>BLBF01000062.1:11060745-11178311 GCA_015471245.1 Laticauda colubrina
AATAGAATAGAATAGAATAGAATAGAATAGAATAGAATAGAATAGAAGGGAGGGACCTTGGAGGTCTTCTAGTCCAGGGGTCTCCAGACTCCAATCTTGGCTACTTTAAGCCTAGCAGATTTCAACTCCCAGAATTCCCCAGCCAGCAAAGCTGGCTGAGGAATTCTGAGAGTTGAAGTCCACCAGGCTTAAAGTGGCCAAGGTTGGAGACCCTTGTTCTAGTCCAACTCCCCGCTTAGGCAGGAAACCCTATACCACATCAGACAAATGGTTATCCAATCTCTTCTTAAAAACTTCCAATGTTCGAGCATTTACAACTTCTGGAGGCAAGTTGTTCCATGATTATTTTTTCTAACAACCAGGAAATTTCTTCTTAGTTATAGACTGATTCTCTCCTTGCTTAGTTTTTACCCACTGTTTCTTGCCCTGCCTTCAGGTACTTTGGAGAATAGCTTGACTCCCTCTTCTTTGTGGCAACCCCTGAATATTGGAACACTGCTATCATGTCACCACTAGTTCTTTTCATTAAACACCCCAGTCCTTCTTTTCATTTCATTAGACATACCCAAATCCAGCAATCATGCTTGATATGTTTTAACTTCCAGTGCCCTAATCATCTTTGTTGCTCTTCTCTGCACTCTTTCAATCTTTTTTACATTGTGGTGATCAAAATTTGGATGCAGTATTTCAAGTGTGGCCTTATCAAGGCATTATAAAGTGGTATTAACACTTCATGAGATCTTGATTCTATATCTCTGTTGATGCAGCCTAGAACTGCGCTGGCTTTTTTGGCAGCTGCAGCTAGTTCATATTTAAACGGTTGTCCACTAAGACTCCGTCTTACAGTTACTACTATTGAGGAAGGTACCACATATACTGTACTTGTGATTTTGTTTTTCTTGCCTAAATGTAGAACCTTACTTTTTTCACCACTGAATTTCATTTTGTTAGATAGCACTCAATGTTCAAGTTTGTCAAGATCTTTTTGTGTCTTAAGCCTATCCTCTGGAGTGTTGGTTATTCTTGCCAGCTTGGTGTGATCTGCAAATTGGATGAGTTTCCCATCTATCCCCTTGTTCAAATCATTGGTAAAGATGTTGAAAAGTACTGGGCCTAAAACAGAGCCTTGGGGTACCCCACTGCACACTTCTCTCTGTGTACATGCAGTTCCATTGAGGACTACACACTGAGTGTGGTTGGTTAGCCAGTTACTAATCCATCTGGTGGTGATTCTGTCTAACTTATGTTTTTCTATCTTATCAAGTAGTAACTGGTTATTTTATTTCACAACCTTTGACCAAAACAAGAACATCAAAAGATGTGAGACAACATATCTGCACTACTATTAATAAGGTGTGAACATAAAGACAAATCCTGGAATAATTTGGCAGATTGTCTCCCATTCCCAAATGAAGATTTTGACTATATTTTCCAAAATTCTAAAAAGATACCCATGAACAACTGGCTGAAGATAACACGAACACAAATGGGCCATTCCTGGCCAATTATTACTTTTTGTATCATGGGATAGTGCAACATGCCAAAAACTGCATTTATTTTTGAGAGAGGTGCCAAAGACCATGGTCCAAAATGGGCAAGGACAGGAAAAGGGGCACATTAAAATTATATTTAAAAATAAATAAATACATTTAAAACATTTTAAAGTTATTTTAAAATTAGTAGATGAAGGGCATGAAGTTTGGTAAAATCTCATGTAAATTTGTGAACACTATTCAATTTCTTATAACTTGAATTGAAAATAAATAATTAATCAGCCATGTATTTTAGAGAAACAAATTTCATTATATTTTGTAATTTGTCAAGCACTAAGAAATGAAAATACAGCAATTTAAAAGCTTAAAAACTGAATAGTGCTTAAATATTTCTGAAAACAATGTCATTATGTATATTTATTACCTTTTCTTCCAACCAATCATATTTATTATAGACTGATTGTTTCCAAGTGGCCTCCTACACTGCCAGTAATTTTCATGAGCAGATGAGAAAGTGTAAAAACCACAGCAAAGTATCTGCCAAATTTTTGTGTATGTTATTTATTTTTACACAAGGTAAGAACCACTTCTCAATTAGATAATAGATAAAATTTTATGTACTTGTACATTTTTTTTTAAAAAAAGGGTGGGGTGGGGAATCAGAACCACCTGCTTTCAGTTTACAATACAGGTTTTGTAGCAGTTCCAAGAAGATTCCCAACCAATTGAACCCTGATTCAGGTGACCCTGAGGGCACAGATAAACCCCCAAGTGGCCTCAAAAGTTCTCAAAGAATGCTGATGATCAAATGACTGCAAAGAAACACAATCCCTCCATCTCCCCCTCCCACCATCCACTCAATTGTCAGTACCTATCCTTCCATCTTCCTACCATCAAAACTAATGAAGCTTCCTGAATGAGAAGCAAAATATTTTCTTCTTCTTCCTCTAGGAAAAAACAGTCCAGTTGCCTTTTGAAGTAAAAAGCACTTTTGAGACAAATGTGACCTGGATGAATGAGAATCTTCATAAACATATTAAAGAAAACTTCTCCATTTAAAAACAGGAGGGTCACTTAAACCCTTGAGAATTCTATGGTGCAAGATCATATGAACAAGAAAGCTGGGGACTATAAAATAAAACACAATATAAGACTAGATTTCCATATTTTAATTCTACTCTAATTTCCAAAAACATATTCAAATAAATTATATATTTTAAAAATATTTAAATATTTGGGTCTGTAGATAAATCTGCTGGATAGTGACATCTTTTTCTTTCTTTCCCTAGTAGTTAAGAGCAATAGTAGAGCTGTTTAAAAATCCTTTCATCCTCTCTTTCCATCTCCTTGGGAGACACTAATGCAAAACAATCATGAAAATAAATAAATTTCAACTTTTTCTAAACTTGTAGAATGGAAACAACATAAATTAAGAAATGTCTGAACAATAAAGGTACAGTTCCATTAATGCTGCCACATTTGCAAAGAAGATGATTTGTCAGCACAGTTAGTACAGAAAGGATCTTGCTGGTATTACTCCAACTAAGCTATTCATAATAAATACTTACTGGTCAGGACCTTGAGGGTGTAAGGATTTTTCTGCTGGATGGTATGTGTGAAAGCAAAGCGAGCATTGCAACTATAGTCAGTCAGAGCATCCTGCTGCATGACATTAGAGAAATACAAGTCACCATTCTGCCCTTGAGAGACACGCTTGTCTTGATGGATAGGTTCCATGGCTGGAAGAAGGAACAACAATTCTTTTTACAATTCATAGCTGTGTTACATAGCTATATGCTACATTTCATAGCTGCATTGGAACCTATGATAATTACCTACTAGGCCTAACAAACTTTAAACGCCACGGATTAATTCCTGTTAGCATAAAGAAGCTGGAATAATTGAGCCACCATAATTATTGTGATGAATGGAGATAGGAAAAACCTTTTGAGATGCTTTCCTTTAATATGAATCTTTTTAATATGATCATATCAAGTATGCAGTGAAATGTATGAAAACAATATATGGATTCATGTAAACATGAGTTGCTTTTGAGGTCAATCAACAGAGTTTGTTCCTTTGCTGTATAGACAATGTGAAAAAGAACATATTTACAAAACTAGAAGGCAAGGCACAGATTTTGTACGTAAATTCTTTTGTTAATTGCTGTGGTCAGCCAGCCCATTTATTTATCTGGACAGCTTTCAGGAGGCACGGGGATGAGAAGACACCAAAGAAGTACATTTCAAAAAGTGTGACCCTGCATATATATTTTGGAAAAGTATAATGCAACAGTTTGGGACAGAGATAGGACAAAACATCTTGGGCCAGTTCTGTCTGCAGTTCCAGCATTTATTTGATTAACAAGCAACAGGTATTTTCTGGCAACATTTCTTCTATATTGCTTTTGAGAACATGGACAGAGAAAAAATTGGCAGATTATTCCTTTGCAGTTATATCATAATTGGAAAACTTGTCCCTTCGATATATGTTATACTTTAGTTTCCATTAGCCTCTTTCAACCTGACAAAGATGAAGGACTGTTACCCATGACATCTGGAGGCATAGTTTTTGCCTATATATGTTGAGTATCCACAAGGAACCATCTGATGCATTCAGCCTAAGATGTCATGGGACTGTCTCATTTTAAATACAATTATTGCCACCTGAGTCATGGGCAGACTTACAGCTACTCATCCAAAAGATAGCAGGGGGTGGTAATCCAGGTGGAGGATTGCATGCCAAGATAAGTGAAGCACCTTCGTGAACCTCTTGAATATCCAAATTTTCCTTTGGCCACAAAGGAGATTCTGAAATTATAAACCTTGTTAGAGAAATTGCATCTATTCATGTATTATATTTAAAGAGAATAATTCAAGAATATTTTTTATGAAACAACCTTGGGATAATGAATAATGGCCAGCAAAACAATGAGAGTGAGAAATTAGACAAGATTCAAATGAATACAGAAAATCTCTATTTAAAAAAAACATTAAAAAAGATAGAATAAAGGAGCACAGGAATCTAAACTTTGAATAAATAGACCCTATTTATGAGTAGATTGGAAACAGTAAGCTGTTGGTGATAGTAGTAATGTCTGCAGGGGAGGAATCCAACATCTAAGAGTCATCATTCTGCTCCAATTGAATGATCAAAGCTATGAACTTGAGTTTTTTTAAATTACCCCATCCTAAAATATGCTTTGGAAAAGGTTCTTTGAGTCATAAATTATACATTTACAGAAATACAAAACTTGCCCAAGTTGCTGCCATGGAAGATGGTTGCTATTGTTTTATACCAGTGTTGAAACAAATATATAATGCTAAAAAGTTTCTTTCGCCTATTGGTAATCAACAACACTGTATTTATTAAACTGTACATGAGCTTATTGCATGCCAGAAATGTTTTGACCATTCTAAATAACAAAGTTCTAGCGAACTAAACCATATAACTGATAAGATTATAGAAATGCACAATGAAATCAACAATTTGTGTTCATGTATACTCACTTGAAACATGGAGGAATATTTTGTTGGAGATAGCTGTTCCATAGTCATTCCGAGAAAAACACTGATATTCTCCCTCATAATCCTCTGGCCTTCCACCACTGCGGAAGTCAACTACCAGTGTACCTGACCAATGCCTCATGGTTACTCGAGGGTCCTTTGCAACATTAAAAAACTTCCCATTTCGTGTCCAGGAAAACCTGTAAACAGCATTGCATCAAAGACTAGTAACTTGGGTCTAGAACAGTGCCTCTATTGCTGTATGATGTACAGGTTATCTGAGATATGTTAACTTCCTATGCAATAATGGATCCTGAATCCTACAACTTGGATGAAATATAATACAAGGGTATTCACCCATTTAGGGTGAATTTAATGGTATCAAAGACGATTAGGGATGAAATCTACATTTACACCGTATCTACATTTGATGCTTATCAAAATAATCATGATACGGCAATTTTAAATCCTAGGATGCACTTAGGAAGCCTAGAGCTTACGGTGATTATAATAGAACCTTTATGATGCAAAACTATTGCAAACCACTCCAGAAACACTTTGATTATGTGATATACTTAGCATGACAAATGACATACACACCCCTTTAACAAAACAATTATTTTATACTGGAGTGAATACAGTTGTTTCCATCTGCTCTAATCCACATGATCATGAGTCATGTGATAAGCATGGGTCTAGTATTGGAGAAGAAATTTTTCTATTTTTGCTCATCATAAAGTGACTGCCAAAATAACTGAATTGAATTTTGTATAAGTCTAGGTACAGTCATTCCAGTAGTGATACAGTCATCATTCAGATATTTCTTTGTATACTACTCTTGAGAAAATAAACTACAATTACACTCACGTGGGCGTGGGGTTGCCTTTTGCTTCACATTCAATAAATATATTATCTCTTGGATCTACAATATAATCCTTTGCAGACTGTTTTGTAATTGTAGGAGGCTGAGGCACTGCAAATGCATATATAAGAGAGGGAAAGAAAATAAAAATGAAGGTAAGAGGAAAAAATTACCATTCCATATTGAAATGCAGTTGCTTTTTATTTCATTCAAACTTTTCAAGTCTTGTGAGATGGAATATACATTTTAAAAATATTATAAAATAAAGCAAGGCTAATCTGGGGGAAAAAAGCACTTTCAAACCTGGTCAGTATTTGGAGAGAATCTCATTAGGAAAGCTGTATTGCTCTGTATTGCTGCCAACAAACCTATACGGATCTATCTTGTTCAAAGGTTTTACTTATAAATCCTTTTCTTCTACAAAAGGAAGTCAAGAGCGCAGCATACATATCCATTACCCCAAATGCTCATTTTCCTAATTCTAGAGCAGGACAGCTGATCCTTTGATTTTTTTTTCCAGAAGTACAAGCTAGTTCTCAACTTACAACTGTAATTGAGCCCACAATTTCAACTGTAAGTTGAGATGGACAGTAAGTGGTCAGCACAAGACTGAGCCTGATTTTATGACTTTTTTTGCGACAGTCATTAAGTGTAAAGTTGTAAAGTAAACATCGTAGTCATTCAGCAAATTCTTCATTTGATATGGGTTGGTTTTTTTTTTTTTTGGTGCTGAAAACCAGAAGTAAAAATCCCACAAGTCATGGTTATGAGATCTCTGTGTGCTGCAAATGGTTGTAAATGTTGGCCAGTGGTCAAGTGCCCAAAATGTAAGTAGCTTTTTTGAGTCCACCATCTAAACAACTGGTCACAAGTCAACAACCACCAGTAAATTAAGAACAACACACACAACTGCATAACATTTGAATATTTTTCTCAATCCAGTAGATCAGGTTACAAATTGCTCCTATTTTTGTTTAAACTACTTACCTGTATAGTGAAAGAAGTAAATTTAAAAACAAGCTGATCTTCCTTGACTTTTCTTGGTGACTTTTAAAAATGTGACCATGACTCATTCAAGCATTTCCTGTTCTCTTTCCTCCTACTTTAACAAACTTTATCTGTAGTCTGGTTGGTTCTTCCCTCTATTCCACCCCCCATGGTTGTGGCTCAAAAAAGCAGTGTGAAGTAACCAGCTAGTTATTAAGCATAACTCTCCTGTTTTTTGAACAGAAAGTTTAAATAAGAAAATTTCAATAAGAAAAGAGCAGTAATTATATTTACATAAGTATGTTTATATTTTGGACTAAGAAAAGCGTCACTTCTCTGAAGAACAAAAATACGGATAAAATATAATTTACTTATGATACACTTTGGAATTCTGAAATTCAGATACCATAATTGTGAGGTTTTATATTTGAAGGCTCAGTTGAATATAAAGCCCAATGTTTTATTCTAATAAGTTAATACAGAATCTGCTTCAGATTTGTTAACTGCTATACAGGTTGCTGCTATACCCAGGTTTCTTAAAATACAGAGAATGTTATTTTGGGGTGATGGTGGAGGGAAAGGTCAGAAAACAAGACTTACATGTATCTTGAATACTTGCTGTTAATTCGAAGGTGTAAGCACAGCAATAAAAACAAAGAAGAGAGAAACAGGAAGTGTTAATCTAAATGTTTAGATCTAATATTAAATATCAAAAGGGGTAAACAAAATGTGCCATTTTAATGAATATTAATAGTATTAGCTTAAATATTTTGCCCCGAGTTCCTGGAAAGAAGAATTAGAGAAAACTTAAAAAAAGGTGGGGAATGACATAATTAGCAAAATAAATACATACAGATATGAATATGTTCGGACATCAATAAGGCTACTGAAGATTATTAATGGATAGATTTAATTAATCGTCTAGTTCACAGGTGTTTCTGTATCCTTCTCCAGTCTAGTGCCCTCTAAATATGTATGATTACAATTTCTTTAATCTTCATTCATCAAAACTTTTAATATCTAGCGCAAACCTCACAAATGCTTAGTTTTTTTATTAAGTTATTTTAATGTTTTACCTATACTGTAAAAATCCTTTATGTGGCTTGGAGGTGCAGAAAAATAGGATCTTAAAGACTATTCCACTTTCTTGTTTAGATGGTCATATTTTTGGTAGTTTTAAAAATGCAATTACAAACAGCATTCAAGTGATTTATAACTCTTATGTGATGCATCCTGTGCCACTGTGAATTATCCAGGTATCCTTCTTCACATGGGGAATTTACCTATGACACAGAAGTCTGCGCTCCCAGAAGACCTCACCATAATCCTGGCTGTATTTTGTCACATTTACACAATAATCACGAGAAAAAGTTTTAAATATATAGCTATTGAATACACATGTTCCACCTCATTTTATCTTAGGAAGATATTACATGATACCCTCCTATCACTAGACAGAGTTCAAACTATTTGTAAAAAAAACCATATCACTTGAGGCTCTAGGGATTTAAAAAAATGATATAACAGATACACCTGTAGCGGTGAATTGAAAATCCCAATGACAGAACTTAGAATAAAACAAAAGTTTGCAATATTACAAATAAGTTTTTTTTAAAATTTTCCATGCACCACCATTGAGGTAAATTATTGCCTATGTAGTTGCTAGTGATTTGTTCTTATAAGCTAATTCAACGTATAAGGTCATGCTGTGCTTCTCAGAATCAGTAGTTTGATGGGATGCTTCATACATCATTCACTACTGCTACTGTCCAAATAATGTCAGTACGAATATATGGACATGTATGGAGAGTGCAGAAAATGAACAATATATTCTGCTGGTTAGAACCGAAAGGTTTTTGGCTATGAACTCCTATAGGAATTCCACAGTGGTTTCACAAGGCAAGGAGGTCAAGTTTGGTTGGTGTTGTTGCTCAAATTGTGATAGATCCCAACTTTTTGGTCCACCCATCCACAGATATTTTCAGGATTTGCTTTCATTTTCTCTCCTTAGTGTCTTTCCTGTTCTAATTGTCCTAAATTAAATCCCCAAGAATAGCTGTGTTTCAGTCCATGTCCATTCCAAATATGTATGGTTTGAGTCAGACATAAAACATACAACCAAGCTATATTGTACACAGTATGGCTAATTGGTTTGCCAACCTCTAATCCCTTAGACACATACCCATCACATTACCATTTCATCATAGGTGTTCTACAGAAAGCAGAAAAGAAGAAAGAAATACTAAGCCAAAGAAATGGAAAGTGGAATATATACACATATTTACTTTACCCCAATACCATTCACTATGCCCGTCTGTATGAATATCAAAAGATAATTGCTAAATTTTCTTAAAGCTTTCTAATTTTTAAAAATGATGATATAATACCTATTAGGGAAATTCATATGGTATTTATTTGATGACATTTCTAAAGTCAATGAGATAAGATTTCCTTTCATGTAGTGGTGGAGAAATTTATAAATAGATGTGCCCCCCCCCTTTTTTTACACCCTTAACATTATTTCTTCCATATTCATGCCAGTCTACAGTTGTTCTTTATAGCCTGCATTAAAATTTGCATATATGTTAATGTTAATTTCTCCTTAAATACTTGTTCTCATGTATACTGATTTTAGAACTACTTCCCAAAACAGTTTTGGTTAATTTTTCATCATTATATGCTTTTAAGAATAAATTTCTTTAGTACAAAAATAATAAAAGGTACATTTTTAAAAAATATTATACCTCAACATTTGAAAAAAGTGAAAATTTTAAAACCATTTCAATTTACGTTTTGGTTCAGAAAATGCACACCAGATGATTTTACCTGAACACCTATGTCAAATTGATTCCACACATTTCCTGCCCCATTCTTAATTTTGCAGAAATAAGGCTTATTTCTGGCTACTTATTCAGTTATTTACACCATACATCAATCCATATTCCCATTTTAAAAATTCCTATGAAGGACATATATCTTGTCCTCTCAAAATCCTTTTGTTTGTTTATTAAAATATGGTTTGCTATATAACAAATGCCTTCTAAAATCAACAAGTTTTCTGATTCCACAGTTGAATATGCAGATCTGAAACTCTATTTTCAATGGTAGAAATATTTCTTAAACCATATCCCTACACCACACCTGTATGCAATGCTAATCTCCATGAAGGAGAGATGCTTCTGGGGTCAGAGAAAAAGACATCATTTGCCTGGAGAGTTAGCAATTTGCACGCTTATCATAAACCCACAGCAGCTGTGACTATTTATACACCACCTGCTCAATTTATAAAACCTGGAGCCTTTCAAGCTTACAAAAAGGAGATGAATTAATTAGCTAAGTCTCTGCTATGAACAATGAGCGGACATGAGAGGACTAAAAGAGACCAAGCACTTTCTCTGTTAAATAAAAGGAAGATTAAAAATCCAATTCTCTGGCAGCTTGCATGAAGGAAAAGCACACGGTGGAGCCTGATGTCACCAAAGTGAGAAAAGAAAGAAAATCTTTGAAATGGGTCCAGCTGGGTAAAACAGATGTTTGTCATGTTCCTTAATGCCTTCCACTGATTTGGGATGACCAGTTCTGATTCACTCTATCCTAAGGTTCTGTGATTATAATCAATGCTTCCAAGTAGTTGCTATGTTATAACTTTTGTCCAGTCATTTAATGAAAGATCATGCATACAGTCCATATTAATATCTATTTTCTAACAAACTTGCCAAAATGTCACTAAATCAATACAGTCTGGTTGTTTAATCTTAAACCATGGTTGTTCCTGTTTAATTTTGTTTGGGGAAGGTTATTTGAACCTGAACCAAGAGGATTGATTAAAAGGGGGGATTATAAATTAATCTGTCCTAAAGCAACCATAACTGAAGAACAGTGAAAACATATGGGAAGAGGGCTCCCTCCTGCATAGCAAAGTCACCAAAAGTATATATTGAAATTGAATCAAAGCTATTTTTGGTCACTATTTAGGATTCAGGTCTTCACAATTAATGTTTACATTCAGAATTTATTGGGTACCCCTTTTCCTGAATATATGTAATGCATCAATTTATTTATTTATATTTTCATTTATTTATTTATCAAGTTTAAGTACCAGCCATATCACTTTCAGAATGGCCCCAGGCAGTTTACAGCTAAAAGCATAAAACCATGTAAAAATACAATACATCAGTAAAATGGGAGCCAAGTAAGAAATAAAGATAGAAAAATTTAAAAAAAGTATGTAGGGACGGACACCTTCAAGGTTTTAAAAATCCCCAGGATTGCACACCACTCTGGGAGCCTATGTGAGTTGGTAGAGTCAGGTCTTCACACTAAAAGATTCATCACAAGCATTCAACATGCTGCTCTAAAACAGAACATTTCTGCCTCATGAAGACTCTGGATAAATGAAAGGGGTACTTTTAATGGAATCACATGTTGCCTGACAGCTACTGGAACAAAATCCTGAACAAATTCAATGAGCAGTGAAAATCTGAAAAAAGAGAAATATGCATGCAGGTAGTAGCTTATTAAAACTTGATTTATATCACTTTATGAAGTATTGTTTTTTTTTTTAATTGTTTTAGATAAAATTGTTTTATATTAATAAAATCAGCAAATCAATGTGAAATAAAATTGATGAATAAACGTCCTTATGATGAAGGGGATGCCCCATGACATATTTGCAACTTATATGAAAATAATGCAAACAATAATACTTTTTATGTTACTTAGTTTTTCTCAATCTGGGATCAGATTCTAAGGAGTCTTACTTAATCCATTAAGCCCATGTTACACTGAACCAACGGATGCAAAGGGGATGTAAAACGGACAAAAAACCTTGCCATCCGTTCGAAAACACGATGTACTCACTGCCTCCGTTTGGCTTCCTCTCTATCCGTCCAGCATCCGTTTATGGACGTTTCATCCGCTCCAAAAGTTTTGGGCTGCCCAAAACTTTTGCACGGAAAATGTATCCAGTTCGTCCGTTCTGCATCCGCTACGCATCCGTTACGCATCCGTTACCCATCTGCTATATCCGCTAGGCGTCCGCTATGCATCCACGGAACTCCATCCGCCCGGACCCAGGGAGGAAGCGGAACGGACGCAGAACGGATGCAGAACGGGTGCAGCACGGAAACAAAGCATTTAAAATGGAAAAAACGTTCGCAGAGGGGACCCATCTCGGATATTAAGGATGTCTAGAGGATGCCTAGAGGATGCCTAGAGGAAAACCTATACTGCCTATAAAAAGGGGGAGCAACTCGCCTGCATCTCACTTTCAGAACAGCAGCCCACCTGTGCAGACCTCTGCAGCCTTCATCTGACTCTTGCTCTTCCACAGCATCCAGTCATGTCCACCGTGGATTGTAACAAAGTCCTTTCGGCAGCCACCATCGTTCTGCAACAGTGCAAAGCCATCTGCAGGCTCTGTGAACTCTACTGCGAGAAGAAAAGGAGCCACCCAAAAAGAGTCTGGATCCGAAGATGGTTCGCCAGAAGAGCAGAGGACAGAATGTACAACAAGCTGATGATGGAGCTCAGGAACGAAGACACTTGGGCGTTCCAGAACTTCATGAGGATGCCTCCAGCCATGTTTGACGAAGTTGTGCAGCGGCTGACACCCAGGTTGACCAAGGCAAACACCAGCTTTCGGCCCAGCCTGGAACCTGGGCTCAAGGTGGCACTCACTCTGCACCACTTGGCCTCAGGGACATCCTACAGGAGCATGCAGTACGGCTGGAGGGTGCCATCCAACACCATCAGCATTGTGGTCAGAGAAGTGGTGCAGGCCATCATCGAAGAATACAAGGAGGAGCTCCTCCAGTACCCCTCCACTGAAGAAGGATGGAAGAAAGTTGCAGAGCAGTGGTATCAGAAGTGGAACTTCAGTGGTATCAGAAGTGGAGCCATAGATGGGAAGCACGTGGCCTGCAAATCTCCAGCCAAGTCGGGGTCCACTTATTTCAACTCCAAGGGCTTCTTCAGCATCATCCTCTTCACCATGGTCGATGCTGACTACAAGTTCATGTACATCGATGCTTCAGGCAACGGCTCATCTTCAGATGCCCAGGTATACAACGCCAGTCACCTCAAGGAGGAGCTGGAAGGCAACCTCATCGTGGGCTTCCCAGATCCAGAACCCCTGCCCAACAACACACAAGATGTGCCCTACTTCATCGTGGGGGATGACGACTTCTCCCTCACAACCTACCTCATGAAGCCCTACACTTCCAGACTCCTCACCCGTGAAGAGAGGATCTTCAACTACAGGCTGTCCAGGGCAAGGCGGGTGGTGGAGAATGCCTTTGGCATCCTGGCCAACAGGTTCCAGGTACTTCTCACCACCATGCAGCATTGCCCAGAGACCGTGAGGAGGATCATGGAAGCTTGCTGCATCCTGCACAATCTCATGCACACCCACTACCCAGTCTTGCAGAACAGGCTCATGGACCTCCAGCAAGGCAATGGGAACATGGAGTCTGGGGAATGGAGGCAAGGGTGAAACCTAATCGACACTGAAGATGTGCAAGGCCCCAACAGAGCCTCACATGAAGTGAAGAAGCAGCGCAACCTCCTGAGACAATGGTGCAACTCCCCAGCTGGAGCAGTGGAGTGGAAAGACAGGATGGTAGATGCTTAATGGATGCTTCCTTCAGCCTGTCTCATCACACGGATGAGATTGGGCCATGTATGTTTGGTTGGCCTACAAAGAACAGGGCATTTAATAGAGAGTTGTGTTTATGTTGACATGTGTTGATAATTATTACATTATTATTGATAATAAAGGGCCGTAGGTGTGGCACCTGGGAGGGTGGACCATACAGTCACTATGCTTGCACTGGAGGTTTATCTATCCCACAGCTATTACCCATCCCACAGGTATCCCTGCCCATCCCACAGCTATCTCAACCCATCCCACAGCTATCTTAACCCATCCCACAAGCATGCAAAGGCTTAAACCATTTCTAAAAGTTTCCAGCAAGACTTTATTAAAAAAAGAAATGAAGCAAGTGTGTGAATCAAAAATAGACTTTATTAACAACAAGCTATAAGACAAAAATGAGTCTCTGGCACTCCTCTTGGTCGCT
The DNA here is from genome assembly GCA_015471245.1 of Laticauda colubrina. Taxonomy (NCBI): domain Eukaryota; kingdom Metazoa; phylum Chordata; class Lepidosauria; order Squamata; family Elapidae; genus Laticauda; species Laticauda colubrina. The sequence continues at coordinate 11,074,673 of BLBF01000062.1, forward strand.
CAGTCTCAGGGGTGAAGGGTCCAGATGCTGTGTAGGTGGCTGGTGCTGGAGTTCTTGTCATCAGCTCCTCCAGAAGCAGAAGCAGTAGAAGCCCCAGCCCCAGAAGAGCGAGCCCGTGCTGCAGAAGCCCCAGCAGAACCAGAGTGAGGGCTAGGGGGCGGGATGTCCCCCTTGCCAGGGCTGGCAGCAGATGGCTGAGGCTTGCTGTGCTTCCACATGGTTGTGGGGTTGCTGGCTGGCAGGGAGGCTGGCAGGAACCAAGGCTGGCAGGAAGGCTGGCAGGGAGGCTGGCACCAAGGCAGGCTCCAAGGCTGGCAGGGAGGCAGGCACCAAGGCTGGCAGGAAGGCTGGCAGGCAGGCACCAAGGCTGGCAGGCAGACATGAACCAAGGCTGGCAGGAAGGCAGGCAGCAAGGCTGGCAGGCAGACTGGCTGGCAGCAAGGCTTGCAGGCAGGCTGGCAGCAAGGCTGGCAGGGAGGCTGGCAGCAAGGCTGGCAGGCAGACATGCAGGCAGGGCAGGCAAGGCAGCCAATCCGTCCGGCAGCAGGTCTTTCCTCTGAATGGCGACCTTCTTCCGAGCTGCTTCCGTTATATCCGCGGGGCTGACGCAATCCATCCTCCCCACATGCGCAATTAACGCCAGGCATCCATTAGGCTTCCGCTGTGCATCCGCTGTCCATCCGCTCTGCATCTGCTCTTTCCGTTCCACGTCCGCTTTGCTGAGCCCCCCCGGAAGCCTAGGAGATGCGCCATCTGCTCCCATCCGCTTCCATCCGCTGGGCTTCCGTTCCGCATCCGCTTTGCATCCGCCCTGCGTCCTCCCCGCGTGCGTGTTATCCGCTCCGGTTATGCAAATTTTTGCCCCTTTTGAGAGCGGATAACAACGGATGGAACATTTTGCTCATCCGCTGTGTCCTTTTTGCTTCCGTTGGGCAGTGTGACATGGGCTTTAGAAGATACTGTTTTTTTTTTTTTTTTTACATAAAAGATCTCTTACACATTAGCACAGTTCCAAAGGAAAGTAAATTGTATTTAAAATATGCAACTGAAATAGTGAAAAAGACAATGTTATGAATTAAAATAGGCATCCTTCCTCTCTTTGATAAATATGGAATCATGAAAACACGACTGATGAGAAAGAAGCCACAAGTAATTTTAGATGTGTTTTTTCAATCATAAAGTAGTGTTATTTTTCTCATGTTTCTTAATGACATTTAAAAAAAAATATCCCAATGATAAGGGCCAGGGGAGTATTTAATCACCCCCCACTATTGCTGAATGGTGCTTTGACTATTGGTTGGAAATGGTCGCTTTCATTTTTTTATATGGCATATATTTCTATTATACTTTAATTGTTTTATCCACTCAGAACCACATTATTGAGATGGGAATCCATATAAATTAGTATAAATAAATACATATATGTATTGTATACATGCTTGTATATTTGGGTCTAAGAGTCAAAAATGGCTAGGACTAAAATCAATACGGACTACTTCTTTTCTTTTTTACACCAATCCCATCTCTTTGATTCCACAATATTATACTTCATTCTTGCGGTTTACCATTTTTTCCTATGTATTTGCCACTTCCTTCTCCATCTTTTCAGTGCCCTCCTTTTCTGAAACTAGGTTGAGGTCTGCATGAAATGGTATCATAGGGGTGTGCATTATTAATGGTTGATATCGTGACATTAGTCCATGGGAGTGGCAATATTTTATGGGTCCACATTGTCTAATGCATCTGATCAAAATTTAAGATTGCAATGTAAATCCATTTCTTAGGAAGCATGTCTATTAATCACAGAGAGAAACCTATTTCTGAGTGAACATGTTTAGAATTGTATTGGAGAACAATCCTACTCGTTCTCAGTGGAGAATAAATCCCATTGAGAAAAATAAAACTACAGAAACTTTCATCCTACTGAATTAAACATGTTAGCCTATATACAGTTGTTATAACAGAGGCTTCAATTAACTTAGGTGGCTACAAAGCAGCATGTAGAAGCATTTTGGCTTGTGACATTTATTGTTGTAAGAAGAAGTTTAAAGTATAAAACTTTGAAAAATAATATTGTTATTTTATAGTGTAATATAAAATAAGCATTAAGTATAGTGCTGTTGAAGTATTGCTAAAATGAAAAGCTAGAGAGGGACAGAGGAAGAAGTCTCATTTATTAGCTAAACAGTTATAATTCAGTGGTAATTTTTCCATATTAGTGTATTTCAACAGTTAATTATTTTCAATAGTTTGTGCCATTTTAGAGCTACAACTGTGGCACTTCTATGAACAAATATCACCTTAGTATCATTATAATAATTAATGTATAATTAATGTACAATTATACATGTACAATTAAAACATTGTAGCATCTTTTGGTATTTCACTGAAATAGTCTTGTCTACTTGCTAGTTCCTAGAGCACTGAAGTGGAAGCATTGCACAACCCTCATAATAAGTGTTTTTGCAATGAGTTAAATTGAGCTAAAAGGTTTGTTTGGGATTTCTGGGTAAGAAATGGTGAACTAAATATGGCTCTGTTAAAAGTGAAGCCAACAAACAGTGGTTGAAGAAATAGCCAGTCTTCATAATTCCTCACTGGATAAGGAGAAGAAATTGCTTGCAAGTGCTCCATATAGTTGCTTCTCATGAGGAGACCAAAGACAGTAGTCTCTAATGGGTTTAGAGCTCTGGGAAATGAGTGTATAGCCATGTTTGCTCAAACTATGTTTCCTATCTTCTAAAGGGCATTGGGTCACATACTTCCTTTTCTAATTACTTTCAAAAATTGCTTGTTAGTTGCTTTTCAGATATTAGGACACTTTGGGGTTGACAGATTTTATAGTACTGGGTGAATTCCCTTCAATTATTAGCAAAATAATACAAGTTTTACCTAACAAGATTGAGTCTGTTTCAAAAGTAGATTGAAAAATAACAGGCTACAAGAATGATATGGAAAAAGATGCTACTCCAGATATATAAAAGAAATTGGCTGATATCTTAATAATACAAAAACCAAGACAGTGACCTGGATAATTTTCTGATACTGAATTTATAAAACAGGCTTCTTAAAAGTTTGAAAACTTTTGGGAGAGAAAGAAAAAATTAAATCAAATTCTAAGACATTATTTGGAGGGATCAAAGATCAAGCTTATTAAAACTAAAAGGAAGAAATTTAAAATTGGTTTACTTGCTCAGAGTTAAACGTAGCTTTGTTATTATCTGTGGTAATCCTTAACAAACTTGCTGATTAGAACTGAAATGTCAAGGCTTTATGATAACACATAGAATATGGGAAGAAGAGCTCATTTCTTGTATTTGAAGAAAAAGTGATAAATTATTAAATTGTTTATACTTGAGAAGAAAGGGAGCCATTTATTTATAAACTAGTTTATTTTTCTTTTACAATGTTCTTATTTTTTCTTTTCTGTATTTTTTTACTTTTCATTTTCATTTTTTAGATTGTATTAGTTTTTATCTTTGTAAGATAAAAGAAAAGGGGCTAATCTAACTACTAGAGAATGGTTGTTTCATCATACAGGAACTGTCACTGAGAAACAACATCTCTGGTCCTAAGTCTTCTTCACAAGAACAGGGAACCCCAAGAGGATGAGTTGATTCCAGGTCGAGAAATGGTTCCTGGTCAGAATTTCTATCAATCTCCAAGCTCAGACACTAGAAAAGCTAGTGCAACCAACTCTACAAATATTCTATTTCCACACACAAAAGACAGAAGACAGGAAGAAAAGTAGAAGCACATCCCACAACTATCATTCTCAACTCAACATAGTGTAGTTTATTATGTACATTATATTTGCATTAAATATTGTTTTGATAGGTTATATATATATATATAACCTATATATATAATTATATATATATAATTATTTCATAAATTAATATTCCAATTGATAAGATTGTTATTCCCCAGCTCGTTGTAGTCAAATACAATGGGTTATGGCTCTAGGAGTTACCTCAGATCTTAAGGGGAATGAAGAAACACAGAATTGTTGAAAATGTAATTCCGAGGAAACATGAAAAATATTTTGAATATTCTTTCTGAGTGTAATATTTTTTCTGAATATAAAATCTGAGCTAGGATATAATAATGCAGATGTCAAGATTAGAACAAAAAGCAGTGCAAATAAAATCTTAGTGTTCCATCTAGGGATGGAAAAACCAGTTAACATTACTTTTTCTCAGTTTGGATTCAATAATTATGGCACAGAGAGGCTGGGTTTGTACCCACTTGCAACATAAACTGTTGAAGATGAGGAGCTCGCTAAAAAGGCTTAAATTTACATAACCTAGATTTGATGTATCTCACAGATCATCCCTCACTCCAAACCATTTTTGGCATACTGTGTTGATCATTAAATACTTCAGCTCTCACAAACAATAGTATATTGAAATAGGAAATGGAATGGAGCAATCATGCTGTATTAGCGTTTCCTAATCTTGATGCCTCAGAGATGTGAGAATTTCATTTCCAAGAATTTCTCAGCCAGCATAGCCAGTACTGAGAATTCTAGGAATTGGTTTATACAACCAAAACATGGAGATTATATGCGGAAACCCAAAGTACATTGCCATCTAGTTTCAATGTCCATATATATAAATTAGCTCCCATATTTTATCAGGGTTCACGTCTTGTTTATAAATAACCTAAAGGCAATTAAGAAAACAAAGGCAAAATTAAAATCTGCCAGAAGTCAACACAGGACTAATGAAATCAATTTTTAATGTAAGTGTCAGCATGTATGGATGGTGTCAATTTAACATACCTCAGAAAATATATTTACAGTTGAAGTTTCTTATGAACTTCAGCACTTGTACCTTTCAGAATGCAGCAGATGATTCTGATGCTGACCCTAATTTCCAGAACCCCCTAGCTAAAGGATAAGCTTTACCATTATCTTCCAGCTCAGAGGAGAAATAAGTGCTAGGTTTTCCGATAATATTTTTGACTACATTGGTTTCTGAGAGAGGAGCTCTTTAAAATACTGTATCTTCTTTCTCAAAAAAGGCTATATCTCAAAGCCCTGTTTGGTATCATTCTAAAGATGGAACTGAATTCATTTGAATACTGATAATTGCTGCTCACCTTCATCTTGACCAATACAAAACAAAGCAAGAGTATGCTTCATTATATGTGTTGAGTCAGATCAGAACTAAGACAGGTCCAGTGATGTATGGATTCCATGAAACTCTGAAATGCTTTTGATGAGATTTCTAAATCTCCCATTTATTTCATTTGAGGAAATTAACACTACACCTTGAACTATACTATACCTTGAGGAAGAAAAACATCTAGGCAATGGTGCAGTAGTATACTAAGAATATCCTAAGTTATCTTTATAAATCTATGATTGGGTTCATTTATATTGAAATATTAGTGACTACTTAATGGTAGATGATTATGATTTCAACTCTTCTCAAGATCACTGCTCTTCCTTGCTAGGTGATTCATGAAAATATGACTGAGAAGCTTGATGAAGATGAACTGATAAAATATAAATCAGTGAACTTACGATCCCGTGGGACTTCAATGGCTCTGATGACATTATGAAGATATGAAGCGAGCACCACGACCATATAGGTTAGGAGATACCTTTGAATTACCATGTTGAATATTTGACTAAGGTTCTATGTCCTCAATTTCCTCCAAAAAAGGCAAAGTGGTGCCTTTACTGCTGAAGTATAGCAAGATGTTTTGAATAACTAAAAAAAAGAAAGAAAGAAGAATTAGTAAGCCACTATTGCATTAAAATTCATATATGCTTCATTTTTTCCAAAATTTTCACTGGAATGAGACAAACAAGAACAAACTACACAATTAGGTACTTTCTTGGTCTAGGATAATTCAGATGACAGCATCCAGATTATCTTGAATGTTCTTTCTTTTAAAAAAAACTTAAGTAGGGGCAGATATGTTTAGTTTTTAAAGGGCCTGTCACAAAGGTCGATGGATGCAAAACGCATGTAAAAAGGACACAGAGGACAAGAAAATGTTCCATCCATTGTTATCCACTCTCAAAAGTGCCCCGAATTTGCATAAGCAGAGAGGACAACAACGGAAAGGAACGGACATGGGGAGGACGTAGCGAGGATGTTAAGCGGATGCTCAACGGAAGCCTAGAGGATGGAAGCGGATGGAAGTGGATGGCACATCCGCAGGGCTTCCAGGGGAGCACAGCGAAGTGGAAACACAATGGAAGGAACGGATGCAGAGCGGATGCCTAGTGGATGAAGCGGATGCATCACAGAAGCCTAGAGGATGCCTAGCGAATGCAAAGCGTTCACTGCGCATGCGGGGAGGATGCATTGCGTCAGCCCCGTGGATACAAAGGGATGCAGCTCACAAGCAGGTCACCATTCAGAGGAAAGACCTGCTGCCAGACACAGCTCCAGCCAACAACCATGGGGAAGAAAAGGAAGCCTGTGCCATCTGCTGCCAACCCTGGCAAGAAGGACAGGGCCACCATCCCACCCCCTGGCCCTGACTCTGCTTCTGCTGGGGCTTCTGCTGCTGGGGCTGACTCTTCTGGTGCTGGGGCTTCTGCTGGTGCTGCGGCTTCTGCTGGGGCTTACTCTGCTGGCGCTGCTCCTGGTGCTGGTGCTTCTGCTGGTGCTTACTCTGCTGGCGCTGCTCCTGGTGCTGGTGCTTCTGCTGGTGCTTACTCTGCTGGTGCTGCTCCTGGTCCTGCTGGTGCTTACTCTGCTGCTGCTGATCCTGGTGCTGCTGGTGCTGCTGGTGCTGCTGGTGCTGCTGGTCCTGCTTTTGCTGCTACTGTTGTTTTTGCTGCTGCTGCTGCTGCTGGTGTGGTGGAGCAGCCCCTAGAACCTCGAAGCCCCTCTGATGAGGGCCCAGATGGCCCTGCCAGAGGGAGGAAGAGGTATACACGAGAACGGGAGAGGAGGCAATACTCCATCGAAGAGGAACATGAGGATGAGGTGCTCGAATGGCTGAGGGAGAACAAGTATCTAAGGCGGAAGTGACACAGGCTCTATCAAGACACCAAAAGGAAGCAGGCTGCTTGGAGAGAGAATACGGAGAGCCTGGGCTACACTTCGGAGGTCCTCCTCGGCTGGTGGAAGCACATGCACACCTGGTACAGGAAGCTGCACCTCAAGAAATCTGGCCAGGCCACGGTCAAGCTGATGGACCGGGAGACCTATGTGATGGCCAAGTGCAGCTTCTTGGAGGGTGAGATCCGCCACTGTGGAGCAGCCCCTCTGACAACCCTCTCTCTCAGGCAGCCCACAGAGAGCCCAGTCCTCTTCTGGCCAAGAGTCAGCTCCTGTGTCCAGGCAGGTATCTGTGGAGCGTCCCACGACGGAGACCCCCCCGATAGCTGCACTCCCCATGTGGAGTGTGTGGAGGACCCCCTGATGCAGTGGAAGCAAGGAAAGGGCACTTCCACCAGAGACCAACCCACATCCACCCCCAGCTCTACCTCCACCGAAAGCAGGCAGAGAGCCAGACCGGAGGGGCAGAACCACACTGTCCTGCTGGAGATCAGGGACACCATCAAAAGCAGTGTAGATCTCCTCTCTCAGCTGGTACACACCGACATACCATCCTCAAACTGCAAGCCCTTCCTCACCTACGTCAACCAGACCCTCATGGACATATCCAAATCCCAGTACCAGGTGATCAAGGAGAGGATCACAGGTCTTCTGCATAACACTCCAGGCCCAGATAAACCTGCTCTGACCCAGTCCAGGTCTGCTTCTCCACCCCAGGTGATGTCACTGCCCTTCCAAGGCTTTCCACAGGCCCTCACCTACCAAGGCTACAGCTACCAGGAGTTCCAGCAGCACAGGCAGCCCTTCCCAGTCCAGGCACAGGTACATCGTACGCCACCGGTGCCACCGGTGCCACTGATGCCACTGATGCCACTGATGCCACCCACGCCACAGATGCCACCCTTGCCTCACCTCGCTCAGCTGCAGACGAGACAGCCCCACTACACTCCTCCTTCCTCCACCCCACAGCCAAGCCCGGCCTCAGAACATCTGTCATCAGTCTTGGGACTGACACCCCATGTCCTGGAGGAAGGGGCTCTCAACATCATAGGACTGAGCCAGCTCTCTGAGAGCTTCCTCCACACACCATCCCCTGTTGTCCTCTCAGGGCCAGGCACTCCAATGGTGCCTCAGACCAGCACTCCAGCAGCAGCCACCTCCACAGCACCTGGACCCTTCACCCCTGAGACTATGGGCACGCCTCAGAGTGACTGAGAAGAGTACCAGAGACTGGGTTGCTACCTGTTGACTTTATCTTTGCTTGGGACACTTTACTTGGGTCATTTTGCTTTTACAGTTTGTTATTAATAAAGATTATCTTTGCTTCACACACTTGGTTCAGTTCTTTTACTAAATAAAGTCTTGGTGGAAACTTTTAGAAATGGTTTAAGCCTTTGCATGCTTGTGGGATGGGTAAGGATAGCTGTGGGATGGGCAGGGATACCTGTGGGATGGGTAATAGCTGTGGGATGGGCAGGGATACCTGTGGGATGGGTAATAGCTGTGGAATGGGCAGGGATACCTGTGGGATGGGTAATAGCTGTGGGATAGATAAACCTCCAGTGCAAGCATAGTGGGACTGTATGGTCCACCCTCCCAGGTGCCACACCTATGGCCCTTTATTATCAATAACAATGCAATCATTCATCACACATTTCAACATAAACACAACTCTGTGTTGTGATGTGAAATAAGGCACATCTTGTGTGTCGTTGGGCAGGGGGTCTGGATCTGGAAAGCCCATGATGAGGTTGCATTCCAGCCCCTCCTTGAGGTGACTGGCATTGTATACCTGGGCATCTGAAGAAGACCCGTTGCCTGAAGCATCGATGTACATGAAGTTGTAGTCAGCATCGACCATGGCGAAGAGGATGATGCTGAAGAAGCCCTTGGAGTTGAAATAAGTGGACCCCGACTTGGCTGGAGATTTGCAGGCCACGTGCTTGCCATCTATGGCTCCAACAGTGTGGGGGAAGTTCCACTTCCACTGCTCTGCAACTTTCTTCCATCCTTCTTCAGTGGAGGGGCACTGGAGGAGCTCTTCCAGGTATTCTTCAATGATGGCCTGCACCACTTCTCTGACCACAATGCTGATGGTGTTGTTTGGCACCCTCCAGGCATACTGCATGATCCTGTACATGGTCCCGGAGGCCAGGTGGCGCAGAGTCAGTGCCACCTTGAGTCCAGGGTCCAGGCTTGGCTGGAAGTTGGTGCTCTGATTGGTCAACCTGGGTCTCAGCCGCTCCACAACTTCGTCAAACATGGCTGGCGGCATCCTCATGAAGTTCTGGAATGCACGAGGGTCTTCGTTCCTCAGCTCCACCATCAGCTTGTTATACAGTCCATACTCGGCTCTTCTCGCGATCCATCTTCGGACCCAGACACTTCTTGGACGCCTCCTTTTCTTCACGTAGAACAGGTGAAAGAACCTCTAGATGGTTTCGCACTGTTGTAGAATGATGGTGGCTACCAAAAGGAGTGTGTGATGATCCATGGTAGAGATGACTGGATGCTGTGGAAGAGCAAGAGCAAGATGAAGGCTGAAGAGGTCTGCACAGCAGGGCTGCTGGAGTGAAAGTGAGATCCAGGTGATTTCTCCCCCTTTTTATAGGAAATATAGGTTTTCCGCTAGGTGTCCTTTTGCATCCTCTAGACATCCTGCAGACATCCTAAATATCCGAGATACGTCCACTATACGAACGTTTTTTCCGTTTTAATGCTTTGTATGCGAGCTGCATCCGCTTTCATCCTTTCTACATACGTGCTACTAATGCTGCGTGTCCGTTCCGCATCTGTCTCGCTTCCTCCCTGTGTCCATTTTCCACTGGAGCGGATTTGAGTTGCACGGATGCGCAGCGGATGCCTAGCGGATATAGCGGACGTGTAACGGATGATGACGGACGTCTAATGGATGTTTCCCATATGCGTAGTGGATGTATAATGGATGCATTGGATACTTTATCTGCTCAAAAATTTTTGTGCAGCTCAAAACTTTTTGAGCGGATGAAATGTCAATAGACGGATGCTGGACGGATAGAGAGTATGAAAAATGGACGCAGTGAGTACAGAACGGATGCATCACATTAACCAATGGATGGCAAGTGTTTCTCTCCATTTTACATCCTCTTTCCATCCGTTGGTGCTGTGTGACAGGGGCTTATATTCACTCTTATATGCATAGTTCTTAAACAATTCCTTTAGCCCAAAATACGGTACTTGTGTATAGAGGTACTGCACTATATATCATTTTTCTGAATAAATGAAAATGATATCACTAATGATGTTAATAGGAAAGAGTAAGGGAGAATCGTTTTTGTGTAAGGCTGTGCACAGGCCACACACAAGAGAGAACATTCACACTAATTTCAGTAGAGCTTTCTTTCAAAAACTCCATGAACTTATCCCTTCTACCATCTCTCCTAGTATTCCACTCTTAAAGAATTTGTATTTTTTTTTTGAAAAAAATAGTGCTATTACCAGTAGCAAGAATGAGGAAGAACAAATGATCTGAAATAACAACTCCATAGTTTTTTCAAATATGCAGCTCTATTTTTTTTTGCCTCCTCAATATACAGAGATTGTGCAAGCAAGTTATCTTTTCCTGCACTGATTTTTCTTCAGAGCTTAGTATGTCCCTAAAAATGCCAATGCAAGTTAACAAGTTCACTTCCCTGTCTTAATTGATTAGAACCTTCTGCTCAGCTGGCAACTGCTGCCTGAAACTGATCAGACCTTCATCAGTTTCAAACTGAAGGCTTTTATTGTCCTAAATACTGTATAGGTTGGGAAATAATTTTATTACAATTTATTGCCATTATATTTGTGAATTGTCACTATATAAGGCAGTTGCTAAAAGAAGACTACTTATAAATGGGAATAGGAACAGGTTTCAGTGGCCAAACAGATACTGTTAGAAGATTATTCCCCCTCCATTCTTTTCCAATTTCCAGAACTGCTTTGTGATTTAAGAACAAGAATGCTACCTCTGCAAATATTTCACCCCCCAGGAACCAACTTGTTGATCGCTTGGGATGCAGCATACAGGATTGGCAGCAATAATGAGTATGCTGCTTGAGGTCTGACAAGTACTGAAAGAAGGCTCTTTTGCTGGATGAAACAAATGTTGCTAACTTATTTGTGAAAGCATTAACATTAAACTAGGTGCAAATGCAGACTCTCTGAAACAGAGAAATTTAAGTGCTACCAGCTGTACTGACATCTTCTTATAAGTAGGCAATTCACCATTTTCCTAAGAGTAATTTGCTGCCATGCTTGTGCGAGTGGGTAGTTTGTAGTCAGAAGACACATACAGTGCTATTTGCCCACAGTTGACATTGAATCAGGACACAGCCCACACTGTCCTGACCTTTACTGTTCCTGAGTCTGAAATTCTACCCACAATCTTAGTAATGCAAAAGTGATAGCGTTCTACAAAGATGCTGATAATGCAATCAATCTAAAAAAGCACACATCATAACCAGGAGCAAGAATCCTTTTCATAATCATTAAGATGCTGCTCAGGAGTGATATACCTGCCTGATATTTTATCCTTAACAATAATCACTACTTTATTAATAAATATATAGTACAACTATAATATTATCAGTAAAATATTATTGAAAATAATAAAAAAATCTCTGAACATATTGCTATATTCTTTGATTAGTGGAAAATATGTTTTTTTAAAAAATCACACATTTTGACCATCATTCTTTAACAATGTGATTTTTTTTAGAGTCCCACAGGAAAGTCAGAGGCTTTGAGATTTAGGATATTGTGCAGTTGAGAGAAATTAGATAAAAAGGAAGGAGGAACAACCAAGTATTACTATTTGGTGGGGCAGTAGTCCTACAGGCCACCAAGCCAAGTAGAATAATTAATATGAATATAATAATAAATATGAATATGAATAATTCCTTCCTGGACAATATTACAAAACTTTCAGGGAATAGAGACATAATAATAATGTGGCAATTTAATTAACCAGATATTCTTAGTCATCTTGCAGACTTTCTTCTTTTCTAGAAGGTTAAAGAGATAAAGGGGTTGACTGTCCCAGATCTGAAACTAAGCAATAACAAAAAAATATATTAAGATGGAAATTTAGTGTGAATTTTATGAAGACGTAATCGTGGGATCTAAGGTACTACAGAAAAAGAAACTGAAGGATGGACCAATATACAAACCACATTTTAGGAGAACCCATTTAATAAACTTTAAAGTACTAATGAGATTCCACAGGGAGAAATTGTCAGATCAATGGAATAGCAGGAAAGTTGAAAATGTCTTCAGAAATAGGATGTTGGACAAATAAATTCACAACTTTTCAACAGAGTCATCCACAAATGAAACAGTGTAGGAATCTCCTGGATCTGCATAAACAGCTTTCAACTGAGCCAAGAATGAGAAGGGACATATATATGAACTGATTTGATCACAAAGTTATTATCTTCAGGAAAAATGATAGAATGCTAAATAAATTTAGGCTAATGGTAAAACAAAAGGTTGGGGGTAGCTATGCCAACAGAGAAATCCCAATAGGGAATGGGCCATTTGCTACGAGATAATGATAGCATAGAATTGGATTTTTACTGTAACTCATTTCTAAAAATAATGAAAAACATACAGGATGAAAGAAGTGACATGCCACATTTGGAAATCAAAGTAATAGAGTAGTTCTCAGCCTATTAGAACTTCTCAGGCCTGTTCTGTATTCTGTTTATTGAATCAAGAAAAATTGCAGAATCTTCCTAAAAGTCAAATTGCTGCATTGGTTCCTTCTTCCATTTTGTATTGTTCAGAAATCTTGTCTTGTGTCAGATCCAAGAAAGCTAGCCAGATTTTTGTAATAGTTGGCCGCAGGCAGTTTGGCAAAGGAAATGCCAAAATATCAATCAGAACTAGATTGGGAATCTCACTACTCTACTCAAGGGCTCAAACTGCTAAAAATTCTTGATAGAATAGTGGTATACAAAATTGAATTAATAAGCATGATGGTCCCATTTAAGACATACTGTCTATTTGATTTCTGTCTAGCCAAAATAAATATCAGCTTTGGGACATGTACTGAATGGGTGGCACATATTGTAATCACAATACGTTTTGCTCCATTTTACAACCTATCTTGCCACAGTTGCTAAGTGAATCACTGTAGTTGTTAAGTTAGTAACATGGCTGTTAATGAATCTGGCTTCCCCATTGACTTTGCTTGTTAGAAGGTTGGTAAAGGCAATCGCATGACCCTGGGACACGGCAACCATCATAAATATGAGTCAATTGCCAAGAATCTGAATTTTGATCACATGACATGGGGATGCTACAATGGTTGCAAGTGTGAAAAATGGTCATAAGATGGATATAAGACACTTTGTTCAATGCCATTGTAACTGCAAACAATCATTAAACAAACTGTTGTAAGATGAGAACTACTTGTATAAAGAGTGATTAAAAGGTCTCTCTGATATCTTTACAAATATGAGGAAAAAAAGCAAGCAAAAGGAAGATGGATAGAAGAGCACGAGAACATCCTCTTGACAAATTTAGAGACATGAAGTATCTTGCAGCAGAGAATAATTTCAATCAGCTATTGAAAGCCATCAGGACATTTTAGGTAGCAATTAAGCATTTAATCTTTATTTACATTTGCAGGAGGAACAGTAAAATACCAGATGCTAATGTTCCCACAAAGACACTTTGTAAAGCTGCTTCATGGGTTTTATTCATATAATTACAAGTGATTGAACAACAAAAATAGTCCTGAAGGAGGTTCTTCATCACATTGCAAGTAATGAGGTGCACTGTTGATCATTTATATTACAAAGAAAATGAAAGATTTAAAGGCATACTTAAGTGTCACTCACAAGCATAATCTTTCAACTATGTCCATGTCATTCAGCTTCCTTTCCTCTCTACATTTTCCAATGATTCACAGATTTCTGTGTAACAATAATTTTTGGGAGGTTATTTCTTTTGCTTTAAAGTCGTCATAGACATTTGAGTTTGACTAACTGATTATTCTCTTAATTTGCCCTATATTATGGTAGCTTTGTTTAAATGGAACAAAAACAAAATATTTTTAAAATAAAAATTGTAAAATATAAATATAATATTACACACACACACAGAGACACACAGACACACAAGCTTGATACCTGTGAAACTATGTTGTCAGGTGTTTTATTCAGAAAACACACGAGGTAGACCGGGTTCCAACAACAAATGCTTTATTCTTTAACTAGTCACTAAATAGGAACACTTGGCTGAAGCCGAGGCCAGCCTTTTATACAGGCTGGCTTGCCTGCTTGCAGCCAATGGCAGTTGCTTAAATTTGCCGCCTTTCAGAAGCTCTTTGGATTGGTTCCTAGTGAACCAATCCAATCCTTAGTTTATTTGACCAATCAGGTTTGCAGATTTGGAGTCACCCAATTTGCATATAGAACACCCCTCCACTCTTAGTTCAGTCCTACGTGGTGACGTAGTCTCGAAGGTAGGTGGGGCTTTTCCGGACTCGACTTGAATTGCGCGGTTCATTCTTAGTGAAGACTTCGACCGGTTCGGATGGGGCTGCTGTGTCGTCCGTTCTTCTCCCTGGAACCGTCAGGAAGGGTGAGTCAGCCATTTTACCGCCGCCTGAGTTTCTTAGGCTGGCGGTTTTGCCGCTCCCTCCCGTTTCCTCCGGGCAGGTCGAGCTGGCATGGCTGGCCCCTTCCGATGGGCTCTTCACGCAAGTCTCTCCAAACAGTGAGTCTTTTATTTGCTCTTTTTGTTCATATGTTTCATTGGTTTTATTTTTGAACGGTTCTTTATTTAATTCTCGCATTCCCCCCCCACCTTAATTGGCAATTCGTCGGTTTTTTCGACGAGTGGTTGTATGTCTGTGGTTCTTTCTATATTTCGGGATCGAAGCTGGTCTATGTGCCGCTTCCATTCCCTACCATCATCTACTGTTAACCGGTAGGATTTGGGGCCTGTTATTTGGGTAATTTGTCCTGGTAGCCCTACTGGGTCCCCAGTGAAGTTTTTGGCATAGACTAAATCGCCTATTCCAAATTTTCTAAACCGTGTAGAGGAGTCGGGGGGGTTTTCTAGCGTGAATTCTGGGTGCAATCTATCAAGGTGTGACCTTAGTTTTCTCCCCATGAGTAGCTCTGCTGGGGACTTGTTGGTTGTGGTACTGGGTGTTATGTGCTGGAGTGTGAGCAATTGGTTAATTTTTTGCTGTACATCTCCAGTGTCCATTTTTTCTAACCCTTCCTTTGTAAATCGGACCATTCTCTCTGCCCTACCATTTGCAGTCGGATAGGCCGGCGCGGTTAGGGCATGTCGAATACCTAGGGAGGCTAGGTATTGTTCAAAGTGTAGGCTGGTCAGCTGTGGTCCATTATCGGACACGAGGACGTCCGGAATGCCATCTGTGGCAAAAAGGGTGTCCAGTTGTTTTATTACTAATTCAGTTGTTGTTGATGGCATAATTTTTACTTCTAACCAGTTAGAATAGGCATCCACAACAATCAGAAAGGTATGGCCTTTAGTTGGACCAGCGAAATCGATGTGGATTCGTGACCAGGGGCCCCGTGGGATTTCCCAATCTCGAATGGGTGCTTTGGGTGGGGATGGTCTAATTGCTTGACATTTGTTACACAAGGTTACCCAGTATTCTATGTCCCTATCAATACCCGGCCACCAGACATAACTTCTAGCAAGGCTTTTCATTTTTACAATCCCCGGGTGACCTTCGTGTAGCATACTAAGTACCCTAGGTTGTAGTTTGTTAGGAATAACCACCCGATCACCCCACAGTAAACAACATTTTTGAATAGAAAGTTCGGTTTGTCTGGTCCGGAAAGGTTTAAAGTTTTCAGTTTTTTGATTTTCTGGCCAGCCTTTACCTACCCAGTTAAGAACACGGGCAGTCAAAGAGTCTTTTGCGGTGGCTCTGGCGACATCATAAGCTGATATGGGTAGATCGGGGCAAGTCTCTATTTGTAATGCTGTCATCGCTGGTGCCGGGTCTTCAGTCACTGGCAAGGGTGCTCTGCTTAAAGCGTCCGCTTTAATCTGTTTCCCTGGTTGGTATGTCAGAGTGTATGAGTAGGCTGCTAGGGACTCTGACCATCTAGTCATTCTTGGGGAGAGGATATTTGGTGTCGGTTTGTTTCCCGCCAAAATTCCTATTAGCGGTTTATGGTCTGTTATAATTTGAAAAGTCCGCCCGTATAGGTACTCGTGGAAACGTTTGACTCCTGCGACAATTGCTAGTGCCTCTCTGTCCAAATGGCTGTAATTCTGCTCGGTTTTGGATAAAGTCCTTGAATAATATGCAATGGGCGCTTCTATGCCATCAGGTAGTTGGTGGCTTAGGATGGCACCTACTCTGAATGGGGAGGCATCGCAGGTCACTCTTAAGGGCAGTGTGTTGCTAAAATGAATGAGAACGTTTGATGATGTTAGCAAGCTTTTAATTTTTTGGAAGGCTTGCTTTTCTCTGTAACCCCAAGTCCAAATTGCTTTCTTGTCTAAAAGACAGTGCAATGGTTCTGCTATAGTGGCCTTATTTGGCAGGAATACATTGTAGAAGTTAATTAGTCCTAAAAAGGCTTGTAATTTGGTCTTGTTTTTTGGTTCTGGTGCATTTTTAATCGCTTTAATCTTTTTTGTCTGTAGGGTGTATACCCTCTCCGTCTATTAAATAGCCCAGGAATTTGACGCTATTCTTAATTAGGCAACACTTTTCTCTTTTCACTTTGAGGCCAGATTCCCTGAACTTAGTTAGTACTTCTTTGAGTCTTTTTTTTAATTGGGTTTCATCTTTGGCTGAGATCAGGACGTCGTCAAAATATGGTACGACTCCTTGTATGCCATTTAGGAGGCGTTCCATTAGAGTCTGGAAAACGCCTGGGGCCACACTCACTCCAAATTGGAGTCGGTGACACTTGAATGCACCCTTATGTGTGACTATAGTCTGTGCTTCAGCAGTTTCTGGGTCCACTGGGAGCTGTTGATAGGCTTGTGCTAGGTCAAGTTTAGCAAAAACTTTTCCTTTTCCCAGGGAGTGAAGCAAATGCTGGACTACAGGCACCGGGTATGCGCTTGGTTGTAATGCGTGGTTCAGGGTAGCCTTATAGTCACCACAGATTCTAACGGACCCGTCGGGTTTGACCGGTGTGACTATAGGTGTTTCCCACTTGGCATGGTCCACAGGTTCTAACACCCCTCGGGCTATTAATTTGTCCAGCTGTTCCACTATTTTTGCCTTTAGTGCAAAAGGAACTCGCCTGGCTTTTATTCTTCGTGGGGCTATTTGGGGGTTTAGACTGAAAGAAATGGGATTTCCCCGATACTTGCCAAGTGAGCCGTCAAAAACGTCCTGGAATTCTCAGATTAGGTTGTCTTCCCAGCCGGTTGTAGTCACTCGATCGATCCCGGTCATCCCGATGCCCAATGGCGTGAACCATTCGATGCCCAGGAGGCTTGGTCTGTCTCGGTCGACTATGGTCAGCAGTAGCACCTTGACGTGTGGTTTGTAGGTGACTCGGAAATGTCCCATGCCGACTACAGGGATTTGGTTTCCCTGATAGTCCTTGAGAGTTAGGTGCTGCTTCTGTAATTCTTTGGGTTTGATATCTGGGACTAGCTGTTTTATTGTGTCCCATGATACCATGGAGAGGAAGGACCCCGAGTCCACTTTCATCTTGCAGTGCTTTCCTTCGATTTTTACAATGACTTTAACTTTCTTCCCACTTTCCGTCTGAGCGCTCTTTATAGTGACAGTTTGGTGTGTATTGGCTCGCTTCTCTTGTTGCCACTTTCTCTCAGCTCGTTTAGGCTCAGCTCGTGTTGGGGAATTTCTGCATCTCGTTGGGCTGTAGCATTTTTTGTTCCTGCAGACTTTCTCGATGTGCCCTCGTTTCTTGCAATGCCGGCAGATGGCATCGAGAAATCTGCATTCAGCTCGGGGATGGTTTCCTCCGCAGCCAGCGCACTCCCGCCAATTCCTTCTTTCGCGCTATTTTCTGTTTGTGAGCAAACGGGGGACCTCGTCGTCTTCTTCGCTTGATTCGAATATTTCACCAGACTCTTCATAGTGGGTTGTGGTGGGAGGCTGCTTTCTGTCTTTGGTTGGGTTTGTTTCTTCGCTGTGTGTGTTCATCTTTTTCATTGCAACAGCTGATTTTTTTGCGGCTTCAACGGGTGTGGCTTCCGCGATGGCTTTGGTCACGGTGATGTTGGGCTTGTTGAGTAATTTACTCTGTGCGGTCGAGTTTCTCAGACCCAACACCACGCGATCCCTCATCGCTTCGTCAATGTTCAGGAAATCACACTCACCCCTTAATTGTCTAAGGGCAGCAACGAAATCGGCGACAGTCTCTCCCTCTCTCTGGTCTCTGCGGTAAAACTTTATTATGTTTGACACCATCGGAGCGTAGTGTGCTTTGAGAATTCTTTGCAATTCTGGCCACGTTAGTTGTTTAACATCTCGGGGCTTCGCAAGGGCCTTTGCCATCTTGAAAACCGTTGGCCCGCAGTGAGTCAGGAACACAGCTCTCTTGTGTTGCTCTGAAATGTCTTCCATTTCATTGCTCTCCAAATACATCTGGAAGCGGTCTGCATAGGAATCCCAATCCTCTTCGTTGGGATTGAAGGGTGCGGGCGGTGCGTTGTTTCCAGGCATCTTGGTTGTCATTTGGACTTCTTATCACTGCATGCAGGTTTTTTTTCCGTTCAGGATGATCCCACCCTCGTCGCCAGTGTTTTATTCAGAAAACACACGAGGTAGACCGGGTTCCAACAACAAATGCTTTATTCTTTAACTTGTCAGTAAATAGGAACACTTGGCTGAAGCCGAGGCCAGCCTTTTATACAGGCTGGTTTGCCTGCTTGTAGCCAATGGCAGTTGCTTAAATTTGCCACCTTTCAGCAGCTCTTTGGATTGGTTCCTAGTGAACCAATCCAATGCTTAGTTTATTTGACCAATCAGGTTTGCAGATTTGGAGTCTCCCAATTTACATATAGAACATCAGGATTAGTTTTTGGGAAGGAAAATAGGGGGAGGGGGGAATTCTGCCTCTGCCTATCAGCATCCATCAGTATTCATCTGGCTAGCATCCTGTTAGGGTGTGAGAGAGTTGAGGGCTTTTTGAAAACTGAAATAGTATTTGCTGTGTAACCAAGAAGGAGACAGCAAGGAGCCTGGGCATGGGTTAGCTCAACTGTTCTGTACTAAAGCTGCTTGGTCTGTGAAACTAAAACAAACTGAAGAATAAGTACCCGCCTGGATGAACACAAAAATGCAGTAAAAAAGCTGGAACACACCTCCTCACTGGTCCAACACATGAAAGCTACAGGTCATAACATCGACTTCAATGGCACCAAAACCCTAGCCACTATAGAAAACCCCACACACAGAATCATCAGAGAAGCCATAGAGATTGAAAAAAGACGTGAAAGTATGAATAGAAGAGATGATTCCACCGGACTGTCAATCATTTGGAAGCCTGCACTCTCAAATAGAAAGATCTTCACCCCACAAGCCAGGCAAACATCCGGGCACAAACAGACTCCCCCTAATACCTCCAGCTCAAACACACCCCCACTAGGCACCCAGATGAAACCTAGCTTCCTAATAGATAATAGCCGTCCTTTCACACGAAGCCAAGCTGCACTGAAAGCCTCCAACACAGGAACAGAGTGTTGCCAGCCAATCAAAGCCACAAACAGACAGAGGAAAACAGAAACAACCAGAAAAACCAGAAACACAAACAAACTCCAAGTCCAATAAACATAGACCAAGACTCTCAACCAATCAGGATATAGAAAAAACCACCCTGGGAAAAAAGTAGGCAAGCCTCAAAATTAAAACTAACGGCTGTGATAGCCTGACCCACATACGAACTCAATACAGAAGCCTGATGATGGCAGATGAGATTCTGCTGAAACAGTGCTACAACTTTAAAAGCACTACAATGACGTGGAATATATATACATATATATATATGCGCTGTTTAGCTTCCTTCGGGTATTGGTGTTTCTGGTTTCTTCTGTCTGTTTTGTGGCTTTGATTGGCTGGCAACACTCTGTTCTTGTGTTGGAGGCTTTCAGTGCAGCTTGGCTTCGTGTGAAGGGACGGCTGCTCTTCATTAGCAAGCTGCTATTCATTAGCAAGCTGGGTTTCACCTGGGTGCCTGGTGGGGGGGGTGTTTGGGTTGGAGCTATCAGAGGGAGTCTGTTTTTGCCCAGGTGTTTGCCTGGCTTGTGGCATGGAGATCTTTCTATTTGAGAGTGCAGGCTTCCAAATGATTGACAGTCTGCTGGAATCATCTCTTCTATTCATGCTGTCAGGTCTTTTTTCAATCTCTATGGCTTCTCTGATGATTCTGTGGTTGGGGTTTTCTATAGTGGCTAGGGTTTTAGTGCCATTGAAGTTGATGTTGTGACCTGTGGTTTTCATATGTTGGACTAGTGAGGAGGTGTGTTCCAGCTTTTTTACTGCATTTTTGTGTTCATCTAGGCGGGTACTTATTCTTCTATTGGTCTGTCCAATGTATGTGGCCGGGCATGATGTACAGGGAATTTCGTATATGCCTTGGTTTTCCAGGTCAATTTTGTCTTTGGGGTTCAGCAGGATGGCTGCTATTTTTTTGTCTGTTTTGAAGGCAGTCTTGATGTGATGCCTGTGTAGTATCTTACTGATTTTATCTGTGGTACCTCTTATGTAGGGCAAGACAGCTGTTCCATAGATCTGTTGGTCTTCTAGGTCTCTGTTATGTCTTGGTGTGTTTTTGTGGATCAAGTTGGTGATTTTGTTTTTGTGGAAGCCATTGGCTGTCAACACCCTGACTGAAGTATTATATATATATAAATAAATTTTATATTCCTTTTTATCAAGCAGGATTAATGGATGCAATTAAATATTTCATCACTAACATGGAAACTATTCAGGGAAGGCAAATCATGTTCCAAGGAACACTGTGTTCCATGCTATCAGAAGATATATGGTATTTCCCTTTTATCCATTAATGTCAAATTATTTAGGTGAAACATTTGCTTAGACTGATCAACCTAAGGCAGTCAGTTTCAGCTCATTTGCAAAAAAATATCAAGATTCCTAAAGATGTTTTCACAGAACCTTTTCATATGTGGCAGTAATAACTACAACTTCTTAAGTGCCAAGTTACATGACCTGGGTACCTCCTTGTGGTAACTGCTGAAGAAAATAGAAGAGGAGTCTCTGGAAATGATTGAAGCCTGGGAAACAGGTCCTTGTCAATCAACAGGAATGCTGATTTACCACCAGTTTTACCAGATACATAGGAGCCAAGGGCATAACGGCACAGGGAAACAACAATCAACAATTTAATAGCTGGCCATCAACTCTCCAAACAACTAAAAGCTATGCACAACCAGGCACCACGTAAATATTATGCATAGAACAGTCCAGGGCACAAATTTTGGTGACTGAGAAATTTCCTGAGGATTGGCTCCAGCACAAGAATGAAAGCTTGGAAGAATAAATCTCTGACCCCAGTGACCAACGACTGGATCCTGTAATATTATCTTGCACCACATAACGTCTCTGTACCCTTTATGCCCAAGCCAAGATACAGGCCACCCCCTTGCTGGGCCAACCACCTTGTGTAAACTGCTGGTTACAAAAGAAAAGTGTTTTGGTCCTTCTGGATACCAGGACTTCAGCAATAAAGATGGAGATCCAATTGGAGTTTTTCACAAAACCTTTTCCCCAGTCTCCTATTGGAAGCTTTTGATCCCTCAAGTGCAAGCATCTCCATCTGCTACATTTATTGCCTCCTAAAGTAATCCCTGTGTTGTACTTATCCATCAAACCCTCTATCCTGATTAAAAGGTCAGAAGATAAAGTTCAGGAAATTACAGGTCAAAGGAAACAAGTTTAATTCATGTGCCTTTAAAAAAGAAAATATCAGATAAAAGAAATTTGAGTCCAAGGCAGAAATGTAATTTGAGAAAGTATTTCAGACTTGGCCCACCCTAGTTCTCTTGAAGAAAAAAGAATGGGAGGGAAAGGCACATTGAGACTTGCAAGATTATGATACTTCACAGTCTGGTCACCTTTGAAGAGCTGACACCCGTTGATATGACTGACTCGAATGGTAGACAGATGTTGTCTTGGCTTTGCCTGCTCTCTCTACATACTGTGACAGTTTTAAACAAGGAAGCCATAATGGAGTCCTAAATTACTACTGTGTCAAGAATAGACTATCCTTTTTCTTGAAATTTCTGATGTTAGCAGAATACTTTGCTTAGGAATTAGTCTTCTGATTTATTTGGAAGGTATCTGATAAAAGAGTCATGATACTTATTTATGGTTGTGATATATTTACAATTACTTTATATTTTCAGCATATAAAGTTTTATTTTTAAAAATGTATTTATTTCATATAAGATTTTACATCCTGAATTTTACGGCTCATTCATCACTGAAGACTGCTAACTAGAAGGAAACCCATTAACTTCAAAGTATATTCATGTTTATGTGCATGAACATGTTTCTCACTTATATAAAGAGAAATAATAGACAGAAGAAACAGACATTGGATAAAGGCTATTATTTGCCCAAACATATGCTTCCTAAATAAATGTTTTTTTCTTAAGAATGACATAAGAGAAAGTGCAATTTTAACTTTCATTATTTAGGAGGTGTCATAGAAGAGACCGGTTTTTGTATCATCAAGTGATCTCCATTGTATTGACATATACAGAAGAATCCTATGTATCAGATACTATGATGCAGGTAAGCTGTTGTGTTATGTTTAAAGATGACCTGGACCTAAACTGTTTATGGAAGTTAACAAATATATTTTTTGAGCATTGATATCAAATCTGTCATCTTTGACTTGGCACCTTGCTGGCATCCTGCATGAGGAAAAGAACAAATGGGCAATAAACATGCATTACCATATGCTAGAAAATAGAGGGGAGTGAGGAAGTGACAGTTTGATGAAGAACAGAGAAATTCCAAACCAGTTTGTGTCAGCACTCAAGGCCAGGGATGGGATTCTACCTATTCACTAAAACCAGTTGTTAACATTCTAAGCAGTTCAGAGAACCAGTTGTTAGAAGAAATTACTGGCCTAATCCTGTAAGAAAAGCAGGAATGAAACATTCTGGTGTTGCTTACAGAAACTGCCTCTCCATTAACCCTTATTACATTCTTGACAGGACCATCCTTCCTGTCTTAGGAACGTCTCTGGAGTTTTTTTCCCTTCCTTTGCTGGTACTTTGCTTGTGTGGAGTCACCATTCAAAGTTACAATGGCACTGAAAAAAGTGACTTATGACCATTTATCACACTTATGACTGTTGCAGCATCCCCACAGTCTTGAGAGGCCAGGCGAGGAGATGTGTGCCTCGATGTGAGTAATGTTGAGTTGGCCACACCCAGCCAATAACATGACCACCAAGCCATGTCCACCTAGTCTTGACCACCAAGCCATGCCCACCACCTAAGCCATGCCCACCACCAAAGCCACGCCTACCACCTAAGCCACACCCATAGAACCAGTTGGTAAAAAATTTGAATCCCACCTCTGCTCAAGGCCATATACCCGTAGAAGCAATGTAGATTATTGGACACACCTCAGCGTTCTCAAAACAACTAGGCAAATTTTCATCGGCTGAAGATGGACTGGTCATGGGGGGAGAGATTGGATGAGGGAAATATTTTGCATCCTTTTAGCATGGGAAATTTAGTTCTAGCCTGACTTTACTGCAGTCAGCATCTTTATAACCTATCTCTTCAACTAAATGGAACTGAGGGTCTTTCGTTCCTTAGAGATCAGATTGGAGCAGGTCTGACAGAATATTTATATAGTTATGAAGTGACAAAATCCACGCAAGAACAAAATATAGGAGATATACTTAGATTTTTCTTAACTTTATATTTGTAAATCTTTCTAGCTGCTTTTATTAAAGTTTCATTAACTGATTTTAAACACTGGAAAGTTAAACAAATATATCAGAATCAGTGTTACTTATAAACTAATGCCATATTTTAAAAAGTCCAAATGTTCAAGAACTTTATGCAGGAAGCAATATTAAAGTTATTACATCTGAATTACAAGAATCAGGACAATAGCTAGATGTTAATATTATTGTTCATTTTTGGTGCCATTTAGTGGCCATCTAGATTTTTGTAGATCACATTTAGTAGCCTGATCAATAAATTACAAGCCTTTTCATTTAGTAATGTATTTCCTACAAAAGTACCATATCTGGCCTAATGTTTCCCTATCATGATTCTTAAAAGAAACATCTCAAGAGCCAGAAGGAAGATTCAATAGATTTAGCAACAATACAACACAATTCCTATCCAAAACGCAGCATACTCTAACCGAATCATTGTGCCTTTCATCAAGTCCTCCAGAATGCTGTCATCTAGGGATCAAAGTCAGAAGATAGAAAAGAATAAGAATGTTTGCCTATGCTGAGGAATAGCTGAATCAGGGAGTACATTCAAGACTGAATTGCTGAAGGAAATCAAAATAAATTAAATTTATTTTGGGCACAGCAAAACTCAGTGAAGCTTTTTGTGATTCCCATGTTGACAGATTCTAGCATCAGAATTAAAGCACTCCAGAGAGACGCTATCTAGCCTCCACTTAAACACAAATGAAGACAATATTGTTTTTATACTCTATTATCATGTAGTCTTATGAATATTTGGTAGGCCTTCTCAACAAACTATTCTCCTTTCATTGGTTTAGAGCTATTATAGGTAATTTTAATAAAAAAAGATACCATTGTATTTTCCCCATAGCAATATAAAAGCAGGATAGAACAAGAAAAAAGGATACTTTACTAGCAAGCTCAATCCTTTAGAATTCAGAAATGTTACGAACAATAAAATGGTATGTTCAAAAGAAAGTGTGATAAAATAGATATTTTGGCCAGATTATAGAGATAATATATAGATGGTTGGAAAATGAGATCTGTGGGTACATCATGAAAATGGTTTTGCTATTGAACCCAGTTTAATATTTCTTAAATTCTAAGTTGAAACACCACCTGCCCACTTGCTTTGATATAGTGGGGAGATGAATAAGTGTAAGACCTTATATCTTTCCACCAAAAATAAAAGAAGAAATGTGAATTTTATTCATCTGAAAAAGGAAAACAAACTGTATGTATCTATATCATAAAGCATCCTTTGAACTGATCTTGATAAGTGGCAGCTGCACAGACCATGTCCTTTTCTGTGTTTAGCAATACAAAAGTTAAAAGAAAGAAAAGTCGCAGTTTTCTTTCAGCCCAGGCATATGGCATTATAGCTATCCGAAACAACTTCTGGAGCATTGCAAAGATTACAACTTGGTTGCTGTAACTGTGTTCAAAGAACATCTGCAGTTCATGGCCAAGAACTAAATAGGTGATGGGAAAGAATTTTTCAAATTGGTCCCTGGAAAGATTCATTTTGAAACTGCTGCCTCTGCATTTATTTTTTTGCCTTGTAGGCAAACATAGGCCTTCACTCACAATGGTTTTAAAATGCTGCAGTTTGGATGATTGATGAATAAAGAAAAGACTCTTATCCACATCATGAAAACTAAATGTAATATTCCTTAACCTAGCACTGAATGCAAATCAAGGGGGACCCACTGCACAGGAAGAACAATATGCAAGAGATGGCCATTTGCAGAAATGACTTTTAGCAATTTTCCTGTAGGCTGATTCTTATAAAATCAGATGATTATTAATCTGTATAGTCACTTAGGAATAGATATTGGAAGATATCTGACATCTCAACTGTTTGGCAGAATTCCTTTTTCAAGAAAGTTAAATGGATTATGATTGTGGACTGTCCATCTTTTTATTTATAAATAGTATCTAAAGGCATGGGCATGATGTATACTGTATACCAGTAGAAATACAGCTTGCCATTTGATGTACTATACAGAAGCAGAGTGCCTACTTTTTTTTAATGGTGCTTTTTAAAAAAAACCAAAATAACTTCTGCCAATGCTGTAAAAATATAATAAGATCATATTCCAGACTTTGGGTTTAGAGATTTAATTAGCTCATATTTCTGTTAAAAATACTGGATTTAAAAGAAAAAACATACAGTACAGTCTCAAACTATAATCTCGTTAGCAACTGGCTCACTGAATATAGTATGTCTTTCAAGTAAAATGTGCATAGATTTACTCTGTCCAGTTATTCTTTTTTGTATTCTGGACAAATTATAATTGTAATGTCTTCAATCCTTGCAGGCTCCATTTCTTTTCCTCCAGTTTCTGGGATACAATAGATCTTCTAAAATTATTCCACTTTTATTATTATTTTTAAATAACTCAAGGCAACCAACATATATAATATTCTTTACTCTTCTTGTTTTTCCCACAACAACCCTGTGTGCTGATTTGGGAGCGCCAGATTTCATCTCTAAGGTCAGACTAGAATTCAGTCTCCTATTTCTAGACCAGCACTTTAACCACTTCACCAAACTCATGTTTTTGTGAGATGGGTGGCCATATAAATATGATACATAAATAACATTATTCCTGTCATGCCCCTGATGGAGACTGATTCTGAGGAAGAGGAGGAACAGCCAACAGGGAGTGGGAGTGTGGCTCCAGAGGTGGTGGAAGGGCAGAGGCCAGCTGAGCAATCAGAGGAGGATCCAGGCCCATCCCCTATCCATCCTAGGTCACGCAGGGAGAAGAGGATCAGGGAAAAGCGAGGTCTACTCAGGAGGAGATTACCATGATCCTCCTTGTGGCTTGCAGGTGGGAGCTATGTATATAAGTTTGCAACTGCGCAATTAGAATTTGCAGAAGTCAATTTAGTGTTCACCTTGAAAGAGGTTTATCTTTGCTGGAGTTCTTCCCATGGACTTTTCTAGGTTATTTTCCTGGAGTTTATGATTAGTTATCTTGGCTTGCTTTGGAACTCTCATCAATGCGGTTTGTTTTGGTTTTCTGTTTGCCTCATTATTTACTTTTGTGACTTTAAACTGTGCCTAATAAAACAGTGAAGTTTATGTTGAAGGCCTTACCAGACTTTAATGTATGTTTTGAGTTTTGGGTTATTTTGAGAGACTACAGGTCGTCACAATTCCTTACATTTACATTTAATAGGTCCATGCTACTAAGAACAATATTATCATTAAATTAGATAAATAAACTAAAAAAAACCCAAATATTTTTCTTCCATTGGACATATTTGAGAGTTTTCAAGACAACCTACTCATTTGAGGCATTTAAAATATAAATAGGCATGTTTGAAAAACAGGACTACTTTTTAATCTAGGACTAAGCAAGGGATGAAAAAGAACTATGCTTATAATTTCTGAGGAGAAACTAAAAACAATTTAGAATATGAATGAAGTGAAATACTTTTTGAATTTTTCAGCTGCTTGCACTTAATAAGTCTGGTATGGTGGAGAGGTTATTAAAAGTTGATTGGAATTGTTTAATCTATGCAGAAGTCCTTTGATGAGGGTGAAATGGTCCCATAAGACAGCCCTATTTGTCCACCCTCCAATAGCAGGGTATTTCTAAAAAATCCAACTTTCTCCAAGCAAAATTGCTGATATCCAAGAGTCTGCAATTTACATTTGTCAGATTGCCTACTGAACAGAATCTTTAGGACTTAAGAGTTTTGTAGAAGGAAAAATTCAGCAGGATATTAGAGAGGGATAATAATGTATATGCTTGAAGTTAGTTGAAAACAAAACAAATCCATAACAATCTTTTGATAATATATTTTTCTCATTTAAATTCTGACTCACTACCAGCTGCATTTTAATAAGGATTTGAGAATTGATATAATGGCCCTTCCTCTCAAATCTGAAGCTTCGGTAGTTTTCATACTTTCATCATAGCCATCCATCCAAACATCTCTTGGGGGTGCTGAACATATGGATCTGTTGCTAACATATGCAGACAAAACACTATCAATGAAAGGGTGCACATTCAATTGTCAGGGTGGGAGAAAGAAGGGAAGAGGAGAAATGTCAGCCAGACTTGAAAATCTGTGAACTAATTCAGCATCTCAAGAGCAGTGTATCTGTTGGTCTGCAACAAACCCTGCAACCAAGGATACCAAGTGATGGCTGAAGACAGACTAATAAAAAGTTGAAAAACAACAATGCTAGAAAATACACAAACTGTACTGCTAAAATAGAAAACCCTCATGAACATTTTCAACTGCATTCAAATTCTGTGTCCTAGCCAGATCAACACAAAACACTGACATAGAAGAAAAATGAATTGGATGGGTATCCTATAAGTATTAAGGATTGCATTTGTCCAACACACTAAGTCTTAAAGCAATTTATTAGGTTTTGGCTTAATTTGGTCTATTCCCCTTGGCCACCCTGGTTTATAGTTGAATTGTATGTGTTGAGCCAATAAATTATAGTTTATGTGGAAGAGAATGAACATGGAAGCAAACCATCTAACAGAAACAACCCCACCTCCAAGATATTTTTTTTTGCCTTCTCTTAGCTTGCAAAGCAAAAATGTGAAATTCAGCCTACTATAGCATTAATTATATATAATTATTAGGAAATTAAACATTTTTGTTATAAAAGTGAGAAAAAAATCAGCTTCAATTACCTTATACCATAAGATTTCTTGCTGTGTTTTGCTGTGTGTGTGTATATGTGTGTGAGTGAGTGAGTGAGTGTGTGTCTATCTTAAAGATGCCATTTTCATTCTCTCCATTTCTTTTCTTGATATATATTTAAGAAAATTTATACATATGGTTGCTGGAATTTTGCTTATAAAATCCTTTACTAAGTTTACATATATGTAGCTGGAATTAAATACTTGTGACATCCAGCCTTCCTGATCACAATAATATGGTCAATGCATACTGTTTTTATTATATCGTAAAAAAACCGTATTTGCTATCTCTTTAACTTTGGACCTGTTTATTATAATTTTAGATAACTTTCACTGATCCTATTTTTCCCTTACAGTATAGCGACACACTGATTTCAGTTCATTTTGGTGTAAAAATATCATTTACAAACTTTTTTATTTTATAGTTTTCAAGTACTAGAAGGACTTGGAAACATTTTTGCCTAACTGACATGCATATCAAAATTGTAATATTGAATAATATTAATTATTCAAATAATTTGCACCAGTTACTGTCAAATACATCAGACTGTAATGGACCTCTAGTAAATTTCTTATTACAAATGTAGTGAACTTGGCTAATACTCTCTGAATCAAGATAATGAAAATATTTCTCATATTTAATTTGGTAGAATCTTTTTTCTGCCAACTAACTAAATGTAAGAAGTGGTATATGGATAAGCAAAGAAGGCTTGCATGTGCACAAAAGTATAGAAAGGGTTAGTAAATGGTATCAGTAGAATTAGATTTGTTTCCTTTTTTCTATCCTTGTGAGATAAGTTTTGGATTATTATCTTTTTACTCTTTTTTCACTTTGCATAACTTACATCAAAAGGGAACAGCATGACAATTATACCAGGGTGAGTGAATATATATGTATGCATGCATGCATGTAGGTATGTATGCTTTTTTTCCTTGATACATACACAAAGAAACACCTTAGGAAATTAAACTGAGCAACAGTGAAGTTGATGAAAAATGCAGTATTTCAACTATGTTTCCTCCTACAGTTGCTACTGCTACTCCAT
This sequence comes from Laticauda colubrina, assembly GCA_015471245.1. Taxonomy (NCBI): domain Eukaryota; kingdom Metazoa; phylum Chordata; class Lepidosauria; order Squamata; family Elapidae; genus Laticauda; species Laticauda colubrina. Next base: position 11,104,345 of record BLBF01000062.1, read on the forward strand.
GATCCAGCATAGGTAAACAAGAGAGCTATCTTATTGAAGGGGTGGGGGCAGGGGTGGGATTCTACCAGTTTGCACCTGTTCGCTAGAACCGATTATTAACATTCTAAGCAGTTCGGATAATCTGTTGTTAGAAAAAATTATTGGCCTAATCCCGTAAGGAAGGCAGGAGGGAAACATTCTGGTGTTGTTTACAGAAAATGCCTCTCTGTTAACACTTATTACATTCTTGGCAGGACTAGACTTCCTGTCTCAAAGTTACAATGGCACTGAAAAAAGTGACTCATGACCATTTTTCACACTTACAACTGTTGCAGCATCTCCACAGTCGTGAGAGGCCAGGTGAGGAGATGCGTTCCTCGATGAGAGTGATATTGAGTTGGCCACGCCCAGCCAGTCACATGATCACCAAGCCATGCCCACCAACTAAGCCACACCCACAGAACTGGTTGTTAAAAAATTTGAATCCCATCCCTTGGTGGGGCCATTAAAATCATTTTGGTAATAACATGATTTACTATTGCAAGGGTTAGGAAATTAATTTAATGATAAGCTTCAGAGTATAACACAGCTGAATTCAAATACCCACCCCTGCATCTGTCATCCCTCAATAATATGAAGCTTAGGTTTAATTTGGCCATACAAAATTGCCTATTAAATAGCATAAGGTCCTTCTTCCTTCTTCTTTTCAATTCAGGTAATCAAGATATACGTAGCAAACTTAGATAGGACTGTGATCATCATATAAACTCATAACAGCATTCAAAATCAATCTCAAAATGGCACCATTTTAAAAGCTTTGCAAAATATAATATTTATATTTTATAATATAATTCCCTATTTTTAGAGGCTCTCACATTGAGAACATAATATAATAGTTGAACCATGTGGTGATGAAATGATGAATCACTGTTGCTAGGAAACTGTGATTCCTCTGGACATGGCTCCACCTGGTGATCCAGGAAGACCTATGAGTCCAGGAGAACATTTCAAATTGCAGAATCCCCTTCCAAAGTTATCAACAGGATCACGATAATGATTGTTTTCAGATAAACAGCTACTCCATCTTGTTGGCATTTAGTCTGATTTTACTGTTACCCATTCACAACCCCATGCACAGTGTATATAGTAAATGTCTTACCTGAATACTATGGTTCTGGATACTGATTTAAATGCTTCTGTCTTAGTCCTTATTTAATACTGAACAGCCTATAGAACAAGAGAGGATCAAGAAAAAAATTAATGGCCTGCTCATAAATCTGTTCAACTTTAGAGCAAACTCTTTTAGAATAAATGCAAGGAAGATTCTAGAGGTTTTAACTATTTATATTTTTAATATTTCATATTGCTTTCTTTAACTTTCAGACACTTTTGAACTTCATATTTTGAAGCATGAAGTAATGAATTCTCTAGGTATTTAGAGTAGAAGAGGAGACATTTGCCTAATTCCATTTTAACATTATTCTCTGATGTGACCAGAATTCCAATCTGTCATTAGCAGAGGAAGTTTAGTTTTATGCAGATGTTAAATGGGAATGGTAGAAGTATGTCTTGAGACATTCCACATTAAAGTCACTTATTTCTCCCCTTACTAAAAAAAGGAAAATTGCTGTCTGGACAAAAGATTGAAACTGTTCAAATGCTCCTAGATCCAAGGATGGACAATTGCAAGGCATGTAGAACCACCCACTCCTATAGGGAGGCCTTAGTCACTACTTAGACCCATCCCATGTCACCTTCCAAGATGCCTTTACCAGCCAGGGGGTGGAGGCATGGATGCTGATCACAGGTGACAAAAGGACCCTGTCAAATTCCTGACATCTAACCTCTTCCCAGATAACTGAGCAACATTGTGTCTATGCCATTTCCATTGTACTTGTCCAACCAAAGTCCAACTCAGAGCAGCATTATCTGATTGATACCTAGAATAGTCCTCACAGCTGTCCTGAAGAATCTCCCTATAACAAGACACTGGATTGCTCAAAACAGGGCTGCTAACCCTCCAAAGATATAAGAGCAAAGGAGGAAGCTTCTTTCTACTCTTTTAATCACAAGATAAGCCCTAATAAAGGCTGTACCCAGCTGGATTCATTCTTTGTCCTCCTCAAGTGGTACTAGAGGAATCTTTTCATTTAAATCAATCATGAATTTGTCTATGGAGATTTTCAGTCATCCAGGTCATGGTTGTCTGAAAGGTGCTTTTTTCAAGAGGCAAAAAGAAAGCCCAGTTGCCTCTTGAGAAAAAAGTACCTTTGGGTCAATCAAGAATTATTCAAATGTTCTCATTGTATGATTGTACTTCTTTTTCCTAACCATTTCTTAAAATATCTTCTTAACTGAACAGTGCAACTGGGTTTACTAAGCATCAACTGCTTATTTATGGAAGACTGGTTTAGAAATAAGCGTGCTTTGATGAAGCTTTCAAATGACACAAACAGATTATGTAAACAGCCAAATTTACAAAGATGCTCAAGCTCAAAATATTTCCAAAATACAGTAGTTAGAAAAGCCTCCTAATTTATTTATAAGGTTGAGCCATACTTTTTGAACTCAAGACTGCTCTTGTCACTTTGAAATGTTTTGTACACATCTGTTATAATTATAAGAAATAGTTCTTATAATTCTATAGTTCTATAGCCAGAGACTGTAACTAGGCAAACACAGGTTCCTTCAGATTCTCACTAAAATGACAGGAAGGGTTTCTAACATTGGAAAGCAAAATCTACAATGTAATTTTCCTCACTATCCTTTGGAAGAGAAATATTTGGAAAGAGAGGGAGGGAGGGAGGGGGAGAGAGAGAGAGAGAGAGAGAGAGAGAGAGAGAAATGTCTCCTTGTCTGCACTTCTGTCCTCCTGATACAACCAGCAAGATACTGGAGCTTAGACAGTTTCTGGGTCACAGTCCTTTGTTATGGTAGACAAGATTGCGTTGCCAGCCTCCTAATAACATTCTTTATTCATAATCAGAAAGCAACCAGTCTTCCTTATAGTCAAAGAACAGTTTTTTTTTTTTAAATGCACAGTCCTTATCTGACTTTGGGCAGTTGCATCTTTTCTGGTTATTTATTTGCCTCCTGGAAACAAAGAAAATGTTTTCAGCACACTATCACATCTGATTTTGAAATCCATTCAATCAGCATAATTACTATTAATTAGTGTGAGCATTTGGCATTGTTTAATGAAGAACATAGAAATGTTTTCTTCTACAGTATGATCAAAAGAGTGCTGTGTTAAAAGAATGTACTTTGCCATATTGTATAAATGCAGGGAGTTTCCCGAATGAATTTCTAGCCCATCATTCTCAGTATATAAAATTTGATAATGGACAGAAGAGGTTCAAAAAACCCAGGAACAACATTGCATTTCTTACTTTGCATACAAATGTGAGTCTCTAGCAAGCTTTACACGACACTTTCAAAAGGTGAATCAAAGACCTGGCTTTTCATTCATTAACCTTAGATTCAGCCATTTAAATCTTGACCTTTTTCCTCTTGGTTAAAAGAAGATGTGGAGCAAGGGCTTATCATGATAACCAATGTGTGGGAGAAATGCTGAAATGGGGAAAAATGCAAAGGCAGTAACAAAAACAATCTGGTTGAATAGATGGAGGTGGTATCAGTTGAAAACAATAGATAAATGAATCACTGAATAATTTTCTCAGTGTGGTAGCCAAAACTCTTGTCACCCACAGTCCAGAAGGAAGTATTTAAACATTTGTTTCGAGGGGGGGAAATTAAGAAGGGAAAGGGGAAAAATCTTTAAAGAAACACAATTTCACATTTTTAAGGAATAATAGCTGAAGGAAAGAGTAAATATCTCAACAGCACATGAACCACAGACTAGGAAACTCTACTGAGTTGAAAACTGCAGAGACACAGAAATGTTTTGAAAAGGGGAATGAAATTTCCTATAGAGTAATCTCAACAAGATCATAGCAGTTCTCATCTTATGACTGAACCCAAAATTTCTATAGGTAAGCAAGACAATTGTAGATGAGTAGATTTTAATTTGGATTCCTGTATGAGACAGTGAGGCAGGCTGCAAAATCAATGGCAAAGGAAAAACTAGTTAGTATCAAGTAGGAAGGGGCCATTTTTGTTCAACAAAGATTTTAACAGAGCCTTCTTCATGAGAAAGGATTCAAAGGTGGCAATTAGGAGTAGCTGCTGTAAGGATGGTATCCCTGAGAAGATTATCTTCTTTATAGTCCTGGTCTACTAAAAAGGTATGTGCTGAGTTCCTATAGATGACTTAAATATTCAAGCAAGTATATAAAATGGAACCTTGGGTCGCGAACACTTCTGTTCGTGACCAAATTGGGTGACAACCAGAATTTTTGGCAAAGTTTTGTTTCTGGTCACGAACACATTTTCGTGTGGCGACTTTTCCCTGCTGCAGCAATTTCCCCTTAAGTGCCATTTTTTTTGTCTGCGCATGTGCAGACTGTCATGCTTCTGGTCACGACCAAATCAGGTTGCAACTATAGTCCTGGAATGGATTACAGTCACAACCCACGGTTCAACTATATAGAAGGAAAATTAGAGGAAACCTAGGTGGTATCCAAAATCCATAGACATATTGATTTTGTTTTTGTTTTTTTAAATTGAAAGATACAGCAGCTCTATTTAAGATTGGAACACATGGAAAAGCAAATTACTCTTTTCACTCTCTGTGAGTTATTCTTTCTTCATAGTAATGGGGTGGGCTCAGGTTTCACTATTATCCCACATATAGGTGAAAATTCCAAACCTGCCCCATTTTGTGGGTCTTATTATTATTTTTAATAGCATAAATATAGCATACAATTTGTCACATGCAGTGTATTGAAGGAAGTTTTAAAAATTGAAACTGCAATTGTAATAATAAAATAATTATATATTTCAAATACCAGAACAGCAATCTGAGAGAAAAAAACAATAGCCATATAATTTCAGTGTGTTTTTACATTGCCTGATTTTTGCTTTTTCCAAATCTACTTTAATAAACAGAACTGGACTCCTATTTTAGATTTATTTCACAATATTTACCTTAGCACAGAGGTGTCAAACTCGGGACCCATTGGCTGGATGCATCATACGCTGGCCACGCTCACCCCCATTTTAATGAAGGGAATAAAGTTCTGATACATCATGTGACCACATGACCACACGAGTTTGACAACCCTGCCTTAGCATATATTGGAGTGGACTTTTCTACCTGTCAGAACAAAATGAATGGCTACAAGATCTGGTACCATTAGCTTTCTATCACGTCTATGGAGATTCTCAGTCCTCCCAGTCATGATTGTCCCAAAGATGCTTTTTCAAGAGGCAACTGGACTTTCTATTTTTTCTTTGAAGACATTTAGCTTCTCATCCAAGAAGCTTCTTCAGCTTTGAAGCTTCTATCACACGTGGTGATGCAAGGTGTTGATGAGTGTCCCAATTTTCTCAATATATGGGTGGCATATGAATGTGATTATTGTCAAAGGCCCTGACTGATTTGTCAGTGAAGAGATATTGTAGACATGCCTGTTGGATTTCTTCATTTTGTGGATTTCTCCTTCCTAAACACTTGAGGTAAGTATAGAATAGAAAGGCCATTGTGGGACTCTCTTTCTTCTCTGCACACAGTCCCTGCCTATTACTAACAGCATGTTCTCTAGCATCCCAAGGTTTTCTGTAAATGTGCCCAGAAATGAGAGCTTCCAAGTGACACACTTGAGGAAGATGGGAGGGAAGTGAGATTTGACCTTTATTTCTGTGCCAACATGGAAACAGTTTGCTTTTGAATGACAAACCTACTTAAACATTAACCTTCTAAAATATTGTAGTTACCATCTTAATTAATATGTTTGAAACAACTATGGAAAAGAGACATTAGTCATTGAAGATATATTATTTTCAATTATAAAGTGATACAATTTTATTTCTTTTCAGAATACAACTTTTAAAATTAAATAAAAGGCATATCTACTCAAATATTTTGATTCCAACGCTGCTCTTTGAGTTCTTGTGGAAACAGCATATACATCACTTTAGCTTGGACTGCAGATCATGCTAAATTATATTTTATTTTCAAAATGAAGGTGAATATATGTGTATTGGGATAATGTGGTATCCAATCTGGGTCAGTCACCAGGACCAGAAGTTTAGTCTTCTGAGCTTTCAGATTCATGCTGGAGTCCATCTTCAGTGCTTTATGCTTTATTTTAAACTTGGTTTGTTGAACAAGCCAAGTGATGTGATTTGTAAATAACACTAAGTCATAAGCAATGATTTATAGAACATGAAGAAGGATTCAGTCATCATACTAAAGGCATAAAACATTATGGCTCAGTAGAAAATGTATACAAACTACCTACTTCTCTTTTCTACAATGACCATTTTTTTTCTTCTTTATCACTGAATCCAATGAGAAGTGATATTCAACAGGTTCTGACCAGTTCTGCAGAACCGGTAGCAGAAATTTTGAGAAGTTTGAAGAACTGGCAAATACCACTTCTGACTGGAGATTTTAAAGTATCCTTCTCCTGCCATACCCACAGAACTGGTAGTAAAAAACTTTGAATCCCACCACTGAATCCAATGAAAAGTTTTGAAATGTTTTTGCTGGTCTCAGTAGTAGCATTATAACACAGTATTTATTTTTATATTTTTAGAGTTTTTTAAACTGACAATGTTCTCTTCTAAATCTGTGCTATGCCTTAAATATATCATCCTATCTATGGGATGATAGGATACACATACTTTATACCAGATTGGCGACTGATAAAACATATATCTTTTTGCCTATTTGCTAAATATTTACATTCTTTTCAGCTATGCTTTCTGAAGGACATTGGTAGGAAGCATTCAGCATGAACTACCAGCCCACTTAGTGTTCTGTTTCTAGTACAGCAAAAACAGGAAATAATGATATGCTACAAATTCCTTTCTCTGTTGTTATATTTTCAGACTTTCCTTTATCAGATTATCCCAAACATTCCAAAGGAAAGGTTCAAGTGTGGGTGTTTTGTCTTTGGATGTCTCCGATTCTCACTTGTTCATATCACCCGAGAGTCACCTGACTTTTTTAAAAAATGGCCCCTTAGTGGGTAGTTAATAGCTAGAATGTATTTTCAGCAAGAAATCCAGACCAAGAATACATATTACCTATGGGAACCACAGCAGTGTTTTCTTCAAAATAAAATAGGCATTTCGAAAGCACGCCTTTTCAAAATATTTGACAGTATTTATTAAAGAGTCTAGTGACTCTACCATGTATTAAGAACAACAATGCTTTCCCTTTGGAAGTTGTTAATATGCATTAAGTGATCATATCCAGCTGTTTGGACACAATGACCCATCAACGTGGTATATAAAGGAATGGGAGAGAAACTCTTTAGAAGTTCATAAACAGTATTGGGAACTCAACTAGGATATTTTTTTTTCTTTTTGCATAATATTTTCATACTTTGATGAAGATTGAACATGTTTCACTTTGACTAAAATAAATTACTAAAGAGGAGTGTGTGAATTCTAAGATTTTGTATCAAGTGCTTTAAGTTTGAGCCAAATAATTGCAAGACTCCCTCATCCTCAAATATGCATAAAATTCTCATAATATTTGCAAGCAAGAGAATGGGAGGCAAGACTGAAAAGCCAAGGAACAATCAGTGTATTCATAAAAACTTCTAATTGCTTTGCCTGTTTTCCAATGCCTGGGTTATTTTAAACCTTCAAACTTATCTCCTAGTTTGGCTACCTTTCTGATTTTTGTTTACATGCATTTGAAGATAATTGACCTAGGAACCAATGGTGTGATTTATTTTCTATACACAATTGCAATCCTGTGAATTATTTCACAGCCTCAAATTTACATTTGTGCTCTGAATATATATTTTGTAAAATAAGGCTATAGCCAAGAGTTAGAATTGAGATGTGAGGAAATGATCTGTCTAGGAAACCTGGGATAGCTAAGAAATCTTGCCACCAATGCTAATTTGCTAAAGATGATCCTTTAAAAGAAGAAAGAAATAAAGCCTCATGACATTGAAAAAATCTGTAATTTGTTCTAGACCAGGGATGTCAAACTTGCATTGTCATGGTGGCATCATGTGATATATTGGGACTCCCCCCCCTTTGCTTAAATTGGGTGGGGTGGCACCAGCATGTGATACATCCTGCCTACGGGCAGTGAGTTTGACACCCCTGCTCTAGACTGCTTCCAACTTTATTGATTTCATCGATTTTTCTACTGATTTTTAAAGAGTCATCTTCATAAAAGGAAAAAGAGTTTTCCTTTCACAAGTAATCAGTGAATTGGGACTGGGACTATCACAGAGTTAAGTATGTGTAACTCTTTTTATTTTGAGATAGGGACAGATTTCTTTCCTGTAGTCCTTTTATCTCTCTCTGTGTACAAAATTAATTTTCTATTTTATTTTTCAAGCAATTCACATTTCACTTAGTCATTCCATTCATGTTAACTTTTTGTCCTGGCTCATTGTTTAGGAGTGCAGTCTCTAGATAATGCTCCCCTCCCCCACAGACATATTTGAAAAATTAAAGACATCTTTGAGTCAGATTTAACCACCAGTAATTTTGTAGATACATCCCGGTAGTTTTCTTTGCAAAAATACAAAAATTATTTGCCATGATTTTTTTGCAAGATTTTTTCTCAACTTCTATTTCTCTAACCCACAATAGGGATATACTATCTGGGCTGCAACAATCTGGACTATCATAAGGTGACAGCAAAGAATTAGAAGATTTAATTAATTAAAGTTCTGGGGATTTTTTTCCCCTGCCATCTAGTGATGAACTGGATAGGCTTTGTAGCCTAGATATGACATTCCTAACCAATAGCTTTGTATTCTCTGAAGATCAGAGAAAGCCCAATTTCAGCTTCCAAACTTGCAGAAGACCAAGTCTGGTTTTTAGCATATCCATGTGGGTCACCTATACATTTTTGATGAGATAAAGCTCCTAAGATTGGAGTTTTTGTTTTGACAATTCTAGCAGGCAGATAAACTGGGCAGTTCACAGGGTTTTTTAAATTTTATTTTATACTTTTCTCTTGTCCAACTTTTCTTCCTTTTGAGGAAAGAGATTATCTTAAATTCAGACTTATATTTCTTTTGGTCAAATGCAATGATAATAATAGGGGGATAAAAATGTGAAATACAATTTAAACTTCTGATTGACTATACAACCAAACATAATAAACCAAACTTGCCAAAAGAAAGCAAGGATAGTACCAGTGGTAATAGTTGCCTTGGGTACAAATCCAAAACATCTGGAGCACCACTTAAACACCATTGTTATTGAAAAAAATCGCCATCAGTCAATTGCAAAATTCCAGTTTTAGTTGGAATAGCTTACATCTTGCATCCCTCAAGATTCCTCAAACACCATCAAACAATATCCCAGATCCTTGACCCGACAGATGGCAAACATGCCAAATTCAGTCTAAACATCTGTCTGACTTTTCAACCAACCATAATACTAAAAAAAGTCCCTGCAACAACAGCAAACAACTAATGTTGGCGCGAGGGTATTAGAATGACCAATATTTGTTTTGTCAGTAATGAAATGTAAAGAAAACCCACTAGTCAATTCATGCCTAAAGAACTGTGCTGAAGCAATAATTTAAAAGTGAACTTCAGTATAATTGCAAAAAATGATGGTGTTTTTGCAACAAGAGAGGATCAAGTTAGAGAAGGCATGCTTTGGTTTTTGGATTTTTTTCCTACATCCTTTAGGAGTGCTAGCCACAGAGGTTCTCTTCAACATAAAGAAATAACACATTGCATCTTTGTATATTTCGACTCTCCCCTCATGTGTTTCTGAGTTTTGAGTATGACTATATAGACTCCATTTGGGATCATGTGACCAGGAAGAGTAGAGGGGACTTAGAATGGAGGCAGTGTCAACATTCCAAAACTTTGTCTAGTTCCTCTCCTACAGAGAAGCCTTAGGAAGATTCTGGAATTCATTTTTTCCATAGTTCCTGGCCCAATCTGGTCCATTGTTGGTTTTATTCTGTTCAGGTTTTGGAAACATATCCTTCAGAACAGTAAGATATGTACAGGCATATGTATGCATTTCCTTCCCCAGGGACTAATGAAAGAGTATATGCAGTTCTGTTCCCACACATTACATCTGTGTGTGTGGGTGCATTTCCGCTCTCCTCCTGCGGTGCTTCTATGCAGCACCACAGTGTGCAGTTCTCCTTAGGGTCTTAATCAAGACGTGTGCAGCTTTCATGTGTCTGTATTTCAACTTCCCCTGATATTAAAAATGCATTTTAAAAAGCAATATAGAAATTGATAAAGTTAATAATGTTAAAATCAGTACTGAATAAATGAAAAGATTTGTTAATTTCATAAGACTGTAAAATAAAACAGCTTGTAATGCTAAATGCAATCAGCCATCTCATTTCACTAGATAAGGGCTTCTTTAGCCCTGTGGATGAAAGCAGCCAATTTTTTCAACTTCTGCAAAGATGATATTTTCCTGTGAAACACTGAAATGAGGTACCCTCTCTTCATTATAAAGGTACATATCTTTCCTATTTTTTTCTGAAAATGTGAATGCTTTATTATTTTATATTTATTATAATTAATTTTATTATTTTCTACCTGTGGTGGGATTCAAATTTTTTTATTATTGGTTCTGTGCGCATGGCTAGGTAGGCGTGGCTAGGTGGGCATGGCCAGGTGGTCAGATGACTGGAAGGATTTGGCTATATGATCATGTGACTCGGGGATCAAGCCTTTTTTTCTTTTTTTCGTTCACAGCACCCCCCTCTCCGCGATTTGTTTTTAGCCTTGTGGGGCTCAGGGAAACCTCCTGGATGCTGAAAAAAGAAGCATTTTGAAACCTTCCGAGATAAGTACAACAGCGAGGAGGGGAGGATCAGTTGTGCCATGCAATTTAGATTAGCTAGAAAGCAAGAAGGCCAACTAATCTAAATCGCACAGCACAACTAATCGTCGCCCAGCTGATTGTCGGAAATACCAGTTTGGCTGAACCTGTAGCATTTTTTACTACCAGTTTGGGTAAACCAGGCCAAACCAGCAGCATTTTACCTCTGCTTTGTACCATTAAAAGAACCTTGATAAAGCTCAGCAGAGAGAATACTTAGCCTTCAGTGTCCAATTAACTACAGTACCTGCCTGAGCAACAATTTTAACCCAAGATTTCCTGATTTAACTCTCACATATTCTACATTATCCTGACTGACTTCAGGCCACTTAGCTCTGTTGTGTTTAATCATGGTTTGCTGAATAGCTCACATCTGGCTTAGTTCAACATGTTAAATCAATACAAAACAAACCATATAATATCTAAACTGGACATCTGACCTCAGCATTTGATTCATTTACATGTATGATTCTTTTATCTATTCCACCTACAGACACCCATGACATGTGAACTGAATGAGCCAAAGGTGAACTGAATAAATTTTTTGGATGAGAAGTTCAACATTTTCAAGAAAAAACTAAGAAAGTCTAATTGCCTTTTGAAAAGCACCTTTGGTTCAGCCATGACCTGCATGATTGAGAATCTCCACAGACATTTGAACTTAATGCAATGCTGGTATCAATGAAAATAGGAGGAGGAATGAATATTATGAATGTTTGTCATCATGGGTTATTCATAAAATGAACGTGGAATGAAAAAAAATAGAGCTATTCAATCTGCCTCACAAAAGCTAAAAAGTAGTGGCAGAAAATCTAGAATGGTTTTTGAGCCAACTATCAATGAAAAAGCAATGATTGCAAGGGACAAAGAAGATAAGGATTTTAAGTATCCAGTAAATAATTTTAAAAGCACATGCATACTGTATTTCTTTATGATCTGTCTTCACCTTAAACTGAGGTTTCATGCCTGATGAAAGCCATTTACATCTCTTTAAGTCATCCTCTAAAGATCTAATAGCTAAAGCCCATGTCACACTGGCCAACGGATGCAAAAAGGACACAGGGGACGAGCAAAATGTTCGTTGTTATCCGCTCTCAAAAGGGGCAAAAATTTGCATAACGGGAGCGGATAACACGGACGCGGGGAGGACACAGGGCGGATGCAAAGCGGATGCGGAACGGAAGCCTAGCGGATGGAAGCGGATGGGAGCGGATGGGAGTGGGTGGCACATCCGCAGGGCTTCCGGGGGGCCTCAGCGAAGCCGACGCGGAACGGATGAAGCGGATGCAGAGCAGAAGCCTAGCGGATGCACAGCGGAAGCCAAACGGATGCCTGGCGTTCACTGCGCATGCGGGGAGGATGCATTGCGTCAGCCCCACGGATATAACAGAAGCAGCTCGGAAGCAGGACGCCATTCAGAGGAAAGACGTGCTGCCGGACACATCGACTGCCTTGCCTGCCCTGCCTGCATGTCTGCCTGCCAGCCTTGCTGCCAGCCGGTTTGCCTGCCAGCCTTGGTGCCTGCCTTCCTGCCAGTCTTGGTTCGTGTCTGCCTGCCAGCCTTCCTGCCAGCCTTGGTTCATGTCTGCCTGCCAGCCTTGGTGCCTGCCTGTCTGCCAGCCTTCCTGCCAGCTTCCCTACCAGCCTTTCTGCCAGCCTTGGTTTCTGCCAGCCTCCCTGCCAGCCAGCAACCCCACAACCATGCGGAAGCACAGCAAGCCTCAGCCATCTGCTGCCAGCCCTGGCAAGAGGGACAGGGCTACCATCCCGCCCCCTGGCCCTCACTCTGGTTCTGCTGGGGTTTCTGCAGCACGGGCTCACTCTTCTGGGGCTGGGGCTTCTGCTGCTTCTGCTTCTGGAGGAGCTGGTGACAAGCACTCCAGCACCAGCCATCTCCACAGCACCTGCACCCTTCACCCCTGGGACTGAGCGACCAAAAGGAGTGCCAGAGACTCATTTTTGTCTTATAGCTTGTTGTTAATAAGTCTATTTATGATTCACACACTTGCTTCATTTCTTTTTTTTGATAAAGTCTTGCTGGAAACTGTTAGAAATGGTTTAAGCCTTTGCATACTTGTGGGATGGGTAAGGATAGCTTTGGGATGGGTTAGGATACCTGTGGGATGAGCAGGGATACCTGTGGGATGGGTAATAGCTGTGGGATAGATAAACCTCCAGTGCAAGCATAGTGGGACTGTATGGTCCACCCTCCCAGGTGCCACACCTATGGCCCTTTATTATCAATAATAATGTAATAATTATCCACACATGTCAACATAAACACAACTCTTTATTAAATGCCCTGTTCATTGTAGGCCAACCAAACATACATGGCCCAATCTCATCTGTGTGATGAGACAGGCTGAAGGAAGCATCCATTAATCATCTATCATCCTGTCTTGCCACTCCACTGCTCCAGCTGGGGAGTTGCACCAGTGTTTCAGGAGATTGCGCTGCTTCTTCGCTTCATTTGAGGCTCTGTTGGGGCCTTGCACATCCTCAGTGTTGATCAGGTTTCACCCTTGCCTCCATTCCCCAGGCTCCATGACCCCATTGGCTTGTTGCCTGTTCTGCAAGACTGGGTAGCGGGTGTGCATGAGATTGTGCAGGATGCAGCAAGCTTCCACGATCCTCCTCACGGTCTCTGGGCAATGCTGCATGGTGGTGAGAAGTACCTGGAACCTGTTGGCCAGGATGCCAAAGGCGTTCTCCACCACCCGCCTTGCCCTGGACAGCCTGTAGTTGAAGATCCTCTCTTCACGGGTGAGGCATCTGGAGATGTAGGGCTTCATGAGGTAGGTTGTGAGGGAGAAGTCGTCATCCCCCACGATGAAGTAGGGCACATCTTGTGTGTTGTTGGGCAGGGGTTCTGGATCTGGGAAGCCCACGATGAGGTTGCCTTCCAGCCCCTCCTTGAGGTGACTGGCGTTGTATACCTGGGCATCCGAAGATGAGCCGTTGCCTGAAGCATTGATGTACATGAACTTGTAGTCAGCATTGACCATGGCAAAGAGGATGATGCTGAAGAAGTCCTTGGAGTTGAAATAAGTGGACCCCGACTTGGCTGGAGATTTGCAGGCCACGTGCTTGCCATCTATGGCTCCAATGGTGTGTGGGAAGTTCCACTTCTGATACCACTGCTCTGCAACTTTCTTCCATCCTTCTTCAGTGGAGGGGTACTGGAGGAGCTCCTCCTTGTATTCTTCGATGATGGCCTGCACCACTTCTCTGACCACAATGCTGATGGTGTTGGGTGGCACCTTCCAGCCGTTCTAAATGCTCCTGTAGGAGGTCCCTGAGGCCAGGTGGCGCAGAGTGAGTGCCACCTTGAGCCCAGGTTCCAGGCTGGGCCGGAAGCTGGTGTTTGCCTTGGTCAACCTGGGTGTCAGGCGCTGCACAACTTCGTCAAACATGGCTGGAGGCATCCTCATGAAGTTCTGGAACGCCTGAGTGTCTTCGCTCCTGAGCTCCACCATCAACTTGTTGTACAGTCCGTCCTCCGCTCTACTGGCGAACCATCTTCGGACCCAGACTCTTTTTGGGTGGCTCCTTTTCTTCTCGCAGTAGTGTTCACAGAGCCTGGAGATGGCTTCGCACTGTTGCAGAACGATGGTGGCTGCCGAAAGGACTTTGTTACAATCCACGGTGGACATGACTGGATGCTGTGGAAGAGGAAGAGGCAGATGAAGGCTGCAGAGGTCTGCACCGCTGGGCTGCTGTTCTGAAAGTGCGATGCAGGCGAGTTGCTCCCCCTTTTTATAGGCAGTATAGGTTTTCCGCTAGGCATCCTCTAGGTATCCTCTAGGCATCCTATAGACATCCTTAATATCCGAGATAGGTCCCCTCTGCAAACATTTTTTCCGTTTTAAACGCTTTGTTTCCGTGCTGCATCCTCTAGGCATCCGTTCTGCATCCGTTCCATGTCCGTTCCGCTTCCTCCCTGCGTCCAGGCAGATGCGCGTTGCGCGGATGCGGAACGGATGCCTAGCGGATATAGCGGATGCATAACGGATGCATAGCAGATGCGTGGCGGATGCAGAACGGATGAACTGGATACATTTTCCGCGCAAAAGTTTTAGGCAGCCCAAAACTTTCTGAGCGGATGAAACGTGAATAAACGGATGCTGGACGGATAGAAAGGAAGCAAAACGGAGGCAGTGAGTATAGAACGGATACATCGCATTAACCAATGGATGGCAAGCTTTTTTGTCCGTTTTACATTCTCTTTGCATCCGTTGGTTCAGTGTGACATGGGCTTAAAGCAGAATTTATCACAGGAAGAAGGAGCATCTTTCCAAGACAGTACAAAAATGCTCCTTTTGGGTATGTAAAGAATGACTGATAAACAAAGCACTGATAATCTTGCTTGTAACTCAGAGGTGGTATTCAATCGATTTCCACCTATTTGGGAGATCCGGTAGTGGTGATTTGGTGTGGGTTGCAGAACTGGTGGCAACCCCTGGCTGGCCACGCCCCCAAACTGGGTCACCTGCTTGTCCCGGTTGCTCTCCTAGCTTTCCGTACCATGTGGTGGCCGTGGCGCAGCTCAGGTGGATGTCCCAGGGCTGTTGCATATGTGCACTGCATGTGCAGCCGCTACACATGCAGTGCGCATGTACAGCAGCCCCAGGACATCCACCTGCCTGCCCGCCTTCCCGGAGCACATTTTCTTCCTTCTCCCAGCGGCGGATGTGCCTTTTCCAGCCCAGCCCAGCCCGACCTGGCCAGCCAGATGAGTGGGCAGATATCCCGGGGCTTCTTGCCCCCCCTGTCACGAATGCCTGAAACAGCCCCTTGGACCGGCTGAGCTGGGAGCCACTGTTCCCAGGTTTCTATTCGCCCGTGCTTGGTCGATGCCTCTTCACTTTGCCTGAATTGGCTGGTCCTGACCCTCACTGTCCCTTCCCTCGCCTGGCCTGAGAAGGTATGGGCAATGGCAGGGGATAGCAAAATGTCTGGGTTCCTATCTTCCCCTCTCTCTCCCCCACTCTCTGTGTCTGTGTGTGTGTGTGCAGGTCGCGAGTGGAGGAGAAGAGTTGCCTGAAAGGACTGGCTGAACAAGGATTGCCAGCTGCGCTGGAAGTGTCTCATCGATTTCCATTTAACATCGCCGGTGCCTCCAGCTCCAGCCATGTGGAAGCAGATGCGCATGTGTGCTTACCATTCCTGCCTACCCCCCCCCAGTCTGTGTGTGGTGACCCTACCCCGCTATGAGGGAGAAGACTGCGTTTTTGCTTCAGCCCACCCCTGTTGCTGAATTTCACCGCCGCCACCTCCTTGGCGGCAATCGATCATGGGACCTCTATATCCTCAAGTGCCAGCCTCGGTGTTACTCACTGAAAGTGGGGGAAAAAAAATACACACACAGAGCCAAACCAGTGGCAGTTTCAGTAGTAGTTCTGATAGCAGCGGCAGCGGTGGTTTCTATGGCAGGACTCACCCTGTCCTCCAGCTGTCCTGGTTTCTGTGGCAGGATTCACCCCATCCCCTCAGCCATCCTGAGCTGAAGAAGCTGGCTGCATCAGGGGAGTGCACGCAAAACAAGGCGCCTCAGTTTGCCCGCAGTTCTCCTTCCTCTTCTCCCCCATCCTCTTTCAGGGCTTTCCACCTACTGCTCTGCTTGCTCTGTGCTTGTGTCTGGCCGGCTGCCTCTTTCCTATGCTGCCTTCCTGTTAGTGATTCTGTTCAGTGCTCGACCCCTCTCAGCCCTCCACCCCCCCACACACAAACATGCTCAACCCCCCACCCTGCCTCAGGTCATGAAAGAGATGAGCGAAGGAAAAGGGTGTTGGATGATGCTGTGGAAGATGCCACCCGCAAAGGCCTGGGAAGAATGGAAAGAAATTTTGCATGCGCTCTCTTCTGAGCCCACAAATCCCCCCTCCTCACCTTTTCTCCTTTCCCCCAACCCTGCCAGTATAGTCTGCAAATCACCCCACCTTCCACTCCATGCTGCAAAGCTCAACAGCCCCCCAAACACTGCAGAGTTCCACCCCATAGCATATTGCAAAGCTCAACCTCACCCTGCCACCCCGAACGCCATCACTTGCCATGCTTCGCATGACAACCAACAGAAAGCAAGTCAATGCAGCTTTCCTCCTTCTTCAGGTTAGGGAGAGGGGGAGAAACCTTCCACTCGGGTGGTTTGTGCCTTGTGAAAGCTCCTCTGTTCGCTGCTTGCATGAGCGACCTCTAAGCTATTACATCTGACTCACCTCGTGGAGGGCTATTCTGCCTGAGTTTCTGCAACTCTGCAGGTAGTCATTCAGCTATAAAATGCACTCTGCCCATGAACAAAGGGCTGTTTTTATTTATTCTGAGAGTTTTCTATCCTGTCAGAGAAACGTGTCCACGTTTGTCTCTGTGAAAACTAAACCTCCAACAGCTCCACTCAACTCTTCATTTGCCAAAACCTGCTCATTGATAAAATATTCTCTCTCCTTTCCATTAAGCCCTGCAGAAGCCCACTCCAATAACACTGTTACTAATAACTCAGTTCTATGGAGTGGAGCTATCACCCTCCTCGTGGCAACCTATTACAATTCCGTTATCTTTGCTCTCTTTAAATACTCATTCCTAAAGTGTAGATATCCTGGGATAAGAGAATAAGCATGCACAGCAGATATCAAAAAAGGCTCCTGGGTCCTCCCTTCCCATTTCTCTTCCAATGTGTGCACCCCTCCCTCTTCCTGGACCCGCCACGGCTGCCAGTTGCACGGCTGCCAGTTGCACGGCTGCCAGTTGCACGGCTGCCAGTTGCAGTTGCTGCCAGGAGGAGAAGGGTCACCCAGAGGGACTGTCTGAACAAGGATTGCCAGCCTCACTGGAAGCATGCCTTCAGGTGACCTTTCTCCTCCTCTTTCTCCTCCTCACATGTGCATGCCACCCTCCAGAACGCGCCATGGCCGCCAGTCATGAGTGGAGGAGAAGGGTTGGCCGAAGGTACTGGCTGAAGAAGGATCACCAGCTGCACTGGAAACGTCCCTTGAAAGTAGTGAAGAGTGTTTGGCCCAGAGAGAGCTGAGAGAGAGAGAGAGAGTAGGGAAGAGAGAGGGGAAGATAAGGAGAGAGAGAGAGAGAGAGAGAGAGAGAGAGAGAGAGAGAGAGAGAGAGAGAGATACAGGGGGGAGAGACCCATAGAGAGAGAGACACAGAGGGGGGAGGAGAGAGAGAGAGAAAGAGAGAGAAAGAGAGAGGGAAAGAGAAAAAAGGGGGAATGAGAAAGGAAGGGAGAGAGACAAGAAAGAAAAGAAAGAGAAAAGAGAAAGAAAGAAAAAAGAGGAAGTGAAAGGAAGAAAAGGGATAGACAAAGAAAGGGAGAGATGGAAGGAAGGGACAAAGAAAGAAAAAGAAAGAAAGAGGGGGGGGGAGGGAGGAGACCATGAATTAGATATATGGATGGGTAGATAAATACATGGAAGGAGGGAGAGAGAAAAAAAAGGAGAGGAAGGAAGGACACAAACCCTGGTTTCAGAAGACTCTTTGAAGCACACAGCAATCTAGGGCTGGCCTGCAAGGGAATTTGGAGGTCATCTAGTCCAACCCCCTCCTCCAGCAGGCGATCCTTACAGAATCATAGAATAGCAGGTTTAGAAGTAAGTGTGTGTGCACGCATGTGTGTGTATGGCTGTCAAAACTCCAAAACAGGTCAAGTAGCTCTGGTGAGATCAGTCATAAATTAGAACACTTGCTAAGCAACTGGCCATAAAGTGAGGACCACTTGTATTTGGTTTGTTGGTCACATGGTCACCTGGCCATGCCCACCCACATGGCCACAAACCCATGCCCATCTGGTCATGTGACCATAAAGCTATGCCCATCTGGCCATCTGACCAAGCCACACCAATACAGATGACCACCAAGCCACACCCACAAATTAAGCCACACCCACAGAACCGGTAGTAAAAAAATTTGAATACCACCACTGTTGTAACTGGATGTATCTATTCATCCCAATGGAGAAATATTTCTTGCATTCCTACCTATCACAATCATATGCTAGCCATCAATCATGCTGTGGTATAGTACAGCAAGTATTGTTCTTGTCAGCATCAAATAAAGTCAGGAAAGGATCTGAAATTTTGAACAGTTGTTGCCAGCCAATGCTGTAAGCAACACTGTGCTAAATGAGAATCAGAGGGTTTTCCTTTTGTTCTTGTTTCAAATGAGGGAAGTGTTAGGTTACCTAAGGTGAGAATCTACATACTGTATATCACTTTTCTTTCTGCACATTAAACTTCACTGAGAAACTGATCCTCAAATCTGATCAACTGGCAAATGAAAACAGATAACATAAAACCAAATACATCATGTTAACATTACACATTTCTGATCAGGTAAATTGGGGCTAATTAATCACCTGCAAGGTGAAACTTAGAACAAGAGAATAAGAGACAACCCAAATTATAGTTCTACTAGTAAGGGATCCCTTTGGACTCTATTTGTTTTCATTCAACCCTCTAAATCAATCTGAAAAATGAAATGCTCATCAGAAATACTTTTTTTTAAAATTTCTCTAAAGCCATCTGCTTTTGGAAACTTTTAGTCAGAAACCCAACTATTATCTGAACTCATTCAGGTAATGAATTTATGTGTGAATTCTGAGTACTGGTACAATTTTGCTGATTATTGCAAGGCTCTAAAAATTGATTATTCAGAGGATCTGCTACTATTACCCAATTAACAATAATACCACAATTTACTAAGAAGTCTTCTTTCTCTAACCACAGAGTACCTTAAAATCCCAGTACATTTAAAATGTCTACATGAGATTTAATAATTCTTCTGTTAGACTCTTACACAGAAACATACATTTCAATTTAGTCTTGACAAATACTTTCATTACCACTAAATCAAATAATACTTTGTGTGTACTCCTCAACAACAGCAACACAGAAAACCCAATCATAACCTTCTGTTAAGAGCAATACAGTCATCAGCCTTTTGTTACAATCCATGGGGAGCAAGGCAGTTTTCTTGTATCCATAACAACCTGCATTGATGTACAGGAATTCCCTAGTGAAGAAAGTGATGAAAATTATTCATGAAAATTTGTGCCATTTTCCTTCTGGCCGTGTATAGGAATTATCAGATGTTTTGTTTGGAAAACACATGAGGTAGACCGGGTTCCAACAACAAATACTTTATTCTTTAACTACTCAGTAAATAGGAACACTTGGCTGAAGCCGAGGCCAGCCTTTTATACAGGCTGGCTTGCCTGCTTGCAGCCAATGGCAGTTGCTTAAATTTGCCGCCTTTCAGAAGCTCTTTGGATTGGTTCCTAGTGAACCAATCCAATCCTTAGTTTATTTGACCAATCAGGTTTGCAGATTTGGAGTCACCCACTTTACATATAGAACACCCCTCCCCTCTTAGTTCAGTCCTACGTGGTGACGTAGTCTCGCAGGTAGGTGGGGCTTTTCCAGAATCGACTTGACTTGCGCGGTTCATTCTTAGTGAAGACTTCGACCGGTTCGGATGGGGCTGCTGTGTCATCCGTTCTTCTCCCTGGAACCGTCTGGAAGGGTGAGTCAGCCATTTTACCGCCGCCTGAGTCTCTTAGGCTGGCGGTTTTGCCGCTCCCTCCCGTTTCCTCCGGGCAGGTCGAGCTGGCCTGGCTGGCCCCTTCTGATGGGCTCTTCACGCAAGTCTCTCCAAACAGTGAGTCTTTTATTTGCTCTTTTTGTTCATGTGTTTCATTGGTTTTATTTTTTAACGGTTCTTTATTTAATTCTTGCGATTCCCCCCCCACCTTAGTTGGCAATTCGTCGGTTTTTTCGACGAATGGTTGTATGTCTGTGGTTCTTTCTATATTTCGGGATCGAAGCTGGTCTATGTGCCGCTTCCATTCCCTGCCATCATCTACTGTTAACTGGTAGGATTTGGGGCCTGTTATTTGGGTAATTTGTCCTGGTAGCCATGCTGGGTCCCCAGTGAAGTTTTTGGCGTAGACTAAATCGCCAATTCCAAATTTTCTAAACCATGTAGAGGAGTCGGGGGGGTTTTCTGGCATAAATTCTGGATGCAGTCTATCAAGGTGTGACCTTAGTTTTCTCCCCATGAGTAGCTCTGCTGGGGACTTGTTGGTTGTGGTACTGGGTGTTATGTGCTGGAATTATGTGAGCAATTGGTTAATTTTTTGCTGTACATCTCCAGTGTCCATTTTTTCTAGCCCTTCCTTTGTAAATCGGACCATTCTCTCTGCCCTACCGTTTGCAGCTGGATGGGCCGGCGCGGTTAGGGCATGTCTAATACCTAGGGAGGCTAGGTATTGTTCAAAGTGTAGGCTGGTTAGTTGTGGTCCATTATCGGACACGAGGACGTCCGAAATGCCATGGGTGGCAAAAAGGGTGTCCAGTTGTTTTATTACTAATTCAGTTGTTGATGGCATAATTTTTACTTCTAACCAGTTAGAATAGGCGTCCACAACAATCAGAAAGGTATGTCCTTTAGTTAGACCAGCGAAATCGATGTGGATTCGTGACCAGGGGCCCCGTGGGATTTCCCAATCTCGAATGGGTGCTTTGGGTGGGGATGGTCTAATTTTTTGACATTTGTTACACGAGGTTACCCAGTATTCTATGTCCCTATCAATACCCGGCCACCAGACATAACTTCTAGCAAGGCTTTTCATTTTTACAATCCCTGGGTGACCTTCATGCAGCATACTAAGTACCCTAGGTTGTAGTTTGTTAGGAATAACCACCCGATCATCCCACAGTAAACACCCTTTTTGAATAGAAAGTTCGGTTTGTCTGGTCCGGAAAGGTTTAAAGTTTTCAGTTTTTTGATTTTCCGGCCAGCCTTTACCTACCCAGTTAAGAACACGGGCAGTCAAAGAGTCTTTTGCGGTGGCTCTGGCAACATCATATGCTGATATGGGTAGATCGGGGCAAGTCTCTATTTGTAGTGCTGTCATCGCTGGTGCCGGGTCTTCTTCAGTCACTGGCAAGGGTGCTCTGCTTAAAGCGTCCGCGTGTGAAATCTGTTTCCCCGGTTGGTGTGTCAGAGTGTATGAGTAGGCTGCTAGGAACTCTGACCATCTCGTCATTCTTGGGGAGAGGATATTTGGTGTTGGTTTGTTTCCCACCAAAATTCCTATTAGCGGTTTGTGGTCTGTTATAATTTGAAAAGTCCGCCCGTATAGGTACTCGTGGAAACGTTTCACTCCTGCGACAATTGCTAGTGCCTCTCTGTCCAATTGGCTGTAATTCCGCTCGGTTTTAGATAAAGTCCTCGAATAATATGCGACGGGCGCTTTTCTGCCATCCGGTAGTTGGTGGCTTAGGATGGCATCTACTCCAAATGGGGAGGTGTCGCAGGTCACTCTTAAGGGCAGTGTGTTGCTAAATTGAATGAGAACGTTTGAGGATGTTAGCAAGCTTTTAATTTTTGGGAAGGCTTGCTTTTCTTTGTAACCCCAAGTCCAAATTGCTTTTTTGTCTAAAAGACGGTGCAATGGTTCTGCTATAGTGGCCTTATTTGGCAGGAATACATTATAGAAGTTAATTAGTCCTAAAAAGGCTTGTAATTCGGTCTTGTTTTTTGGTTCTGGTGCATTTTTAATCGCTTTAATCTTTTTGTCTGTAGGGTGTATACCCTCTCCGTCTATTAAATAGCCCAGGAATTCGACGCTATTCTTAATTAAGCAACACTTTTCTCTTTTTACTTTGAGGCCAGATTCCCTGAACTTAGTTAGTTCTTCTTTGAGTCTGTTTTTTAATTGGGTTTCATCTTTGGCTGAGATCAGGATGTCGTCGAAATATGGTACGACTCCTTGTATGCCATTTAGGAGGCGTTCCATTAGACTCTGGAAGACGCCTGGGGCCACACTCACTCCAAATTGGAGTCGGTGACATTTGACTGCGCCCTTATGTGTGACTATAGTCTGTGCTTCAGCAGTTTCTGGGTCCACTGGGAGCTGTTGATAGGCTTGTGCTAAGTCAAGTTTAGCAAAAACTTTTCCTTTTCCGAGGGAGTGAAGCAAATGCTGGACTACAGGCACCGGGTATGCGCTTGGTTGTAATGCGTGGTTCAGGGTAGACTTATCGTCACCACAGATTCTAACGGACCCGTCGGGTTTGACCGGTGTGACTATAGGTGTTTCCCACTTGGCATGGTCCACAGGTTCTAACACCCCTTGGGCTATTAATTTGTCCAGCTGTTCCTCTATTTTTGCCTTTAGTGCAAAAGGAACTCGCCTGGCTTTTATTCTTTGTGGGGCTATTTGGGGGTTTAGACTGAAAGAAATGGGATTTCCCCGATACTTGCCAAGTGAGCCGTCAAAAACTTCCTGGAATTCTCGAATGAGGTCGTCTTCCCAGCCGGTTGTAGTCACTCGATCGATCCCGGTCATCCCGATGCCCAATGGCGCGAACCATTCGATGCCCAGGAGGCTTGGTCTGTCTTGGTCGACTATGGTCAGCGGTAGCACCTTGACGTGATGTTTGTAGGCGACTCGGAATTGTCCCATGCCGACTACAGGGATTTGGTTTCCCTGATAGTCCTTGAGAGTTAGGTGCTGCTTCTTTAATTCTTTGGGTTTGATATCTGGGACTAGCTGTCTTATTGTGTCCCACGATACCATGGAGAGGAAGGACCCCGAGTCCACTTCCATCTTGCAGTGTTTTCCTTCGATTTTTACAATGACTTTAATTTTCTTCCCGCTTTCCGTCTGAGCGCTCTTTATAATGACAGTTTGGTGTGTATTGGCTCGCTTCTCTTGTTGCCACTTTCTCTCAGCTCGTTTAGGCTCAGCTCGTGTTGGGGAATTTCTGCGTCTCGTTGGGCTGTAGTATTTTTTGTTCCTGCAGACTTTCTCGATGTGCCCTCGTTTCTTGAAATGCCGGCAGATGGCATCGAGAAATCTGCATTCAGCTCAGGGATGGTTTCCTCCGCAGCCAGCGCACTCCCGCCAATTCCTTCTTTCGCGCTCTTTTCTGTTCGTGAGCAAACGGTGGACTTCGTCGTCTTCTTCGCTCGATTCAATTGTTTCACCCGACTCTTCGTAGTGGGTTGTGGTGGCAGGCTGCTTTTTGTCTTTGGTTGGTGTTTCTTCGCTGTGTGTGTTCATCTTTTTCATGGCAGATTTTTTCGCGGCTTCAGCGGCTGTGGCTTCCACGATGGCTTTGGTTACGGTGATGTTGGGGTTGTTGAGTAATTTACTCTGTGTGGTCGAGTCTCTCAGACCCAACACCACGCGGTCCCTCATCGCTTCATCAATGTTCAGGAAATCACACTCACCCCCTATTTGCCTAAGGGCAGCAACGAAATCGGCGACGGTCTCTCCCTCTCTCTGATCTCTGCAGTAAAATTCGTGTCGCTTTATTATGTTTGACACCATCGGAGCGTAGTGTGCTTTGAGGATTCTTTGCAATTCTGGCCAGGTTAGTTGTTTAATGTCTCGGGGCTTCGCAAGGGCCTTTACCATCTTGAAAACCGTTGGCCCGCAGTGAGTCAGGAACACAGCTCTCTTGCGTTGCTCTGAAATGTCTTCCATATCATTGCTCTCCAAATACATTTGGAAGCGATCTGCATAGGAATCCCAATCCTCTTCTTTGGGATTGAAGGGTGCGGGCGGTGCGTTGTTTCCAGGCATCTTGGTTGTCATCTGGACCTCTTATCACCGCGTGCAGGTTTTTTTCGTTTAGGACGATCCCACCTTCGTCGCCAGTGTTTTGTTCGGAAAACACACGAGTTAGACCGGGTTCCAACAACAAATACTTTATTCTTTAACTACTCAGTAAATAGGAACACTTGGCTGAAGCCGAGGCCAGCCTTTTATACAGGCTGGCTTGCCTGCTTGCAGCTAATGGCAGTTGCTTAAATTTGCCGCCTATCAGCAGCTCTTTGGATTGGTTCCTAGTGAACCAATCCATTCCTTAGTTTATTTGACCAATCAGGTTTGCAGATTTGGAGTCACCCACTTTACATATAGAACATCAGACATGATTTCTATCCCTTCTTTCTCACTACTCTCTGAACTGCAATTCCATCTGCTTGAATAAGACTACAACTCCACGCTTTCAGTATTTGCAGTGTACCAAACTAGAAAAAGCTAACATGTTTGCATATTTGAGACATCTCTGTACTAACATTTCTTTATCCTTTTGCAGCCTTAGGCATTTCTAACTTTGAGAATTTCAGATCTCAGAATTCCAGAGCCAGAAAGTTGAATTCTATATAACTATAAGTTACCAGGTTTGGGAGACACTAGCTAAATACCAGAAAGAAAATCTGAGGTGAAAATAGCATAATATGACATATCCAAGATTCTTGGACAATATTTGCTTTAAAATCAGTAAAAACTGTCAGTATAAAGAGAGCAACAAGAAAGAACCCATTTCCAGAGAGTGTAACAAGTTCAGACTCATCCACTAACTGCTGTAATCATTGCTAACTACAGGCCACACTGTATCTTCCTACCTCAAATTCAATTGATTATCTTAAAGCATATGTATGAATAAATGCACACACATGCAAAAGGTGTGTTTCTTTTTTTGGGGGGGTGTCACCATGATGTAAAAAAGATGTTGAGACTTCTAGAAAGAGTGCAGAGAAGAGCAAGAAAGATGATGAGGGGACTGGAGACTAAAATACATATAGAATGATTGCTGGAAGGGGGAATGTCTAGTCTGATGAAAAGAAGGATTAAGGGTGACATGATAACAGTGTTCCAATATCTCAGGGGCTACCACAAAGGAGAGGCAGTCAAGCTATTCTCCAAAGCACCTGAGGGTAGGGCAGGAAGCAATGGGTGGAAACTAATCAAGGAGAGAAGCAACTTGGAACTAAGGAGAAATTTCCTGACAGTTAGAACAAATAATCAGTGGAAGAACTTGCCTCCAGAAGTTGTAAATGCTCCAGCACCGGAAGTTTTTAAGAAGAGATTGTGTGTGCTCAGTCTCAATGACTATGTGTGTGTGCTCAATCTCAATAACTACGTAATTCGGTCACAATATAACCTCATATGCTCTGTACTGAAATATGAAGCAACACTATTTAGGAATACAATATGCTCAATTTTATTCTGTAAAAATTGGGTGTTCAGCACATTCTTGACAACCAACAGGCAACACCAGATTTACCATATAGCAGTTATTTGGGACGATAGGTGCTGTCATACAGAAACAGATTTTATAAAAAAAAGTAAAAAGCAAGAATTATGGGTGAGCCAGAGTTTGGTTGTCATGAATGTATGAACTCACCCCAAAGCCGGGAGAGAATGACCCTAAATAATATTGATCACTGCCACTTTAATCACAGAAAACAAAAGGAAAAAAACAATTTGGAAGGAATGAGGTGGATTTCTTTAACCATTCACAGCTTTAAATTTCAAAGTACACTTATTGCACTTATGTTTTTATTTTTATCTTTTAGATCAAAAATTATCTTAAACTCAGACTCTGAATGCAAATAATAGTTCCCATCTTTCTCTATTGGTTCATTTTTCTTCCATTTCAGCACAGGCCTGAATGAATGTTACCCTATCAACTTATCCTCTATGTAGATACTAACATTCTAGCAGAATCCCAACACACCACAGAAAAAAGTAGACAGCTATAACTAGGCTGAATATAAGTAGAATACAGAATCTGGGAAAGCCTAACAGTTTAAAACTGTCACCCATTTAATATTTTTCTAATCCAGAAAGGAAGCAGAAATAATTCTAACAGATTTACTTTTTAATATATTTTAACTGGAATATAATAAACATAATCACTCTGACATTTACAAAATAAATGTCCAGGTTCAGAATTCCATCTGTCAAAATAGGGATTACAATAAATAATTGCTGCAATTTATGCTAATTTATCTTGAAGTAGGTCCAAGAATAGTGGTCTTACTTTCACATTTTAAGAAATGCTTAAGATTATGTGACAGAAGGTTTATTTTATTATTTTAAAATATTTTGGCCTGTTGATCTGTCTCAAGTAGTGTAAGGTTTTCTGCCTAAGCAGTGGGTTGGACTAGAAGATCTCAAGATCCCTTCCAACTCTGTTATTATATTCTGCTTTGCTTTGTTGAAAAGTAATGCTATATCATTAGCATTTCAAACTCAGCCCAAAAGACAGCCAAACTGGAGAATGATGGTTGAAATAGTAATTCTCTAAACCCAATGCTCACTTTCCAGTAGATCTTATTTATCACAAGCTTCAATCAATCTTAATGCATCTATTTTTGTGGAAATTAGAGTTTGGGATTTTCAATTACAAAGGGAAAGTAAATACTGGATTCCCTGGGGGACAAGAGTAGGGAAAAAATGAAGACAGGAGCTACATCTGCACTTCACAGTTCTAAAAGGATAACATATTACTTTCACAATTAATGAAAGTCACAATTTTAAAGGTATTTAGGCTCAAATATTTTAGGAGACAGCAGTGCTGCTATAACCGCCATGCCAATGGCCAAGCTGACGAGTGTTGATGGCAGTAATAGTTGAAATATTTGGAAGGCAGCCATTTCCCTGCTCTTGGGAGGAAAAATGTGCTCCATAATGAATTCAAGAATGTACTCTGAAGGCTCTTGGCAACTCATAGATCCAAGGCATGTGGTAACTTAATCAAACAAATAAATATTTCCTGTTTAAATTTAATAAATGTATGTACACAAATTCATAAATGTATATTTCAGGTTGGGAGAAGATGCCAACCCCCCATTATGTGTTAGATATTTAGTACTGAATTCTTAAGAGATCATAACACCTTGTTGTAGAAATAAAATAGCTTTAAGGAAAATAAGCGGTTACTACTATGGAGTCTAGTATACTTCAACAGAATATCAATCAACCAGTCACATGCCTAGAAGAAAAATAAATATCCTTTCTAGAGATATGTCAGATTCCCTCATCTTATCTGCTCAGATTCATTTATAAGGATATTGACAGGATCTTGTTGTCTTTAACACAAAATATCACCAGCATTGCTGCAGCACATAACTGCATTCCACATAGTGACACACAAATGGGACAGAGCTTGTGTCACAATTTTTCAACATTGTTTTCAATATTGTAACATGCATTGCTCGCCTTCTTCCTCCACTGCATTCCTATCTGCAACATGCATTATTATACCTTCCAAGATTATGTGTTACCAAATGTAGTGGGACCAAACTAACACAACTGTTGCTTTGCTTAGGAATATACAATGGTACCTGATTGGTTGTATAGACAGAGATGGAGCTTGATCTCATTCATAAATATTAAGGGCAGTAAATTATATTTTAAGCTTGAAGACAAGAAACTAGTATGCAGAACATACAATTTGTCATATGCTAACATTCCTCATTAGACACCGTTTTGCCTTATTGAGAAGTTGTCATGTAATTAATTAAGCCTATGATTATACAGTAACAATACATTTATTCATTGTTTTTATAGCCACCCATCTCAAAAAAGTGACTCTGTGTTGCAAACAATCATAAAAGAATTAAAAACAGTTACAATATAGTAAAAAATTAAATATATATGGCAGTTGAGAAAAATGTCATCATAGATGTTAACATAGCCAGGAAATGAGGTTCTTCCCAGGCTTGGATACAAAGCCAGGTCTTCAAGACCTTTTCAAAAGGTCAATAGAGTTGAGTCATCCTCAACAATGATGGGGGAATGAACCCAATCCCAAGCCATGAAGGACTTTAAAGACGGCACCAACACCTTGAACTGCATTCAGAAACGCACAGGCAACAATGCAGTTCATGCAATAATGCTGTTATATGTGTTGAACATCTGACACCATTTATACCTGGGCAGCTACAATTTCCACTAGTTGAAGCTTCCAAAGGTTTTTTAAGGACAGCCCTATGCAGAGCATATTATAGTAATCCAGGCAAGAAGATTTCATGGAGAAAGCAAATTTAAAGAAGTTGAAAGGAATATTCCTTCTAACTCAAACTACAAAAGTGTTCTTAGGGGGCACTGGAAGTCTCTTCCAACAGTTACAGATCCCTCAGCCCTAAGACTGATCTTTTCTCTGCACCCTACAGAGTTAATAGGGTAAGACTCGAGCAATAAGATTGCTGGAATTGTAATTAACAACCAAGGCTTTTTTCCTATTAATTTATGAAATGCACACACACCACCTCTGATCCCAGTGATACAATCAGCACATCTTATTAACACCTTCCAAAAATCCCATTTCCTTTCTTGCTCCATTTACGCATGAATGGTTCATTTGTGAAACTGGCAAGGAAACAAGCATGTTTTCATTTATTTACCCTTCTTTTTACTGAAGTATGTTCATGCTTCTTTTCCACTGTAATCATATAAAATATGTACTCCAAAACTACTGTTGTCCAAAAATATCTTTTAACCAAAACTACCAGTACCCAGAAATATATTTTAATTCATGAAATTGAATGAAGTTTGTGGTTTCTGCAGCAAATATATCTGAAAGTTAATTTAGTGGGATTTTACCATTCCATAAAGCAATTGAGAGATGATGCAGTTGAATTTTCATGTCAAAATTACTGTTTTCCTTTTCCTTCGTGAAAAACTAAGCAGGAATTATTATTATTTAACATATCAACTTGTACCTTAGATTTTTTTCTTGCAGAGCTTTAGTGGGAGAAGACATGAACATAGTTTCCCTCCCTTCTTTTTCTGAAATGGTATAATCCTGATGGGACTGAATTATTTATGATCTCCCACCATGCAAATTAATTTGTTCTCACTCAGGTAACTGGGAAATTTAAAGTACCCTTTCTCTGACTCTAGAAATAACATAGTCCTTAATATAAAATCACACAGCTGTTGCCTTCCCTTATCTTTTATTCTTCTCTAGTGAAATTAAAATGTCAGCCACAACCATGAAACAGTGAATTTTCAGAGGTTTTTAGTTTACAGGTGAAGACTTGGACTCGATTTCTTCTAATTTTAAAATAAAACATTCTGAAGCTTGTATTGAAATAATTTGACAATTTCATATATTCAAGTTCTCATCTCTTTAAATAAAATGACAAATTTTGGCTTTTAATTATCTGCATATATTTATAGGAGATATTACAATTCAACAACTGAACAAATCCATGAAGTATATTATAGTATAGATTTCTATTGATGCCATCAAATGCTGAAATGCAATATAGTCGTTAAACTGGAGATTAATTTAAAGAAGCTTGGGGAAACAATTGTGAGCTACCTCACTGCATTATGTTTTAGTAGAAATAAGTTTAAACTTGGAAATAAATAGGGTACTCCTATTGTGATTTATTGTTTAAATTCCTACATTAATATTGAAGCAGATCCAAGCTAGCCTAATTTCATAGTTCATCTAAGAAACAGTACAGGTTCTGAACACATGTAATTTGGCTTATGTGGACGTAAAGAGAGGTGTAACATCCCAACTTTATATCTTAACATTTACTTGATCCCACAGAATAAGGTGGATTTTAAAAAATATTTTGAATCATACAATTTTGATGCAGCTATCTATTAAAAATTATTTGATTTCTTCTTGTATTCTGTATAAATCTCACCTTTTTATTTATATATATATATATTTATATATTATTTATATATATTTATTTATATATTTCATTCTGAGACTTCTCAGAAAACAACAATTGAATGAAAAACTGCTGGTGACCTTCTACTGCTGCCCCATAGAGAGTATCGGAAAGCACTCCAAAGGGTTAACGTCATTGCCCAGAAGATCATTGGTTGCCCTCTCCCCTCTTTGGAAGAGCTTTATAGCTCCTCTGCCTTAAGAAAGTTCAAAACATTCTCAAAGATCCATCTCATCCTGGGGACCCTTTTTTTTTTTACTATTGCCATCTAGCAGACGGTACAGAATAATAAAAACAAGCACAAATAGGCTGAAAAATAGCTTCTATCCCAGGGCAGTAGCTCTTTTGAATTCTACTGTATAGTGCAGTGTTGATGCAGTTTTGGGGGTTTTCGGTTCAATGTGTGGAGTGTGAAGGATGTGTGTTTGTGTTTATTTTCATGGTCATGATGCACACTGAGGATGATGTTTGATTTCGTTATACGAGGTGCAATGACAATAAAGTAAACTAAACTAAACCAAACTAATATAACAATAAAAGAATTTGATTTAAAAGACTTATTAAAACAAATAAGAAACAAATGTGACATTTTCAAGCAATAAATGCATGACTTCACTAATACAAATTTAATTTGCTTTTAAATGTACTCAAAGTAAGCCACTGTGTCTTTGAATTTTAAGAGTAAATCATGTAAGTTTGTTTCTTCATGACAATGCACTGAATAAAATATTGACTCCTTTCCACTCATTACATTACTCATTCATTTTATGAACCAATTCCTTTATAGAAATGGAAAAAATGTTCCATCCTAGAAGCTTCTTTCTTGAAATAAACATTTCCACATTTAGAAATTCTGGTTCATTTGAGTTGACCCAGTTTTCTTTTAAAAACTCACAGCAGCTAATAACAATAAGGGAAAATAAATACAATCAAAATAAACAATTTCTAAAAAATGGTGAATACAAATGAGCAGAGCATAAAGACACTAGAGAAGAAAGGCTACTTTAAGTTTGAACAAGCAAAAGTATAGATTATGTAAGAAATTTTCAGAAGGATACAGAATTCGGAACCCAAAGGTCTTTTTAAGAGAGAAAAACCCATTACTGGAGATTTTTTTTAAAAAAACAAACACACACACACACACACCGCTAATCATCTCAATCTTTCTACTATAAATAGAGAAAAGAGCTTCCAACATTTCTATTCCAAAGTTCAAATCTCTTCAATCAGTATCCTGTATTAATCATCAGCCTGGGCACCTTTCAAGACATGAGTTGAGAATCAAAACATCCCAAGAACATGTTCATTTGTTAACTGTTTGTTTTCCATAAGCTGGCAAGAAAAGCCCAATGTCTTTCATCCCCATCTCTTTAAATTACCTGGAATTAAAATAGATGGATATGAAACCTCCATGGACTGTGAGACATTCAATCAATGGGGGTGGGGGATAAAGACAAGGACTTGAGAGAGATAGATTGGTGCTGCTTGAAGTGCCAAAGTAGAATGCAATGAAGTAGACTGCAAATGAAGTCAGGAAGTAAAATGGGATATGATACAAAAAGGATCTGCCAGTCCTTTGCAATACTAAATCTGTTGTTACAAAAGCAGAGCCCAGAGCTGTTGTTTTTTTAGGCAGAAACAGAGGACTTGACTCTATATTGCACCATCATTTTACAAAGGATTATGGCATAAAGAGTTTTGACCAAAGAGTTATACGCCTGCATGACGCTACTTTAGTAGCTTATAATGACTATTCCAGCCCATTCCCTCCCTGTGTGGGTATTAAATAAGCAAGCAGACCTACCTTTTTCACCTTTCACATTTAAACATTTTTCCCTTCTCCCTCCCTCCCCTTTCTGGGCTGGTGTTCAATCATCTCTCAGTCACCTTTATCTGAACTGAGAAGGTCCTTCATGCCAGGCCTGAGAAGTTTTGGTCATGGCTGCAAAAATCCAGGAAACATCCAAATTGCTCAGTTGGGTGCACAAAACGGTCTCTCACGGTTTCCAAGGAAGCAGACCTCTGGTCTTCCACAGCTGAGAAAACTAAGCAGACCTTTTTTCCAGGGTCAAAAGATAGATGCCATCTAACTGCTACAAAAAAATTACCCTTCCCAGGCCAGCTCTCCTCCTCTGTGGCTTACATAGAAGCTCATTATTTCAAGCCCACCAAGCTACAGCAAATGGGAGGGCACACACCGCCACGCTGCTCCACTCTCTTGTTTACTCCTCCTCCCTCCCCTCTCTGTGGATTCCCTTCGTGAATAATGCAGAAGCTGTAGTTCCAGACACTGCCCACTCTATGCTTCTTCCCCAAAGCTGCTGAAAACAGCTCAGAGTGCCAGCCAGGGACAGGCTCCATGTTTTGCATAGTGCAAGCCCCAGGCCCTTGTATGACAGGCCTGTGTTCAGTTGTTCCCAAAGTTGCTGTCTCTTTTTGTACCATTTCTGCTTGTGAAACAACACAAAAGCCACAGTGAGAATAGGGAGTCCAAGTGAAAAGGGTGACCGTTCTCATCCTCATCTCTCTCAGGGTAGCTATTCAGAAGCAAAAACATGCATGAAAATACAGTTCTTTAGCCTTTGCCAGGTAGGGATGACTCAAGTGTTGTGAGCCAGCACAACCTAGAAGACAGTTGAGTAGAACTTTTTTCTGGGCCTACATGGCTCAGAGATTTCATGAGTATATCAGGGTTTCAATCCTAAAAGTGGGAAGGAACAAGGCATGAAGTATGAAGCCAGGATAAAACCTGATGGATCTAAGTTTAATTGAACAGCATAAGAGTAAGCCAAGGCTTTAATGAGGTTGAATGGAGTTCAAGCAGAAATTTAAGCGCAGATTCAACCAGCTAATATTCTTTGTATTTTTTTCTATGCCTTACCAGCCCAGGACACAAATCTATTGGATTGGGTTACAATAAGATGCTTTCTTATTGGTCTTTGCTTGTCTCCAATTACTGTAGGCAGATGCTATTTATTATTAATATAATTGCACATCCCTCATACCATATCCTGACTTCTGGCATTCTGCCATGTATTTGTTCTTATGTTGAATGCCCTGGAATTTATTTTTATTTACAGGACTAAGAAGTCAGAGGAAAGAGGAGCTTGTTCTTCTAAAAGTATATCAAAGTCAAGGATCAGGATAAGAAAACAGATAGGGGACTATCAATTCATCAAAGGGACAAGCAAAAATTGAATTTGAATGAAGAAAGTTACCATATACTAATTAGCTTCATATATTGTGTTATGATGTACAGAATGGTTTAGAGTTGGTGCTGAGGTGTAAAAACTAAGGATGGAAGGCCACATATACCTTCGAAGCCTTAGATGTGGCCTTCAGAACCTCTAAAAACTGTCAACAATTGTAGATATTAATATGTCATGTTAGAAGATTAAATTAAATTCTGTACATAGTTATTGAAGTTATATAATCATATAAGCATATTTAACTTGAATTAAATTTTAGTGTCATTGGAAAGGATAGCATTTAATTCTCCCCTGGTCTGAGTATGTTAAGGATATTTCTCAGCCTAGCAAGAGTTGTTTGCTTCTGGCTTATCATGTCATATTTCATAATCCATGATTCAGTGCAGTGTTTGAACCTAATCAAATATTGTTTCACCTAACTCAATATTGTCAATACTGATCAATACATAATCCAGCATTAAAGCTGGAACCAAGGATGCAACATGAGAGTACAAATGAGTAAAATGTGTTTCACATTATCAAGCATTATCAAGGGTAGCGTGGTTTCCAAAACAAGACTAATTTTTCATATGTGTATGTTATATACAAAACAACATAAAAAACAAAGTATCTACAACTTTATTGCTATGAATCTTTTAAAAATTTAAATAAATGAAATGTTTGCAGGAACCAGCAACTGAGAGCATTAAATCTTTCATCTCCAATGCTAAATAATGCCAACCTGAAATATAAGTTGTATCATCTGTGGAAACTAGGATGTGGAGGAGGATTTGAAGGATGCCCAAAGCAACCCTTATGTGGCCTAGGCACAAAGGGAAATCATTTTTAGAATAAGCTGCTTATTTACAAATCTCTAGGTTTTGTTTTTGCACAGAGGTTGCATAACAAGGAAGCAGTATTAGTTCTCAGTTAGCATGAAACACTTTAAATTTGTGAAGACTTGCACACTGAAGTTCTTTACATTTTTTAAAATTAATTTTGCTTTTTAGAAAAACTAATTTTCAAACTCCAGTCCAACCAAAGATATGACTCCCTTTCTGGGCAATTGCTTATAGCTTTCTCCTGTAGAATGAATCTATTATTTACCCACTGATTTGCATGCTATGAAATCATTGTAATACAGCTGCACTCTGAGGCTGGTTTTTTATCTTCAACATACAACCAAAATAGTTTATTCAGCCAGACTATTGAATTCCAAAAGATCTTGGACAAGATCATATAGAAAACAACTCACCAGCCTCCTTTGTAATGCTTTTCAGTGCTGTAGCTGTTCTGCTGATTCACTTACTGCATTGCTGGCAATACTGATTGGGGGATGTTTTAAGAGATTTGTAATACACCAGCTTTAGGATATTTCAAGTTGGCTAAGGAGTTAACCCAGATACCCATACAGAATAGTGACAGTATTAAGAGGTAATGAAAGAATAACTGCTTTGCTGCAGGAACACATATCGCCCAAATGGAATTCCCCTCCCCCTCCTAAATATACTTAGCTAGTTTTCAAATGGTTAAATGTTGAAATGGTTAAATGGTTAAATATTGAACCGTTTTTTTTTTTTTAAAAAGAGATACTGATATTAGTGATGGAATTTACAACAGTCTGGATCTTAGCAAGGCTTTTTTTTTTAGAATTATCAGAGAAGACTTTCCAATCACCCTAATTTTCCAAATTTAAGAGTTTGGAATTTTATCCACAATTATGACATTTTTCTTTGACAGTTTTCCTCCCCCCCCCCCCCTTATCTACCCAGCAAATGTAATACTGTTAGGAATAGGAGAAGCTGGATGGATAAGATACACAATTTAGTTTAGTGGTAAAGGTATTTGTTAGAGATTGTGAGTTCTCATCCTACTTTAGCCTTGAAGCTCTCTCAGGCTTTAGTCTCACATAAATACTGTTCTCTTAATTTTTAGATAAATTTTAAGGAACTTGATTATACTTTATATCTTGAAATTAAGTCACCACTATGAATTCCATTGTACGATAGTCTTATATAAATTAGCGTTCATACCATGATGTTCAAAGAATTAAATATATTGTCAAAAACAAAGTGCATGCTAATGGAGATGGCCAGATTTAGAAGAAGAGACACCTTTCACTGTCTGAACATATCAAAATACTCATGTCAGAGAAGTCAGATGAATTAGTAAAATTACTGCAGCAAATGAACAAAATCAAGGAAGCACAATTCTGTCCCCTTTAGAATCTAATGAAAGGTTTCACCATTAAAACATGTTAGGAAAGGGGTGGAATAAGACAAAGTACAAACAGCAGCATAAGCATATCCTCCAATAAGGAAGTCTAGGAGCAAAAGGTTAGAACAGGATCAATGCAGACCACAAGAACTTGTCACTTCTCATCTGTATCTATGGAAACCAGCAAGAGTCAGGAAAAAGAACTGCAAATTTATTGATTGTGCAAAAATACAGTCAGTCATAAGTGTCATTTCAGCCTTGAGCAGTAGTATACAATCAAGGCAAGTTCCTTTATTTAAATGCATCCAATT
Organism: Laticauda colubrina; assembly: GCA_015471245.1. Classification (NCBI taxonomy): domain Eukaryota; kingdom Metazoa; phylum Chordata; class Lepidosauria; order Squamata; family Elapidae; genus Laticauda; species Laticauda colubrina. Next base: position 11,140,451 of record BLBF01000062.1, read on the forward strand.
TATCAGATGCATTGAGAGGTGAAATTCATATGACCAACATTTTAATAAGGAAAATTATTTTTAATGTAAACAATAATAAAGGCTGCACCTGCTGTGATTATTACACTCTGTAATTTCTTTATGTTCAATAAAAGTGCTCAGTTTAATTAAAGTGGAAAAATTGAAACAGGTTATCAGCAGACCTCAACACAATTTCCCTGTATTTCAATCTTTTCTTAATAATTGTAAAAGTGTATAAGTTTTGCACATGAGAAGAAGCAGGGATGGGTTTCACTTGCATTTCTCCCAAATTGCTTTCCACAGGAAGAAAAACATTCTTCAGTATACATAGTCACTATCTAACCATGCAGAGAGAGGAAAACAATGAGAGTACATGAAGAAACTAATGTATTTGTCCATGTTCTCCTCTCCTCTCCCCTCCCCCTCCCCCTTTCATCATTCACGTACACCAGTCATGTACAAATTGAGGATAGAGATTGGGCACAAAATAATTACAACTGAAACAAAGTAACATTTGATTTTATGAAGGAAATATTTATTTCCTAGCAATGCTTTCATCTTTTTCTAACATTTTGCACAAAATGTTACAGCCTGTAACAACTCACTCTCTATCACACTGGAGACAAGTGAGAAAAATGAATGAGGCGGCTCCTTCGTTATTTTTGCTGGAGGAAGGATGAGAGCCTCCTTACATGCCTCCTCGTAAGAAATGCTTTGCTGAAGGTTGACTTGTAGGAACAACCAGAGTCTGCTCACCAAGTCTGAAATATGAGCACAGCCTTCCCAAAACAATATGGGACAGATATTACCACTGAAAGCCAGTTTTAACACAATCCTAGCCTGAAAAATCAAGATGTTCTAATGTGGGATTCCCCAAATATGTAAAATGGTAAGACCTACCATAAATGACATAAATTTCAAATTTTTTAGCTAATGAAAATCCTGCATTCTACTAACCCTAGATTTATAAGTCTGAGTGGCAAAGGTCTGAATAGCTCCAAATAGTTTCCTTGAAGCTCAGTTCTGATAGTCCTAATTGATTTAAAGACTAATAATGCAACTGTTCAAAAATACACAGATCTTGTCCAATTAGCATTGAAAATTGTTAACTTCTGATTATACTCAAAGGGATGTATTGCTGTTTCTTAATAGTTTCCAACATGACAATAGTGGGAGGGAGTCAACAGTACAATATAGATGTATTGTAAGGGGGCAACCTCCAACTACCTTTAGAGATTTTATATCTCTTTTTTATCTTGCCTTTATTATTTTTATAAATAAGTCTTACATTCCTATTTTCCACACAACCACCCAATGAAGTGGATTGGGCTAAGAGAGAATGACTGGCCCAAAATCACCCAGCTAGTTTCTATACCCGAGGTGGAATTAGAACTTCTGCTTTCTAGCCTGAAGCCTTAACCACTAGTCTAAACTGTCTCACTACTTTTACAGTTCTGAAGTCCTCTTTATTCATATCTAATTTCTAAATAAATAAATATTCTAATTTTATGGAAAATTTATAGAAATTAACCAGGCAGTAATTATCCTATTCTGTAAAGGTTGTTCTTGAAAGAGATTTCTAGATAGCCATTTAGAAGTACCTAATGACCATCTCTGAAGTCCTTGTCACATAATTATATTTAAAAGATTAAATATCTTTTAAATATAATTTAAAACCATCAGTTCAAACCATCTGTTTTTCTTCCTCGTCCATTTTATAATGCTTCCCTTGTCTCCCCCACTTGATACACTGGAGACAACATAAGATTTCTGCCTCACCAGTTCAGCTCTTTAGCACATGTTAACATGATGGCAAAAGAACTGGAAAGATTATGACATCACAGGCATAACTGCTGCATAAAGTAAATTCCAGAACGCAAAGAAAATACAAGCAAAGTAATTTTGTTGGGACAGTTCTTGTCCCCCTTTCATCATCTGGTACTTTGTGGTGAGAACATCATTTTTAAAAAGAATATCATTTAAAAAGTTATCTAAGCCTTGTACAAAAGAGTATCCCAAGAAAAGAACTTTTAATTAATTTTTGGATTGAAATTCAAGTATTTTGCAAAGAAAATACATTTTCTTGTTTGCAAACTGAAATTTTCAACTCAACCTACAATAATTTAAAAAAAATCCTCTAAAATACCCTGACATTTTGTTCCTTTTTTAGGGTGAAATGGAACAACAGAACATGTCTGGCTCTGTAATTTCATTCATTGTCATGCATGATGAGTCCTGGTTGTGTCTCCACAGCTTGGAGATCAATCCTGACAGAGCTCAAAGTTGACTCAGCAGCCTTCCATCCTTCTGATATCCACAAAATAAGAACCCAAATTATTGAGGGCAATATGCTGACATTGTTAACCACTCAGAGAGTGCTATAAAGTAGCATAGGGTGGCATATAAATGTAAGTCAGGGGTGTCAAACTCACATTGTCATGGCGGCATTATCAGAGGTGGTATTCAGAAGTTTCTGACCAGTTCTGGAGAACCAGTAGCGGAAATTTTGAATAGTTCAGAGAACCGGCAAATACCACCTCTGACTAGAGATTCCACCATATCCTTTCCCTGTCATATCCACCAAGCCACGTCCATAGAACCTGTAGTAAAAAAATTTGAATCCCACTACTGGGCATCATGTGACATATTGGGACTTTTTTCCCCTTTGTTAAACTGGGCATGGATGTAGCCAGTGCATAACGCATAACCCATGGGCCGGGAGTTTGACAGCACTGCTCTAAGTGTTATTGATATGATGTAGTTTTACAATGTAGCATTTGAAAGACAGAGGAAGGGAGAAAGAAGGCCTACAGTGGACTTGCATGGGGAGGCCTACAGTGGACTTGCATGGCTTCTGTTTTATAATCAGCATGTATATAATTATAATACATATAATTCTGGGCTTTATAAATCTTAATCCTATTCTACATGTTGCAAAGAACACTAGTGCCTCCTAAGGTGAGGGTGTTGTATGTTTTCCATCAGTTTAATCAAAACTATCCCATTATAATCTTCTATCGTTGGCTTCAGAAAGTAGACAGGTATAATAAGTAGAACCTAATTTCATAGTAAACATATCTTTAAATGCCACTGCTAGGATCAAAAGAATCAGAACACAATGGCTTTAATTCCTTTTAAGTCTTTGAAAGATAAACTGTTTTCAACTGAGACAACTGACTTCCTAGGAGCACAAGCTGAGTTCATAGCAGAAAGATGGGTTTTATATTAAGCCAATCAATAATTTGTTTTCCAATTAATTAATTCTGTTTCCCCAATTTCATATTTGTTGGTTCCCTCTCAGATTCTTTCAAAATCAATTCTTCTTTCCACCAAAAAGTACCTTCCCTCTTTCCTTCCCAAAAGGAAAGAAAATTTTAATTTTGCGCAGATTTTTTTCTTGAAACATTGTATTGCTAATTAGAGCTTATAAAACTTTTGCTAGACCAATCTTAGAGTATTGTTCAACTGTTTGGAATCCCCACCATATATCTGACATCAGAACAATTGAAAGGGTTCAGAAGTATTTTACGAGAAAAGTCTCGCATTCTTCTGTACACAATAGAATTTCCTATGCTACTTGGCTCAAAATTCTCAGTTTGGATAATTTAGAACTGCATCGCTTGCGGTCAGATCTAGATATTGCATACAAAATTATATGTAGTAATGTTTTACCTGTAAATGACTTTTTTTGTTTTAATCACAATAATGTGCCACTAACAACCGCTTTAAACTCAAATCGTTCTAAAGTTGACTGTAAAAAATATGATTTCTGTAAGAGAGTTGTTAAAGTTTAGAACGTCCTACCTGATTCAGTTGTTTCAGTTACAAATTTTCAGTTTCAGTCACAAATTGACTTCCGTGGACCTTACATCATACTTAAGTGGTTAGTAGACAGGGCGTGCATAAGTGCACTAATGTGCTTATCATCCCTGTCATTGTTTTTTTTATTTTTTTATTTTTGTTCTCATTTTTGTTTCACAAATTCTAATAAAATAAATAAATACAATAACCTGCACTGATTGCAGGTAACTCTCATTTAGCAACTGAAATTGGGACCAGTGATTCAGTTGTTAAGCAAAGCAGTCACTAATTGAAAGCATCACTGTTTATGATCCTCCTTCAGTTTTCCTTAGTTTTACTGACCTACAAAAGTTGTAAATGTAATGATTCATTATAAAGTTACTTTTTGATCATGGTTGTAACTATGAGCAGTTGCTAAATGAAGCAGTTACTGAACGAAGATTACCTGTAGTGTCTAGAACAGGGATGCCAAACATCCAGCCCATGGGCCAGATGTGTCACGTGCTGGCCACATCCATGTCCGGTTTAGCGAAGGGGGGGGGGAGTCCCAATATGTCATATGATGCTGCTGCGATGATGAGAGTTTGACACCCCTAGTCTAGAACATTTCAAAAGTACCATTGTTATTTAACAAGCAGCCATCCAATGGATGAATAGACCAGACACTAGCTTCGCTGTCCTTCTACCTGGCAACTTCACAGATGTTAGAGTAACGATTCAAATTGGAGCAAGAGGAAACTAAATTTGAACAATCCTTTCCCTGGAGCCTCTGCTGTTTTGGCAGGATATAAAAGATACAGTAAAAATAATAATTGGATAATTTATTTCAAAAGTTTTACTTCCTGAAAAGTTTTACTTCCTGAAAAAAGTTTTACTTCCATCATCATAGTGATTATGATAGACCCCTTCCAACTGAACACAAATATAACTCCAATATGATTATCAATTAGGAATCTTCAGAAACATGAAATTAAATTTTAATGACTATAATGTATTTAATCACATATTTCAAACATGCTGCATTAGTTCATTGGGGTAAAAGTGTTTTGCTGTTAATTTTTGTTTTACTCAGTGTCTAATGCATCTCATTGCAGTGTCCAACAGTAGTCAGTATTGATGGATTCAAATTATCCTGATACAGTTTTTCTATTGTAACAATATCTGGTGAACTTTTCACCATGCTTGTCATTGACCACACCTAGATTTTTGGAAAAGAAGTCCAGGTGTGAATGCAAAAAAATGAATCTTCAGTAGCATGTTGCATTTCATGGTCTTGTAGGCCGAAAGAAATTTGTCAACCATCTAAATGTAGTTTGGTGTTCTTCAGTTCCCAAGAAAATTCTCAGCGACATCCTTGAATGCTTTCTAGACAATTTTCTCTGGCCCCACTAGCAGATCTTTGAACTGCTTGTATCTAATCTATGGACCAACAAAATACCTCCCTTAATCTTGGCATCAGTTATTTTTGGAAACATCTGTCTCAAATAATGAAAACTTTCACCTTCCTTGTTCATTGCTTTCAAAATATTTTTCATTTTATGAGTTTTATGTGAAGTAGAAACAAAAATACCTTTCTTGGGTAAAGAAGTTATTCATGTACCACATTTTTCTGTCCTGGAAGTTAATTATTTTGGAATGGTAATTTCTTTTTAATGAAATGAAACTCTTTTGCATGGCTGTCTCATTTGCATATATAACAATGGTACTTGGTATATCTGAGCTGCGTTTCAAGCAGCAGAGCCAGTACTTTTAGATCTCTATAGATGTTCTAGTTGTACTTGGTATACTGGATGTGCTTCAACAACAGATATTGAAGTGTGTGCCATTGTGTAAAAATGTATGTTTTCTACAAAATGGTAGGTGATAGGTAAAATTACAGGTTATTTTCATAATTAGCAGCCAAAAACCTATAGGATACATCTAACCGTTTTCAGGAAGCAAACTTTTTGCTGTCCAGTGAAATCACAGGCATGAAATTATTAAAGTAGAAATCATTTAATAATATAAAAATAACAAATATATATCTTTTTAATATGTTTCTAATTAAAGCTAGAATCAGTTATCTATAGTTTAAGAACTGCACAAGCAGAGGAGGCATTCAGCAGGTTCTGACCAGTTCTGGAGAACCGGTAGTGGAAATTTTGAGTAGTTTAGAGAGCTGGCAAATACCACCTCTGACTGGCCCCGCCCCCATCTATTCTCTGCCACCCGGGTCCCAGCTGATTGGCTGGGTCTTCTTTTGTTGCCCTGCACAGGATGGAGTTAGAAAGCAGGTTAGTGGGGTGGGGAAGGAATGGGATTTTGCAGTAACCTTCCCCCAGGGGTGGAGAGGAAACAGTATTTTTCCCCTGCCGTGCCCACCATAATAATATGGTATCCCAAATAATAATATAAAGAGTCTCAAGCTTATCATGCCTGACTCTTAGAACAGATTTCTTTCCAAATGATAACTCTTACTTCCACCATCAATATATTCTACACAGTTTACATCAGCGATCCAGTTCTAAGGAGAAACACAAATCTGGGGATACCATGTACTTTTAATGAGAGGGTGTTTTGTATACATTCACAGAGTGGATAAAAACAGAATAAAAACATATTTTAAGGCTTCCTATAATATATGATAAGTAAATTACAATCCAGCCTAAATAAATCAGTAAATACAACTTTTAATTATATTATATTAATACACTTATTAACAGCAATATAGTAGAACCTTGGGTCGTGACCATAATCCATTCCAGGACTATGGTCCCAACCCAATTTGGTCATGATTGGAAGCATGACTGACTGCGCATGCATGGACAAAATATGCATGGACTGCACATGCGTGGAAGGAGAAATCAGCATGGAAAGGGAATCTGCCACGGCTGGGTGTGTTTGCCACCCAATTTTTGAATCATGACCTGATTCAAAAATTGGTTGGATTTTTTGGTTGGAACCCAATTTGGTCACGAACAAAAGCATTCGTGATCCAAGGTTCCACTGTATATGAATAGTGAAAATATCACACTTATATTAATCTTATAAAGTGATTAGTCTAAAGACAAAGATCAGTCAATGGAGGATTTGCAGAGAAGGAACAGATCTGAAGCAATGAATCTGAGTATAGATCTGAAGCAATGAATCTGATCAAAGGAGAGAAATAAAAGTAAAGCAGAAACATGAGCAGCATGTTCCAAAAGCCAAGAAATAAGTTCTTGATTCTGAACATCTCTTCCTTCCATTGATTTCAGATGCTTGCTTGAAACCATTAAGACAAAAATATCTCCCAAACCCCGGTGATTAATTGAAACAGAGACAGCTTACTTCTTACCTATCAACTGGTGTTCAAATGAAATGAATTAAAATATAATCAAAATAATTATTACAGTTCTATTACAAGGGAGAGTTTTATTACAAGAGGGAACCATTATTCTTTTTAAAAACATCTCTTAATAAGAAGGGAATATATTGGGGATGTGGTGATGTGCCACACAGTCAGAATGTGCAATTCTCTTTTTTTGTGGTGAGTTCTCTGGTGTAGAAGAGAGTTAATAAAAGAGTGCATTAACCCTCTTAAAGGCATAATGTATCAATTCATTACTTTTTCATTTGTTTAATGAAAAGCGATGTACCTATATCCAAAAGTTTGCTGAAAAATACGGGAGAGGTGATACTCTAAGAAACTGCAACGAGTTGGAACTACATACTGCCAGTAGATTATGGCTTCTCTTTCTTGTGTTATTATGGCTACTGTGTAGTATTTATCTTTTTTTTAAATGAAGCATACATTCAACTCTATGTGCGAAGGAATATGCATTAAAATTATATCAAATGACAGAAGCACATTTCCACTAGAAATTCAGGGATTAACAAAATCTAGTGATAGGGTGACTTAAATCATAATGTAGTACAAGCAAAGGAAGCTCTTTCATGGATGCCAAAAGCACAATCCTGCACTGTCTGGTTGTATTTCATTGGACGACCCACACATGGAGAATAACTTTTTCTCATACACTGTTTGCCATACACATAAAGGAAGCATCTCAACATCTGAGTAGTTACCTTCTCTTACCTTATAAGAAAGGGTTGCTTGCATGCTGGGTGACCAGAAGAACTGGCAGAAAGCCACAGGACCCATGTTCCATGGCTTCTGACTCCAATTCCAATTGGCAAAGCTTAGAAGGCACTTGGAGAGATGTTATCTTTGACAGCTGTTTGTGGCCAACTCCTGTGATCCCAGCCTAGTGATGGTGAGCACCACTGCATCACAAAATGTGTTGTCATAATTGGATTGTAGTTAGTGCTCCCAAAAGCCAAGAATTCAGAAAGACACTTAAGAAAATGGGGAGGAAAATTGTTAAGGAAGTAGTTTGGACTTCCTGTAATGAGTCTACTTTATAAAGATGATGGCATGTTATTGTTATGTCTGTGAGGTGAGAAGCACCTGTTTCAGATCACAATGGCTTTTCACTCACATCTGTACTCTGAGATACTTTATAAGATTGTGGTTATATGCTAGTATATATAAAACCATTCTTTATTATTTTAAACACTTTATTCATTCACTCATTCATTCAATCAGATTTATATGGCCACCCAATTCAAAGTGTGATTCTGACTGCTATACATCAAAAATAAATAATTAACCAAAGGAACCACATTACAATAAAACATACTTATTGTATAAAATAACAAAAGGGTGACCAAACACAATGATGAAACAACCAAATGGGACTCCTTCTAAATAGACCCAAATGCCTGAGAGGAAAGCCAGATCTTAATTTTTTTCCCTAGTAACAAGCAGAGTTAGTATTTGTTGTATATTGGGGAGATGGGGAAATGATGACAGCATATGCATATTTACATGTATACATACAGCTAAATATGAGTAGATGGCTTATCCATATCCACATTTTACCCCTATTAACATTGTATCTGTTGAGTTAAGGTGAAAAAAGATTGAGGCAATTCACCTGAACATCATATAACAGAATATGAACATGGTTGCTTTCTAAACATGGAGCTAAACAATCTAGCCTGCAAAACTCAATTAGATTTATGTGTCTTTTTGTCCCCAACTAGGGGTCATCTGGATATGTACAACCCAGAATTGGGATAAGTTAAAACATAAGGACTAATTCAACTTCACTAACATATCAACTTGTTAAAGAGAGATCATAAAGTATGTTCAAATTCCAAATCAGAAGAATATTATCCCACTTGATACAGAATGCTAACTTATTATCCTTTGCAGTTTGAATTTGCAAGATAATGTATCAGAAGCATTTGCAGATAGTGAACAAGGCAAAGTGTTGGCCTTGCCAGAAAAAGAAATGATTTTCTGATAAGCTGATGTTATACAATATTGTAATTATTCTTTTTTTAAAAGCTATGTTATATATGCTGTAAATGACAACCATCTTTTCCAAGGACCCGTATAATTATAAAATCTTTCAGACAACCACAGTGAAATACAATGCCATTTAAGTCAATGTGACTAATACAAGGTCAGATGCAGCCAGATGTGATCTGGTAGGATGATGTCTGCAAGGCTGTCATGCTGTCTTTAAGAATACTAAGACTCTTCATTGTTAATTGCACAGTTGTGAAAGAGTGTGGTCTGATTCTTATAACTCAGCTTTTTTAATAAATTGTTGAAACAAAGAGCAAGAGTTTTGACATTTGGACTGGTTATTATGCTCCTTTCTTTGCCTTGCTACTTACAGTCGCAACATGCCTTTCTCTACAAAACACACAATCCAACTGGAGAAAGACAACAATCACTGATGTTCACAAGGCCTTTAGGTAGTTCCTAGATCTCTGCCTAGAATTTTTCTTTAGTGTACAGTGTGATAATACAGTCATATGCAATTTTTGCCTTGCTGCTATGAGAGTAAGGCTACAAATATTATCATTTAAAACTGTACTCCTTTGATGCCTTTAAAATCTTCTCTCCTCTCTTTGCCCTTTTCTTTTCTCCTAACTCTTGTAACTTCTTCCTGGCATTTTTCTTTACAGTGTAGAGAATTTTATGTACCGATGGGTATATGTACTATTGTAAGAGTAAACAAATATTTAATGTTACCTTTTTCCGACAATGATTAATATTAAATTATTCTGGAAAGCCACATATATGGCTATAATTTCACTGCAACTTTATATAATTGCAAAGTTATTATACAATTAGAAACATGGAAAAAGGCATCAATTTATTACAGTAATGGTTAGCTTAAAATTACAACATTGAATTTGTGGCTTATGTACAGATAAATATTCATACACACACACACACACACACACACACACACACACACTCACGTACATTTACTCACACAAATTTAAGCCTGTCCAAATAATTTAATAAGGCATTCTGCTTGTCAATGAACAGCCCACTCTTCAAAGCAATAAAGCAGGTATTTGTTCATTAATAAATAAATAAAATTTGTTGGCTACCCATATTACCACAGGGTAACTCTATGGTAACCTGTTTCAACCACAGGTATAGCTGTTTAGGACCCAGAGCAGTAGTCATTTTCATCAGGTCAAACAAAAACTTAATATATCTACAGCTACAGCAGAGAAGAGGACCAATGGCCCCTTTATGACTTGTGGATTTCAACTCTCAGAATTTCTGAGCCAGCCATGGCCATTGTTCCCCACCCTTGAGCTATAGGAATAAACAGGTATGAATGGTACTTAGAAATATGGCCCTCACCATGTTTTCATTGGTTGCGGTGGTTGTGGGGAAGTAATGAACATTTTGATGAAATTAAATGTATAACAATTTTCAAGTTTGCCAACTAACATTCAGAAAAGCATCAATTGTATTCTTTTACACATCTTTTCACTATCAAATAGCAAGTGATCAAGTGATCAAAGCAAGGGCTACCATACTTAGTTGCAGAAGTTTAAAACAATCCCCAGATGGCAGCACAGAGCACTTTTGCCACCTTATGATTCTCCAGATTTTTTGTAGCAAAGAAATAGCAGCCTTAATCAAATCATATATATAATGTGCTTTAAACTCACATTATACATCGACATAGGCCTATTTAATAATGTTACTTTTAAGAGGAGAAAGTAGCTGTAAAAGCCATCATATACAAACACTGGAAAAGTTCAGATCTGATTTGCAGAGACAAAACTTGAAATGCTAGTAGGGAGGCCTTGGAATGCTTTCAATTGATCGAAGAAAATAATTTAATTTTTAATTACTTATAGATGTTTTAGTAAAACCAGGAATGGATATTTTTTCCTTGTATAGAAACCAGAGAAACCAGAAAATTCTTCTCTGGTGATTATAGAGTCAAAAGGGCAATTAACACTGACTAAGATGGCACAGAACAATCAAAATAGACTAAGATTTTTTAAAAAGTGAATTGACCTAGCTGCAAAGAGGACTTTGGCCAACTTAGTTATTGACACCCTTTGTCCTCAACTCACATGGACTCCAACTGTGAAATGCAGTAGGGTATCTCTAAACCAGTTCACAGATGTTAAATGTAATTATCCGTTTCATTCTGGGACATTTGGATTTGAGAAACAAAATACTGCAAAAGATCACATGAACTTTTAAGACTAACAGATGACTGCATATGCTTTCTTCAGATCCTATATCAGAAACAAAAACAGCCGGCAATATATATCTCAAGTCCATCATTGTTACATATTACATCTCTCCTAATTTAAGTACTGGGTATCAAACACAAAAGATTGACCTCCACTTCTAAAGGATGTGGTGATATTTATAAGTTCTTCAGAATGCCAAAATATTCAAATTGCTACCTTCTGGGGATGAAAATGATGCAAATGAAAAGCACTGTTTAAACCTGGTAACAGAAATATAACAAATTAAGCCAGGACATCTCCTAAATTCCATGCCATCTGTCTTGTGCTTTCCATTTCCTCATTTCTATTTCCATAAAAAGTTACAGGTTCTTTGATTCTCCGTCCTGCCAAGACTCCAAATTCTGACATATATTTGGCACTTTAGAGGGTCGCTGGTTGTATAGAATAATATTTAACTCACATGCAAGAGAAAAAGAATTGAACTCCACCCTTGCAATGCATCTATTTTAAGAGTAAGTATTCTCTGGCGTATATAACATTCAGTAAGAATCCCAAATCAGTCCCACTATTCTGAACTAGATTGCTTAAAAAAGAATGGGAAGCATATCATTGTCATTCTAGGAGCAAATATAATACAACTTGACATTGGGTCAGAAAATCAGAATTTTATGACTGGAACTGTTCTATCATATTGGTTTTTGCTTGCATAATACAGCAGATTTAAGGAACAAACTCAATAGTTTTTTTTTCCTTTTTTGTTTTATTTTCCTTTCTTCTTCTCTTTCATGAACATATATTTCATTCTTTCCTCTTTTTTCAAATTCCAGAACAAGTACATGGAATAACAGAATATGAGATAATCACAGGCTGCATATTCACTTGGAAGTCTCCAGTACTAATGGTATTTATAGTACCATTCTAGTTAGAGACTGAATCCAAGACCTCTAAAAGGAAAACATGCATACTACATCTAAGCTTCAATTTTTCTCATGTGTGCCCCTTACAAAGGTTCATTTTTCACTCCATTATAGACATTTACATATACATCACAAGGACTCAAGCCAATGAGCTCATAAAAAGCATTCTTGTTACCCAGCCTAGTGCAAATCTGAAAGCAAGGCAATTGAAACAGTGGCATGAGAATACAGTTGAATAGACAGACTTATCCTTATTGCAGCAGAGTCATGCTGCACCACTGAGAACATCAGTGGTTCTCTTGACTTTCTACAAAAGAATCAGTGTAATTAAAACATTAGGAGATGGTGGTACCATATATAACAGAGAATTTGGCTTGACTAAGTGCCAGTCACCTTTGTTACTATCAATAGAATGAAGTCAACTCTGTTAATACACTGTAGTAATGCCAATAGCATAATAACACCAAATAGAGCATGCTATCCATTTACACTGGCAGGACTGCATTCACCTGTTCTCACATCTGAGCTAATTCCACATCTATCATTTCTCTCTCTCTCTCTCTCTCTCTCTCTCTCTCTCTCTCTCTCTCTCTCTCTCTCTCTCTTTTTACTTTATTTAATAATTTAATTTCATGGCCATCCATCTTACCACAGGGCGGCTCTGGGCATTTTATTATTGCTATTTTAATCTTTATTCAAAGCAGAACAGTGTACTACTTATTTGGCTATGGGGAGAATAGGGAGAATTCACAACAAGTTACACCTTCCCTCAATCTAATACCTCATAGATATTCCCATCAAAAATTCCCATCTCCTCCAAGCAACAAATCAGCAATTAACATTTTACATTTGGAGGATGCACTTTGGCAAGAGGTAGTTTACTGGTGCCTGTCTTCTGGAAGAGTTAGTGCTGTATTACTCCAGTGCCACAGACTTGTTGAAAGTGTGTTATGAATAGGCGTTATAGAAAGATTTCAGCATTCTGGGTAACTGTTGAAAGTCATGTACAGACTGAAGGTTAGGAATGTTTGTTTTTCTTATGGAACCCATTTTTTTCTCTATCCCCTATGCCACATAGAGATATAAAGGTGTGTATGTCAAAAGAATATAATCATTTCAATGTAACAAAACTCAGCAACAGAGAAAATGGGTATCGAAGTTTGTTCATATAGTTACAGGCTGTCCTTGACTTACAACACTTCGTTTAGAGACTGTTCAAAATTACAGTAGCACTAAAAAATGTGACTGATCATTTTTCACACTTACAACTGTTGCAGCATCTCTATGGTCACATGATCAAAATTCAAATGCTTGGCAAATGGTTCATATTTATGACAATTGCATTGTCTCAGTATCATGTGATCACCTTTTGAGACCTTCTGACAAACAAAATTAATGCGGAATCCAGATTCATTTGACAACTCTGGCCAGAAAAGTCATAAAAGGGGCAAACTCACATAACAAATATTTCACTTAGCAACATAACTTTGGGGCTCAACTTGAGGACTATCTGTGTTTGGATTTTTGTAAAAGATTTCATCTGAGTGCAACTGGATGAGTAAATATCCAATATCACATGTGGTAGAATCTTCTAAAAACTAGATATCACTTTTCAAAATATCCTGAGTTGCTTAGAGAAAGGCAAAGAAAGGTTATTTTCTCTGAAAAGCAAAATTCTAAGACACCCATTCACTAGGAAGCTTGGAAAACACATTATATAAAAAAATAATCATGCCTTTATGTTTTTTGTCCAAATAAAATCTAGGCTTCCCTCTTCTGTCAATTTGTAAGGTTTTTTCCAACATACGGAGGATCATTTCTCTCAAATTCCTGTTTTTTGAATACAGTAAAATAAATTGTATAGGCCTTTTGTTAACAAGGTTTCATTTTCTGTGCATGCATATATTGCCTAGAGTATTTCTGATAGAGAGAGGAGAGATTTTAAAAAATAAAAATACACTGAATTGCAGGATACACTTGAGTTCCATTTGGATCAGTAAATGGATCATAGATGCAGGGGCTGGTTTGGTTGAGCCAACATAAGATCAGAGAGAAATGATATAATGAATATTAAATGACATGAATTTACATGTCAAATTAGACTGCCTGCATAAAAATGTCCAAGATGACTTGATATAATTATGGTGGTTGGGCAAGAAGGAACAAAAAAAATGACACGTTTGAGCTCAGTGCATGATAAATATGTCTTCAGGGGATTGCTATCAGCTTGAATGTTTAGATTTCCAATCCTGTTGCAAAAATATGAAAGAAAGAGTTAATATTAATGTACCATTTCTTCCTTTATTTTTTCCCTTGTATACGATGTAGCTTTCTTTTTTTCTTTCCATTTTCACAAAACAAGAACAAAAATAAAGGAGATACTTTAAAATATTATTTATTTTCAGAGTTAAAGAATGAATGCTAAGAAATAGCAGGTTTCAGTGACAACCTCAATTTTAAAATATCTAAGCTGCAGTGTAAAATGCCAATTGTTTCATCTCTCTTTCAAAATAAATTAAGAAATTAATCCACATTCTACTGTTGCTTTCCCTTTTTAATGTTTAGTACTTTCTTTTTAATTTCAAGAAGTTAAACAATCACTCTGAATGCCTCATAGATGTGCTTACCATATGAACTTGAAATAATTCACTTCAAGTGATTCTAGCACTGAAAATAAGTAATTTATCACTTGCTGCATTTAATTTGTTCTTCAGACTACTAGGTATATTAAATTGCAAACGTATGCTTTTCTAAAAAAAAATATACTCTTGAGGGCGTCAAATAGAATTGTCAAAGCCTTTATAAAATGGCAATTCCCAGGGCTCCTTGGGAAAACCATGACAATGATAGGAATACAAACCAACTGAAGCATGCAGTGATACACCCCTTATCATCTTGTTGCTTCCTGCTTTGCACTCTGCACTTCTTCTAAGGTTTCAGCATCTTTTTTTGTATCTAGGTGACCAGAACTGGGGGCAGTATTCCAACTGTGGCCTTACTAGTGCAATATAGAGTGGTACTATCACTTATCATGTTCTTGATGTTATTTTTCTGTTGATGCAACCTAAGACTGCAATGGCTTTTTTGGTAGCTGCAGCACACTGCTAACTCATACTTAAGTGGTGGTCCACCAGGACACCTAAATCCCTCTCACAGGTACCACTGTTGACCCAGATACTGCCTATTCTGTAATCATGAAATCCTTTTAATCCTTTAATCCTCCAGTGGTCCCCACTTTATGTTTTCATTTACTGGAAGTGATTCTTGCTTCATCAACCATCCCGCATAAGGCACCAAATGTACTACTATAATTGTCGTCATTCCCCCAAACCACTTGGTAATTGGCAACAAGGTGTGAAAATCTCTTTATACACTGTTTCTATATGTCTATATGTCTTGTAATTCTGAAGAGAATTACACCCTTCAACCATCCTTAATCATGTCTTTGTGAGAAGAATTTTAGTTAAACCCTTATGGGCTGAGTTATGTTATTGTCTTTTAGTACTAACAGTAAAAAGAACTACCCACAATTCTTCACCCGCTTAACCCCATTATAGATTGTACAAATCTGGAGGACTTCATTCCCTTATTCAACAACATTTGCTCAGGTAAATCCTAACCAATACTACATAAAAACTAAATGATCTTTGTTCACACATTATTTTTAACCAGGTCGTTTGCGAACCTGGCAGTTACCCTTATGCCACATTGGAATGTCAATTAGTTTTAATTTGAATTCGTTCTCTGTGGCAATGCATTAAATAGTGCCATCAGTGCCATTAATTAATTTATGCGTCAATATATTGTATTACAAAAACACAGAAAGTCAATGCAGATTCATTTAATAATTTGGTTAAGTTACAGTGAATGAATGAAGTCACACTATCTCCATCTCTTAATTCTGAGGTGCCATTTATGTAGAAATATTAGTTTGGCTTTGGTTACCTGGTTATAGAAAGCATGACAATAACTAGAGCCAATTCTTCAGTAAGTGCAGACCCACATTTCTCTATACAACAGATAATTCAAGCTGTTTGTTATGCTGCTGAGGCAGTTTAGGATTTGTACAGTTCAATGATATTTAGAAGTCTATATCAAATTTCTGTTTAATAATATGATAAAATGCCTGCCATTTCCATTTATGAAATGTTTGAGTTTCTGCTGCTTTCTCTGACAACAGAATAAACAAGTCTAACATATTATTCTCCTAGTTTGTCTTTCACAAAGATGCAATGCTTGGTGACATTGGTGAAAATGTCTTCTATCATACAAAATCTATTTTGTTCTGTTTTGTTTGCAAGAATAGCCATGGCTATTCCCCTTACAAGAAGAGATAATATCAAAATATTCTCAGCTGGTCACTGATATTCTTGAAAAAGCAGTGTTATAATTATGAAATCTTTACAGGTTGATTTCAAATAGGAACATATCAGAATTTCATCCAATTTCTGCACTTTGTACAATACAAACAGTATTTTAAATAAAAAATGTGGAGAATTTTGATAAGAGGCACTTACACTGAAATAAGAATCTTACTGTACTGTATTAAAATGGTTGACTCCTAACCTCACATTCTGATTGGCTAAGAAAGCCACTATAGGGATTGGTTCACTAGGAACCAATCCTAGGAGCCGCTAAAAAGGCGGCAAAACCAAACTAATGTCATTGGCTACAAGCCAGCAGGCAAGCCTCTATAAAAGGGCTGCCGCGGCTTGAGCCAATGTTCCATTTTCACTTGTAAATCAACTAATAAAGACTTTGTTGTTGGAACCCGGTCTACCTCGCGTTTTTCCGAACGGAACACTGGTGACGAGGATGGGATCATCCTAAAACGCGAGACTGTGCACGCAGCGATAAACCAGGCTAAGACGATGGCTGGAAACAACGCACCGCCCACACCCTTCAATCCCAATGAAGAGGATTGGGAATCTTACATAGACCGTTTCCAAATGTATTTGGAAAGTAACGACATGGAAGAGATCTCAGACCAGTGGAAGAGGGCTGTCTTTTTGATGCATTGTGGGCTGACGATTTTCAAAATGGCCAAGGCATTAGCGAAGCCCAGAGACGTGAAGCAAATGACTTGGCCTGAACTACAACGAATACTGAAGGCTCACTACGCACCAGTAGTGTCAAACCTCATCATAAGACACAAATTTTACCGAAGAGATCAGAAAGAAGGCGAGACTATTGCCGATTTCGTGGCAGCCCTCCGACAACTGGGGGGAGCATGCGAGTTCCTGAACTTAGACGAAGCGATGCGAGATCGGATAGTATTGGGTTTAAGAGACTCTAACTTACAAAGCAAACTGCTTAACAAACCCAATATAACCGTAGCCGAAGCCATCGCTGAAGCTTCAGCCACTGAAGCCACGAAGAAATCGGCTGTCAAAATGAAGCAGATGAACACGAACAACGATGAAACGTGTTTAATAAAAGGGAAGAAACAAATTCCAACCACTACACACCACGAAGATTTTGACGAGACGTCAGAATCTGAAGAAGACAACGATGAGGTGCACCGCCTATACGCCAACAAAAAAGGGTGCGAAAAAAGAAATTGGCGGGAATGCGCAGGCTGCGGAGGAAACCATCCTCAAGCCGACTGCAGATTCCTTGATGCCATCTGCCAAGCTTGTAAAAAAAGGGGGCACATCGAGAAGGTCTGCAGAAATAAAAAAAACTACAGCCCAAACAGACGCAGCAACTCTCCGCCACAAACCGAGGCAAAACAAACCAAGAGAAAGTGGCAATGAAACAAACGAGCCAATAACCGGGAGAAAACACACCGGACTTTCACTGTCGGGAGCGCGCAGACGGAAAGCAGCAAGAAAGTCAAAATAATAGTGAAAATCGAAGGAAACCCATGCAAAATGGAGGTAGACTCAGGGTCCTTTTTGTCAATGGTGTCATGGGACAGAATCAAACAATTGGTCCCTAACATCAACCCAAAAAAGCTCCAGAAGCAGCGATTAACCCTAAAGGACTACCAAGGGAATCGAATCCCTGTGGTAGGTTTTGGACATTTCCGAGTCACCTACAAACACAATGATGAAGTACTGCCATTGAGAATAGTTGACCAAGACTGCCCAAGCCTCCTGGG
The DNA here is from genome assembly GCA_015471245.1 of Laticauda colubrina. Lineage (NCBI taxonomy): Eukaryota > Metazoa > Chordata > Lepidosauria > Squamata > Elapidae > Laticauda > Laticauda colubrina. Next base: position 11,158,826 of record BLBF01000062.1, read on the forward strand.
CATCGAATGGTTCGCACCATTAGGGATCGGAATGACTGGAGTAGACCGGGTGGCCGCAACTGACTGGGAAGAAAACCTGATCCACGAATTCCAGGACGTTTTTGATGGCTCACTAGGCAGGTACCAGGGGACCTCAATTTCCTTTAGCTTAGACCCCCAGGTAGCCCCTAGAAGGCTAAAAGCCAGACGAGTTCCTTTTGCACTAAAGGCAAAAATAGAGGAACAACTAAACAAATTGGTTGACCAAGGGGTTTTGGAACCTGTTGACCATGCCAGATGGGAGACACCTATTGTAACACCAGTTAAACCTGACGGGTCGGTTCGAATCTGTGGTGACTACAAGGCTACCCTGAACCATGCGCTGCAACAAAGCGCTTACTCGGTGCCAGTCGTACAACACTTGTTACACTCACTTGAGGGAGGAAAAGTTTTCGCTAAATTAGATTTAGCACAAGCTTACCAACAGCTTCCAGTAGACCCCCTAACAGCGGAAGCACAAACAATAGTGACCCATAAAGGAGCGTTCAAGTGTAACAGACTCCAGTTTGGAGTAAGTGTGGCCCCAGGAGTGTTCCAAAGCCTCATGGAACGTCTACTGAATGGGATACAAGGGGTCGTGCCAAATTTTGACGACGTCCTAATTTCAGCCAAAAATACAAACCAATTAGAAAAAAGACTGAGAAACGTACTAACAAAATTTAGAGAATCTGGCCTGAAAGTAAAGAAAGAAAAATGCTGTTTAAGGATGGATCGCATCGAATTTTTGGGTTATTTAATAGACGGAGAGGGTATACACCCTACTGAAAAAAAAGTCAAAGCCATTAAAGATGCACCACAACCAAGAAACAAAACCGAGTTGCAAGCATTTTTGGGACTAATAAACTTTTATAACGTATTCCTTCCCCACAAAGCAACAATAGCGGAACCGTTACACCGTTTACTGGATAAAAAAACAAATTGGACTTGGGGTCATAGAGAGCAAGAAGCTTTCCAACAAATAAAAAATTTATTAACATCAAACACCATTCTTATCCAGTTTAGCAACACACTGCCATTGACGGTGACCTGCGACGCCTCGCCATTCGGAGTCGGTGCCATCCTGAGCCACCAATTGCCAGATGGAAGAGAGGCACCCGTCGCCTATTATTCAAAGACTCTGTCTAAAACAGAACGTAACTATAATCAACTAGACAGAGAAGCCCTAGCAATCGTCGCTGGAGTAAAACGCTTCCACGAATATTTATATGGAAGGACATTTTCAGTAGTAATGGATCATAAACCGTTACTAGGAATTTTGGCGGGAAACAAGCCTACACCGAACGTTTTGTCCCCGAGAATGATCAGATGGTCGGAATTCCTGGCAGCCTACTCGTATACATTAATGCATCAACCCGGGAAGCAAATCTCCCATGCAGATGCATTAAGCAGATCGCCGCTACCAACAACGGAAGAAGACCCGGCACCAACGATGACCAACCTACAGATTGAGACATGCCCCGAGCTACCAATATCCGCCAACGATGTCGCCAGAGCCACAGCGAAAGACCCAGTGACTGCCCGCATACTAAACTGGGTAGGTAAAGGCTGGCCGGAAAATCAAAAAACTGAACACTTTAAACCTTTCCGGACCAGACAGACTGAACTCTCTATCCAAAAGGGTTGTTTATTGTGGGGTGATCGGGTAGTCATCCCTTCTAAATTATAAACCAGGGTACTGGGTATGCTTCACGAAGGCCACCCTGGTATTGTTAAAATGAAAAGCCTTGCTAGAAGCTATGTCTGGTGGCCGGGTATAGATAGGGACATCGAATACTGGGTAAATTCTTGCAACAAATGCCAAAAAACAAGACCCTCCCCACCACAAGCACCCATAAGGGAGTGGGAAACCTCAAGGGGCCCCTGGTCTCGAATCCACATTGATTTTGCGGGACCTACTAAAGGGAATACTTTCTTAATTGTCGTGGATGCATACTCAAATTGGTTGGAAGTTGTGGTTATGCGATCCACGACAACGGAAATGGTCATTAAACAACTTGACAAACTATTCGCAACCCATGGACTACCAGACGTCCTAGTGTCCGACAACGGGCCACAATTGACAAGCATCCAATTCGAACAACACCTAGCCTCCCTGGGGATACGCCATGCTCTAACCGCGCCAGCTCACCCGGCCGCAAATGGTAGAGCAGAGAGAATGGTCAGGTTTACCAAGGAGGGTTTAGAAAGAATGGACAATGGGGATGTCCAAGATAAAATTAACCACCTACTCACCCGCCAACATATCACACCCAGTACCGTTACCAACAAAAGCCCGGCAGAACTATTAATGGGAAGGAAACTCAGGTCACAGCTAGACAGGTTGCACCCAAATTACACACCAGAAAAACCCCCCGACTCCTCCACCCGCTCCAGAACATTTGAAATAGGCGACCTAGTCTATGCAAAAAATTTCACCGGGGACCCCTTATGGCTTCCAGGCACAATAACCAAAATCACAGCCCCCCGGTCCTACTGACTAACCTTGGACGATGGCAGAGAATGGAAGCGGCACATAGGCCAGCTTTGTTCCCGATACATAGAAAGGAACACGAACGCTCAACCAGAAACAATAAAAACCGACGAAAAACAAACCAACGAGGGGGGGGTGAATTCAAAGAAACAATAAAGAACCGTTTGAAATAAACCCAGAATATTACAAAAAACAAAAAGAGCAAAATAGAGACTTACAGTTAGAGGAAACTTGCGGGAAGCATCCAAGCGAAGGGGCCAGCCAGGCCAGCTCGACCTGCCCGGAAAAACCAGGAGGGAGCGGCAAGGCCGCCGACCTGAGAAACTCAGGCAGCGGCAAAATGGCTGACTCACCCTTCCAGGTGGTTCCATGGAGAAGAGACGGAGACACAGCAAACCCCTCCGAACCGGTCGAAGTCGCCAGCAACAATGAACCGCGCAGGTCCAATAGAACCAGGAAAAGCCCCACCTACCTGCGCCTCGTACATCACCTCGTAAGGACCAAACCAAGAGGGGAGGGGTGTACTGTATTAAAATGGTTGACTCCTAACCTCACATTCTGATTGGCTAAGAAAGCCACTATAGGGATTGGTTCACTAGGAACCAATCCTAGGAGCCGCTAAAAAGGTGGCAAAACCAAACTAATGTCATTGGGTACAAGCCGGCAGGCAAGCCCCTAAAAAAGGGCTGCCGCGGCTTGAGCCAATGTTCCGTTTTCACTTGTAAATCAACTAATAAAGACTTTGTTGTTGGAACCCGATCTACCTCGAGTTTTTCCGAACGGAACACTTACGGATTAGAGCAGAAAACTGGCACTATTAAGTGCCTCTTGCTGTTTATAAACCTAGTCCCAAACACCCCACTTTCTCCTTCATTACATGGAAACAGCAGTAGTTTAGGTAGGCAACCAAAGAGCTTTACAAGATAAGTTGATCTCTTACCTTTAAGCCCAATATAAGACATTAAAAGAGGAGCAAATGTACACTGACAGCAAATCAGAGAAAATCTAGGCAGAATTTATGACACAAGAGACTGAGGACAAAGATGCATGAAGGCTACAGTTTTGAATGACAGCTACTTCACCTAAGATGTTTCCTCAGCCATGTAGACATGAATGTACATAAACATGATACTCAGGACAAAACCTGTATGTGTCCATTTTCTCAAGTGTGCAGGTAACAAGAGACCTAAGGACAAAACTGATGCACAATCTCTATTATTACCTCAATACATCATTCTAAAAAGTGTCATGTTTTTAATCCTACTTATTTCATTTTCAACATATTGTAGATTCACAATTAATAAAGATTGTAGATTCACCATAATATTTGAAGAAAAAGACTTCAAAAGACCCTAAATATTTATTTATTTATTTATTCATTCATTCATTTATTCATTCATTCATTTATTTATTTAAATGTACATGCTGCCCATCTCTCTATCGGGCAATATTTAAATTATCATTTTGTTGTCTATTTCTTTAGTCAGTTGTTGCCTATCAGTATACCCCCAAATTTTATAATTTCCTTCCAATGCAATCTAAAGTCAAATGCCTCTTTAAAGATGATGAAACCATGCTAGGAATGATAGTAAGAAAGGTGAAAGAACTTTGAGGAACTACCATCTGCCTTTTTCCAGAACTACCCCATCTTCTAGACTATACGATTACCTAAAAGACAAAAAGGCAAATTCAAAGGTTTTGTGAAAATGTACTTTAGTCGTTTTAACCCTGTGTTTTTAAAAATATCCTTGTTTTTATTTTTTTTGCTTTACTTTGACATTTTGGTGAGCCTGGAAGAATGTTGGAAAAATGTTGAAATATGTATCAAGAAAACAGCAAATTTTAAATAACAGAAATGCATGGAAGATCTGAAAGGCTTCCATACTTTTCAAGGCAGCAGGCCTTAATCAAATCCAATACCAGTATATATGTCTCAGAGAGAGCAATGGGCTAAATAATAACAATAACAGTTGGACTTATATACTGCTTCATAGTGCTTTACAACTCTCTCTAAGCAGTTTACAGAGGCAGCATATTGCCCCTAATAATATGGGTCCTCATTTTACTGACCTTGGAAGGATGAAAGGCTGAATCAACTTTGAACCTGTCAGGATCAAACTCCTGGCAGTGAACAGAGCCAGCCTGCAATTCTGCATTATAACCATTGCACTACCATAGTTCTTTTGTGAGGAGAAACAAAACATGCAACTTATATACTTGTGTCCAGCATTGGGATACAACATGTTAGGGATTCAGTTGTGGTGCCTCAACACATGTTTTGTCATTTTCACTTTCTTACAGTTTATACTGGATTCCTTATTCTAATAACCAATAGGATCTTGAGAACACAGCTGGATAAAAAAGCACTGCCTTAAAGGAAAAGAGAAAGATAAAATATTAAGAATTGAATCTAAATGCAACAGGGACTCCTGTCCTTTTTTTTTTTTTTTTTACTGTAAACTACTGTAGAATAATATTGTACTGTAGAACAATATTGTAGAACAATATTCACATACATAATCCCTTCATGCACTAAAGCAGAACAAATCGAGATTAACCCAGCTTGGAAAAAATAACAAAAGAGAACAGGTGGAAATGACAGGCAGGCAGGCGGAGTAAGAGACAATGCCAGTCAGATTGATCTCAGGCAATGATCTCAGCATTGCAGCTGCCCAGCTGCTGTCAAGAACAGACCCTCTGCAGGGGATCTGTTTAGCAAAGATGGATGAGAAATTCTTCAATTAAAATCCAACTGCTGCAATTTGATCTGCCCAGTCTGTCCATTTTCACCTTGAAGAAAAAGCTGGCATGCTGCAATGGCAACACTAGGTATTCCACCTAAGGGAAGGATTTCTTGCTATCAGAATAGTATTTCCTCTAAAACCAACACATTAAAATATAATTAGTCATAGCACTGGTTTTTGAAAGATCTCATCAAAAACCCTCTTCTAAAAGGAAATCCAGCCTGTAATCCAGCAACATGGTCAGGCATATGAAGACAAATGCTACCATTGTTTTAACAAATCCAAAAAGTAACAAAAGCCAACAGAGAATATTGGCTTGAAATTTCTTTTGGTTATTTCACAAAGGAAAATTGTGTTTTTGTTTTTTTAGTTTACAAAAAGATAGACAAAATCCATAAATCCTGCAAAAATAATTTACCCTCTCTATGTGAGTTGTTATTACTATTCAAGCACCTCTCCTTAATAAACATCATTTTGCCTGCAAAACCTCCTAATCTAAAGTTTTCTGACATTGAAAAGAACTCATGGAGGGCAAATTCTCCCGCTAAGTACTAAGCACAGTACAAAGATTTCTTCTCTCCCAAATTTCTTCCATATAATGTGCTCTAAACTGTATTTGATGTCTGGATAAGGTATCAAGCATTATTGGGAAATCATGATTTCTGGTCCTCCTTTGGCAGTAAGTCAGTTGGGTGACCTGGGGCCAGTCACTTGCTCCCAGCCCTAGAAAGGAGGCAATGTCAAACTACTTTGCTAAGAAAATTGCAGGGACTTGTCCAGATAGTCTCTGAGAATCAGACATAATTGAATGGAAGTTTAAAAAAAAAAAACAGGAAGGGAAGGTGATGTGGGCAACTTTGGTAAATTATGTTGCTATAGTTGTTATTGTTAATGCTTCGAGTGGAGGGTTGTAGGGGGAAGTACACTGGCATTAGGACATAGTACGTAGGCAAGAGAAGTAACAACTTGAACTCTTTCCCCTCCTATCTATGTTTTGCTTATATTTCTAGATTCATTAAGCCTATTAGAAACTTAGCACAACAATTTAATTACATTTTCTGTATGAAATAATGCTACAATTTAGTGGCTTGTGTCTGAATTTCTGCAGTGAAGTTGCTCTGAGGCCACATTATGCAAATTACATGCAGTTCACAAAGTGTCTTTATTGTTAAATTAAATCTAAGAAAAAGGTTAAGATTATATTTAAAAAGCTTAGAAAAAAATCACATGCAGTTCAAAAAAGTGTCCATCTTTATGATTATGTTAAATTAAAACTTAAAGTTAAGGTTATTTAAGAAGTTAACAAGATTCAGTCAGAAATCTTTGACATAAGATGCTAAAAAATCCTATTTAACAGGCAATGCTAATCAGAACATTTGTATATACAAAACATGTACCCTACAAAACTCAAGAAAATACTCATCAGACATCATGGATCTTTTTATCTTTCTCAAGAAAACAGAAATGTTAATTTCCAGAAAAGTTTTTGTTACAAAATCAAATGGCTGCTAATGTTTAGAAATGCTAAACTGAGTATTAAAAATGCACAAGGTGTCACAAACAATTTAGGTATACAACATCAGGAATAGTACAACAAAACACGTGAAAATACACTGCATATGCTCCCTAAAGTCATCATCTATATTAATACTTCTAAGAAGGTGAATGTCTATTTACGCAAATGTTCCAGTTCCCCAAGTCTCGCAGATCAAAAGAAGAAAAGAGGTTACCCTCCATTATGTTATAATGGAGCACTACATATTGTAATTACTTTACTTAATATAGGACAAAAGAATTCCATGTTCTAACAAAAAAAGAGTCTTAAGATAAATAAAAGGAAATCTTTTGCATCATATTTTATCAGGACAACTTACTTGTTATTATTAGTACCACTTTACCCTTACCAAATACACAAAAGAAACAAATCAGCTATCTTGAATTCTGATATAGATTCTCAGCATTTACTATTAGATATCTCAGACTAGTCTTCCCCTGCCCTGTGACCTCCAGATCTTTTGGAAACAACTTTTTGGAAAATATCAGTTTGAAGAAGATCCACATAGTCTGATTCTTGTTTTGTGTGCAATATTGATATTTTATGTTCTGAACAACAACAACAAAATACATGCTCACAAATTGCTAGCTACATGACCAAACATCACAGTTTAAACTACGTTCCGAATCCTAAACATCATGCTAAACAAGTATTGAAGGAATAACTTACTGGTTTATTTAAAATATTTTGAGCCTGTCCATTATTCAGATGAACACAGGCAGGTTACAGTCCTTAAAAGGAAGACAAAACAATCACGCCAAGTAAAATAAATAATACTTTTAAGACATAATGTAACAACAACTGAAGCCAAAGGGTAGATGATAAATTCTAGATAGAAAAAAAAGAAGCCACATCTTAATGCCAAAAGATAAATAATGTATATGTAAGTTTGGCCTCCTCAAAATCAGATGCAGTAATGCAGAAGGCCTTCTCATGTGTCCTCATATGACTCTCCCAGCTGTGGGACATTGGGTAGATTTCCTGTTAATTTTAATAGGATATTGTTTTTTGGAGAGGGGCTCTCTTAAATATCAGCATCCTAACCACTAACGGCTTGTAAAGAGCCAGTTTGATATAGCGTATAAGGCATCAGGCTAGAAACTGGAAGACTGTAAGTTCTAATCCCATTTTAGACACAAAATCAGCTGGGTAATCTTGAGCCAGTCACTTATTTCTCAGCCCAAGGAAGAAGACAAAATGATTTCCAATAATTTTGCAAAGAAAATTGAGGACTTGTCCAAGCAGTTGCTATAGGGATAAAGCTTTAAACACAAGTACTAAAACCCGGAGATGTGATTCGTAACATATAGGCATCCAGTTTAGGATTGAAAGAACATTTTAGGACAGATATCATAAAGCTGTTCCACCTAAAGTTACTACTATTTTTGAATGTTCATCAAAGGTACTTATAGACTATATTGAATTCTGTGCCTACAAGTACGCATTGTCCCCTGGTAACTGCTTTGAAAATTTTTTGGAAGTCATTTGTTTCTTCCTAGGGCTGAGAAAGAGTGACTGGCTCAAGATTACCCAGATAGTTTTGTGCCTAAATCAGGATTAGAATTCAGTCTCCTGTTTCCTAATTTCATGTCCTAATCACCAAACTGACTTTCCATAGAGTATATTGTAATAATCTAAAAGGGAAGTTATCACAGAATGGATTACTCACTGTGGCTAAGAGGTCTTGCTCCATAAAGAGTCATACTGTCTGAACCAAGCACAGATAATTAAGTGCATGGGCCCCATATGACAGAAATAAATCTCAAAATACACAAGGCTGCATACCTGCTCCTTCAAGGGGACTGAAACTAAATACAGACTTACCCAGTTTCCAGATTATGCGACCCTAATTCCCAATGTTTATGACTGACTGGGAATCCTTATCTCTTGCAAACAGTTAATGTCTCTAATAAATACACGATAATTAAGTCTCCTGTTTTTCAATCAAGATTCCTAAATCTATTTTTTTCTCCAATTTGTCCCCAATTTTCCTAGGAAATTGCTACCCCTTCCCCAAATGTTCAAGGCAATCTCATAAAAAGTATTTCCCCCCATTTTAATAGAAAATGACAAACGTAGCTCAGATCTGAAGTACGGAACCCTTGGTACTCTGAGCTTGGTCATTTGTTTGCAGAAGTTCCATTGCCCAAATAGGTAATATCATCCTTATGAGTGAGAATGGTGCTTGCTCCATGTTTTTTTCTGTTTCCATGTATGCGACAGTCTTATCATGAGGTAGGGAAATGAGGGAGAGAAATCAGATCTATTAAAACTACACAGGAGAAATATATCATCTTACCAAGCACAACATTAGCCCTGCAACACCATTCAGTGCCAGTTGTCTTCAAAATCTTTTTCAATATGAATTACCTTAATGAATTACCTGCTACCTTAATATAAATGCTCTAAGGCCCAACAGCAAAAAGTTGGAGAACTTTTAGTTAGTCAGCAAATAACTGCTGTATAAAACAAGAGATTTAAATTTGAGTTGGAAAAAGTATTTTGACAATGAAGTGTTGCATCTTTTGATGGTGTGTTAGCATTAGGCAATTCTGGCAACTAGTTTCATGCCACTAATATTGGCTATGAGATGTACAAGAATGCAAATGTACTTCCGATGCACCCCCCCAAATATAACTGAATGTGCACTGTTGAATCTCTGTAAGAAAACTAAGGACAACTCTAAGATGCTGTTGATTCCCCTCTCCCCTACTTCCATTTCCATATTTATAGTTCAACACTAAGGTCTATGAAGATGCTGAGATAATATTAGGGCCTGCATTTGTGAATATCAGTATTGGCACTTATGTGTGGCTTCTTGTACTCATCTTGTGGATAAGGCCTGCCAAAATTAGGTATAAATGCATAATTTCCAAAATAACAAAGCACTAAGAGATGCAATTTTACTTTTTTAAAGCAAATATTTTATCTAACTCTTCTAGTTACGGGGGTATATAAAGGTTGAACTAAATTGACTTTTGTCTAAGAGGTAAGTATATATTTTACTATTTCTCATCAAAATCAATGCTATTTTAAAATCCCCCACATTAATAAAAATTTGCCACACATTTTTCAGAAATAATATCACTAATTGATCATTAATTGCTGGAAACAATAAAAGTCAAATCAGTAATGTCATGATGGGTATGGATCAGATGGGTAGACTCTTCATTTTCCAGAGTTAAAACACCAAAATTATTTTTATTGCTGTCAACTTCCCAACCACATTTCAGTTAACAATAATAGGCCCATTTCCTGTGCTCTACTGACATGTTTAGAGAAAATTGTCCCCCTTTGTCACAGAGTTTCTCAAGCTCGGCCTCTTTAAGATGGGTGAACTTCAACTCCAGAATTCCACAGCCAGCAAAGCTGTGGAGTTGGTCCACTCATCTTAAAATGGCCAAGGTAGAAAAACAGTAGTCTTAGTTATGATAACTGCTTTTTTGCATCCAAAGGAGGCCCACACTACACCCTCAGCTAGGCAACATTGCTGGACATAAGGAAAGATGCTGAAGGCTGACCATGCCTCAATTAGATCTTTCACTTCCTGATGACTCTAATGGAACTGAACATGCTGGGAGCAGAAAAGTACGAATGATTCAGCACTTTCGCCACCTTAATCAATACCACCTAAATTAACTTAGTATGTGCAAAGATCAAATATTTCTTTAAAAATCACATAGCTTTGATTCCAGCTAATCATAATTAACACGGTCACATGCAGTGGTGGGATTCAAACATTTTTACTACCGGTTCTGTGGGTGTGGCTTGCTGGGAGTAGCAGGGGAAGGATACTGTAAAATCTCCATTCCTCTCCACTCTTGGGGGAAGGTTATCACTGGTTCTCTGAACTACTCAAAAATTTCTGCTACCAGTTCTTCAGAACTGGTCAGAACCTGCTGAATACCACTTCTGGTCACATGTATTCCTCCTTTAACTATTAACTTATTAAATGTCTCAGAAAAATGTCCTGGGCTCTTATGCCATAATAGTTTTTCATGACAAATGCCCCCATACCCTTTATGGGTAGAATTTTAGATGTGGAGGCCTCTGAGCATTCAGGGTTGCTCAGCCAGAAAAATTGAGATACTCATTTTACCACACCAGATCCAGTGGATACAGAGACAAAATGAACAAAAGAAAGGGGTTGCTTTCAGCTACCGTCCTTGCTACTTCTTTTTCTGTATTTTGAGTCAGGGCCAAGTTTCAAATTCAAGATCTGTCCATTTACTGTAATCCTGCAAACCTCAGTCCCTTGTCACATTTCCTTTGAAAACACACATAAAAGAGAATTAAAAGATGGGACATGCCCATTCACAGCAGCTGAATCTTTATGCTGGGTGGATTGGTATCCTGCACCCAAAGGGTCTCTTCAGCAAAAGAAAAAAGGGAAAAATTAAGACAGAGGAAAAAGGGAGATGGGAGAGGGGGGGGGGGGAGAACCATGGCCTCCAGGCTTTCCAAATATTGGCCACTAATGTTTCTTATACCTTGGGAAACTGAACCACACAGAGAGAACTGTCCCAAGAATAAAGGCAAGGTCTGGAGACAAGCTTCCTTCTCAAAGTAATTCAGTGGCTTTTATCAAATCTCATCAACCAAGGATGAAAAGCAGGCCGGATTCTCAGAGGAGAGTGCAAGGCTCTCTAATCCCCAGTTATACTGACGCTGAATCCAGTCATCACCCTGAAACTGAAAGTCCGAGTCAACCCCTCCCCCCCCCCCCCCCCCAAAAAAAAAAAAAAAAAAAAAAAAAACCACAACCTTCCACCCCCTCCAAAAGCAAACTCTTCATGTCTTGCTTGGCAGCAAAGGAGATTCGTGGTCTCAGGGGAGCAGCAGCCGCTTGGTTAAGTGCGGTGCTCATTCATGACAGGAGGGACCAGGCTGCAGAGGAGGCCGGTGGGGTGGCGGTCAGAACAAGGAAAAGAGCGAGCTGTCCGAAGAGTGGGACGTTGGTGGTGGGGTGGGAAGCACCTCCCTGTCTGCCATCGAAGCGAGCCCACCAACAGCCGCTCTTTTCTCCTGCTGCCCGACTGGGCCACAGCCAGATGCCCGAAAGATGCTTTCTTCTGTATGCCTGCCTGAGGCTGCCCCTCCGTGCAGCCACGGCAGCATCCTTTCCTTTACCTGGCCGGCAACCGCTGCCGCCGTTCCCGCTGAGCCTCCTTGCTCCTTTCTCGCCTGGAAGGCTGGTTCGAGGTTGCCCCAAATACCCTCGTCCCGAGCTGAACCAGCCGCCGAGCTACGGGACTTCGCTGCCCCCCCCCCCGCCGCCTCACCGAACAGCTCCCATCCTTCTGCAGCGCCTTCCTTCCCAGACTCCCGCATTAGGGCAGAGACGATGGAGCGCGCGGCCGAGTGACCGCGTGCGCGGCCCCGAGGAGCAAATTCTGGGGGGGGGGGAGGTTGTGTGGCGCGCGCCGCGCGCCGGAGTGGCTCAAGAGTGCGCGTCAGCGCCGCTTCCCATTCAAGTCGGTGCCGCGTGAGAGTCCTTCTTGCTCACCTTTCTTCCTCCTCTTCCTCCTCCTCCTCCTCCCATCTGGAGAAATTCAAAGAGTGGCCTGACGACCAATAATGGACCTCGCATTTAAAAAAAAAAAAAAATAGGGCGGGGGGGAGAAAAGGGTCGAGCCAGTGCATCACCCGAGAGACAGGCAAGATTAATTGGGGAAAGTCATTAATGCGGCTGGGGTAGTAAAGAGGCGCAGGAACGGGCCAGAATGACCTCCCTCTCAATAAAACACCCGGTGTATTTATGAGCCAGAAGAGAGTGAGAGTGAGTGAGAGAGAGAGAGAGAGAGAGAGAGAGAGAGAGAGATGGTTGTTTTCACCCGCACTTAACCAAGATAGTAAAAAAAAATTAAGCAGATGCATTTTGCACAACGTGCAGAACTTGGATAGTGTTCACTTTGGCTTAGAATATTCTGCATTGGTTGTTTTACTAATCGGTGAACCCTGAAAATTGTTCATTTGATAACTCGGTAAGTGATGTATTGAACAGAGGGAGCCATGAATGAGTTCACTTCCTCTCCTTAGCATCTAAAGATAATTTTTTGCCACGCTTCGGGCTCTACAAAACTTAGTTTTGTTGTAGTGATTATTTGGCAGCTATACATATTTATTCCTTCGGCATCTATATATATTTATTAAATAATTTTTCCCACTCTAATGTTGCTCTAAGGATGGAATAGATAAGCCCTGAACAGGTTAAGGAATATGGAAAGTAAAGTCCTTCACATTTGAAAGACATCATCAAAAGCTTGTTTTAAAAGAAAAAAAAAAATCAACATGGAACCCATATAAGCTGCTTCCCTCTTTGTTTATTTTATCTGCCAACCATCTTGCTGTCAAGCAATTCTGGGAGATTTAAACCATGATAAAAAGGACAATATAAAACATTGCAACAATATATATCAACATTAAAATTAACAGAAGTTAGCTAAGGAAGAATCAATATATCATGGGGTACAGGTGGAGTCTTCTTTTTATCCACTAACCACCTCCAATATGGAACCCCCTCTCCCCTCAGAGCCCCAGGACAGTTGGCAGAGCCTGATTTCAAGACTTTCAGAAGACCAAGGGAAGAGGGGAGGATATCACAAGTGATGGGATTCAAAAAAATTTACTACCGGTTTTGTAGGTGTGGCTTGGTGGGCACGGCATGGCTTGGTGGACGTGATGGTAAGGACACTGCAAAATCTCCATTCCCACCCACTCCTGGGGGGAAGGTTACTGCAAAATCCCATTCCCTCCCCACCCTACTAACCTGCTTTCCAGCTCCGTTCTCCTGTGCAGGGCAACAAAAGAAGACCCAGCCGATCAGCTGGGACTCAGGAGACAGAGAATAGATGGGGGTGGGGCTAGTCAGAGGTGGTATTTGCCGGTTCTCTGAACTACTCAAAATTTCCACGACCAGTTTTGCAGAACTAGCCAGAACCTGCTGAATATCACCTCTGGATCTCACCTGGAGGAGAATGATGTTCCGGACTGTGCGAGCAGAAAAGGCTCTTCTGGATTCCACCAGCCAAAATTTTTTGGTCAAAGGGGTCCACAGCATATGGGAATAAGAGAACTGAAAAATATGGAGATGGAATAAGCAACATTGGGATTGCTTCAGAGAAGGAGCTGGAATTGCTTTCTGCGGATTATTTTGGGCCATTCCTTTATAAAGAATCTATTGCTTTGCCCAGAATCTATTCCTTTGCTCAGAATCAAAGTATGGTATGTACAATGCAGGCACACAATTAGTTTACCAGTCTCAGCTGTTTGTATAGAGTTAGTTCTTTCACTGATTTCACTCTTTTTCCTGTACACTAATATCAACAAAAGAGTTATCTTAATTGTTTCTCTGTTTGGGGCTGTTTGAGTTTGAATTCAACAATATAGTGGGCACATTCAGGCAAATACATAAGTGCGGGATTTGTCTCATGTCATCATCACAACTTTTTAAGCATATCTTAAATTTGCTAAGCCCAGGTATGGTCCTTACTTCTGGTCATGTTAGAAAGAAAAGAATGATTTCTACAAAGGGAAGATGAAAAACCTTCAAGCTAAATTTCCATCATAACTTGAGACTTTCAAGAAGAGATTGGACTGCCATTTGTCAGAAATGGTGTAGGGTCTCCTGCTTGGTTGGACTAGATGATCTATAAGGTCCCTTCCAACTCTGTTAATCTAATCTAATCCTTTTGAAAGTCCTGCTCTGGTTAAAAATTGGGAGGTAAAGTGAAAGAAGAGTTCTTCAAAGTGAGGAGATTATGTCCAGAGGATTCACAGAGTGACAGCATTTCAAAGAAAAGAGTAATTTTATTACTATTTCAAATACATTACAGCTGTATAAAGAAATACTTGTTTTCTTTCTATGTTTCAGTATCTCAGACAGGGAGTTAAAAAAACTTCTCTAACAACCTCTATCAATATAGAGTGCCAGTCTGTTGACTGGCACTAGTTCGCAGCATGCCAGAAACCAGTTCATGCAAAGAAGTGAAGCCCTATCTGCGGGGTGCAGGAGGCACATGAAACCACACCCTCTCTGGTCCATGGAAAAACTTCTCTCCATGGAACCAGTCCCTGGTCCCCAAAAGATTGGGGATCTCTGCAATAGATTACAGTCCTTCCAATAAAGAGATCTGTATCCAAATGATAGGCTGGTGATGCACAGGTGACTATATAATATATGCACAACTCATAAAACATGTTTTGCATTGTGTTTTCTATGTAAGTATTTTGTTAGCATTTAAGAAGTTTCTTTGAAGATCCTGAAATCCAAGAAGTTCAGAACTTCTGATTAGGTTCAAATCTAGATAAAATTAGAACCATAAAAATCACATTAAATCAGTTTTAACAAGAAAAAAAATTTAAAGAGCTTTTTGAATCTCTGAACTGAATACTAACATGTCTCCCTTTTTATTATTTGTATATATCACTATCACATGAAAGAGTAGGGGAAAAAACATAAGAATTTTTTAATTTCTAACTTCCCTTTGTTGTACTCCAACTCAAATGCAGTATTTATGAACATTTAAAATATTCATATAGTTCTGATTTCATTTTATCTTTGGTTAATTCTTTTTTCCCTTAAAGCTATAATCTAAATGCTTAAATTTGTCTTGCTGCATAATATATAAAATGTACAATTTATACATAACATAAACAATATACAGTTGTTTAAACTATTTAGGTCACACTTCTTTTATGAATATATTCCATTAGTTTTGCCATTGCTGCATATATTGTGGAAGTTTAAATTCTCAATCTGATATAATCAGTAATATATATCTCTTTTTCAAAGTTGTATAAGTTTTATCCTTATTGCTGTGAATATGTAAATTGTGATCATTTGATGTACTTAGGAATTATGTTCGTAAAAATGTGGTTTTAATTGAAACTTGGTTTATAAAATTATTTGAATAGTACTGTATATTTCTTTCTAATACTTTGTGGGATAATTTTAAAACATGTCCATTACATGTGGTAAAATGTTCTTTTTTTATGATGGCATTTTCAGCATTTCCTATATGATTTATCAGTAATGGCAATTATTGACAATTGCACACCATTTATGAAATACTTTGTATCAATATTCTCTTAAATTGTAACTTGAGGTGACTTTTATAGATTTGTTCCATAGTACTTCCAATTGTTATTCAGTTTGCTGAATAAAGTATATACCAATATAACAATACTGATACCATATTTTAGCTTAGTGAAGCAGAATAATTAGTTTTTTGCACTGCTTGTGTGTGAAAAATGTGACCTCACATGGTGATATCTAAGATAGGTCAGTTCTAAATTATTTCCACCCTGTATTTACGAGGAAGAAGTGTTAAGAAAAATATTTACTGTATTACTCAAATAATAAAAAACAAACCAAGCTCAAATTAAGACATTGAGAAAATTTGTCTAGTAATGAAATAAAACATTAATTTAAATAAGGCTTTTTAAAAGGAATTAAAGTGGAAAAGGTTTATAATCCAATTTTATTATAATAGCTTCTACATTTCACAAGGAAGCATACATTCTAATCACAATCAGACCATAATCCAATTGTCAAAAGATTTCTGTCATTTACTTCTACTGATTTCTGTGGAACTAAATCAGCTTAGTTAAATGAAGTTTACATTGGCTCTTAAGATGCCTGGAAATGTTTTAATAATTATATAGAAACCTATAGCTAACTAAAAACCTTTACTCAGAAGCAAATTCCACTGAGTTCAAGGATATCAAGATACTACTAAAATATAAGATTGGGTCTTAATAATATTGTGTTTTCTATTTGTTGAAGCTAGGGATGAATTTCATCAAATTTCTAACTAATTACAATTAGATACATCCCATGTACAGTGTAAAACAGGTTGTTTGATTTTATTACAGCAATATAATTTTTCCCATACATTAACATGTCTGGAAAACATTTTTGAGTTCACTATTATATATCAACATTTTATAATACATTTATCCCTGTAATTTCAACTTTATAGATCTGAAATTTTGCCCCTAACTTAGATCTTTTGGATCAATTCTGGGAAAAATAGAAGTCACTGAATTACAAATCATAAAATTCTTTATTATTTCCAAGTATTGCTTGGAGTTATCATTCAGTCACCAATTAGATTCTGTTAGTAGCTAAATATAAAGTAAGCAGGTGTTAGCTTTAGCAAACATATTTATTTTTAAATTAAATTAATAAAGCAGTCATAATTTTCAGAACCTTTAGCTAGCAGGCCTGATAATGGGATTGAGATCAGTCACTATACTGCATCATTTCAGTAGAGAAGGAGAGTTAAGGAAGGTTTTGCTCATTTTAAAATCACTGGATAGAGAAAGGACCGCTCCGCTTTTCCCCTGTTTCACTCCTCCCTCTCCTCCATTTAGGATTGCTGTCTCAAAATTAAATATGTTTACAGTACTGCAGTTCTTTGACACTTTAGAAGACAAAGTGGTCTTTGTTGTGTTATTGCAATGTTAGCCCTTCTATCAGACCACTGAGAAAGAAGACAAGATTCTTACATTCATCTTAGCTGTCATGAATCAAAGTAGGAGTGAGTCAAGTCATGGAAACATGGGTGAGCCAGAGTTTAACATTGGAAAGAAAATTATCAATTGTACCTCTGCGCAATACATTAGTTAATAAAAATCCAAAGATATCACGAACATTTTTATACTTGCAGCTTTCTGGTTCTTTTTGCTGCCTTGCAAAGCTTATTTTGCAGTCTTAGCAGAGGCAGCTATTTCAAGCATCACAAAGTCAGCCCCGCCATATGACAAAGAAATCAGAAACTGCTGCCATACAGATAGGAATAAAAAGAGCTCTTACTCAGCAGCATTTATTATATCCATTTTTATAAGAAAACATGAGGGTGTTGGGCAGGATAAATGATAGTGATAGCTAGATAGGCAGGGGGGGAGGGAGGCAGGCAGGCAGACAGACACAGGACAAGTGTAAGGCATTGGTGATATTCTTTTTTTTTTTTCTACCGGTTCTGTGGGTATGGCTTGGTGGGCATGGTGTGACTTGGTTGGTGTGGCAGGGGAAAGATACTGTAAAATCCCTATTCCCTCACCCAACCCACTAACCTGCTTTCCAGCTCCGTTCTCCAATGCAGGGCAACAAAAGACGATCCAGCCAATCAGCTGAGATGGGGGGGCAGAGAATAGATGTGGCGGGGCTAGTCAGAGGTAGTATTTGCCGGTTCTCCGAACTACTCAAAATTTCTACTACCGGTTCTCCAGAACCTGTCAGAACTGGCTGAATACCATCTCTGGTATAAGGCAAAGCCTAAGCAATGGAAAGAGAATATTGAATAATGTCAATATAATGTAAGAAGTTTTGGACATGAAATTTCATATTACTGCATGATAGCCATTATTTGAGTATTTTGACAGGTTTTTAATAGATGGGATAAGGAAAAAAATGCAGAATATAAATTCTAATGTGGGAACTGGATTTTTAATTTGGAATTAACTTTCACAGAGCCAGTAGTATGCCGTTTACAATAATGAGAGTATAGAAATGCACATTCAAGTGGATTGCTTTACATCTTTGAAAATGAACCCCTTTCAAATCAAATAATATACAGATGTTTGTAGAATTAAATCACATTCAGAATTTCAGATATTCAAATGGAAAGTTCTGTTCTTGTGTTCATAATCTCAAAGCAAAAGATTGGAGTATATGTCTAAAGTTAAGGAAGAATGAATTTGAGCCAGTATGATAGACCTTTCAATTTTTATCAGAACTCTTAAAAGTCATCCACTGGAGGAGCCCAGGGCAAAATATTATACTTTTAGCATCTGGGCATGTTAGAATTAGACTGGGTTGGAGATAATTTCAAACCTAGATTTTATCCTTCTCTTATAACAGCTATTAATGGGAGGACTGTATGAATTGGTTACCCCTGAAGTCGATAGATAGTCCTCAACGTATGACTGGTTGCTAAGAGACCATTCAAAGGTATGCTGGATTCCTCCAAAAGCTACTTACAACCTGGGTCTGAAGTTCTGATGGCTGCCCCTCCACAGTCTTGTGACCATATTTTGGGTAATTGGCAACCAACCCACACTTTTACAGCTGTCCTTCAATCACATATCCACAATTTATTATGTTTTTCCCATAATGGGATTCACTTAATGACCAGAGTGTTTGCTTAATTACTAACAAAACAAGGTGGTAAAATTGGATGTGTCACATGATGACACATTTTACAATTGTTACAATTTAGGACTATAATCGCCATACTATAGTTACAAGTCGAGGAGCTGAACTTTTTTGTTTTAATAAAATAGCCATAGCTAGCTATATCTGCCAGTCCATCAGTCAGACAATCAAATTTATAAGGCCCACATTCTGTGAATAATTAAAGACAGACTGAGGTTGGATTCCAAACTGTCTGTGCAAACTTGGCAAAAACACAATCATTTAATTATTCAAAAGGTGATGCTTTGTTTGTACCCCGTATATACCTTTTAAAAATGTTTTTAAGTTATATGTAGACTTGTTCAGGACCAAAACCTATAATGTTTTTAATGTATACATATACATACGCGCACACACATGCACACAGAGGGGGAAGGAAGGAAGGAAGGAAGGAAGGAAGGAAGGAAGGAAGGAAGGAAGGAAGGAAGGAAGGAAAGAAAGAAAGAAAGAAAGAAAGAAAGAAAGAAAGAAAGAAAGAA
>BLBF01000062.1:11182131-11196575 GCA_015471245.1 Laticauda colubrina
AGCACCAGCAGCACCAGCAGCACCAGCAGCACCAGCAGCACCAGCAGTACCAGCAGGACCAGGATCATCATCAGCAGAGTAAGCACCAGCAGCGCCAGCAGGACCAGCAGGACCAGGATCATCAGCAGCATAGTAAGCACCAGCAGGATCAGGAGCACCAGCAGGACCAGGAGCACCAGCAGGACCAGGAGCACCAGCAGGACCAGGAGCACCAGCAGCACCAGTAGGACCAGCAGGACCAGGAGCACCAGGAGCACCAGCAGGATCAGCAGGACCAGCAGGACCAGGAGCAGCACCAGCAGAGTAAGCACCAGCAGAACCACAAGTACCAGGAGCAGTGCCAGCAGAGTAAGCACCAGCAGAAGCCCCAGCACCAGGATCAGCACCAGCAGAACCTCCAGCACCAGAAGAGTCAGCCCCAGCAGCAGAAACCCCAGCAGAAGCAGAGTCAGGACCAGGGGGTGGGAGGGTGGCCCTGTCCCTCTTGCCAGGGCCGGCAGCAGATGGCAGAGGTTTTCTCTTCTTCCCCATGATGTTGGCTGGCTGGCTGACTGGCTGGCTGGCTGGAGCTGTGTCTGGCTGCAGGTCTTTCCTCTGAATGGTGACCTGCTTGCGAGCTGCTTCCCTTTATATCCGTGGGGCTGACACAATGCATCCTCCCCCCATGCGCAGTGAACACTCTGCTTCTGCTAGGCATCCGCTAGGCTTCCACTCTACATCTGCATCATCCGCTTGGCATCTGCTCTGCATCCATTCCTTCCGCTGCGCATCCACGTCGCTGTGCTCCCCCAGAAGCCCTGCGGATGTGGCATCCACTCCCATCCGCTTCCATCGGCCAGGCTTCCATGGAGCATGTGCTTTCCATCCTGGCTATGTCCTTCCCCCGTCCATTCCTTTCTGTTGTTGTCCGCTCTGGTTATGCAAATTCGGGGCACTTTTGAGAGCGGATAACAACGGATGGAACATTTTCTCGTCCGCTGTGTCTTTTTTACAAACGTTTTGCATCGGTTGGCCAATGTGACAGGCCCTTTAGGACCATTTTTACAAGCCTCCCCTCCCCCCTTTTTTCCTTCATTTATTCTAGTGCACCTGTTATGCAAAATTTTCTGTGTTTCAACCATTTGGAATCTAAAATACTGTTTTGATTGTGAAATAAAACAGTAGCTGTTTTGAGTGCAAAATGAGTTTTTTCAATCATTTCAGAAATGTTTTCAGCTAGAAACAGAATGTTTTGCATTTTTAAAGGCTAAGTCCCACTGGCCGACGGATGGAAAATGTATGCAAAAAGGACACAGTGGACGAGCAAAATTTTGGGGGTGGCTCCATCCGTTGTCATCCGCTCCAAAAAGTGGCAAAAAATTGCATAAATAGAATGGAAAAGAACGGAAGGGGTAGTATGTAGCGGGGATGTTAAACGGATGTTCATAGGAAGCCTAGCAGATGTATATCGGATGCAAACCATTCACTGTGCATCCTTTCTATTTCCGTGCTACTAACCGCTGTGTAGACGTTCCGTGTACCTTTTGTTTCCTCCCTCTTTCAGTTTTCAGCTGCAGCGGATGTGAGTTGCGAGGATGCCCAGAGGATGCAGAGAGAATATAGCGGACGTTTAACGGATGATAAACGGACATAGAACGTTTGTTGCTCGGATGTCACGGATTTACATCGTACACAGCGGAAAGTTCATCCATTCACAAAGTTTTGTGCAGCTCAAAACTTCTTGTGCGGATGAAATTGCAGTGGACGGATGCTTGACAGATAGAGCGTATGAAACACGTATGCAATGAGTACACAACGGATGCATAGCGTTTTCCAACAGATGGCAAGCTTTTTTTAAAGTTTTACATCCTCTTTGCATCCATTAGTGCAGTGGGACAGGGGCTAAAGAGTTTAAGGATGTTCAAAACATCCTGCTTTACATTCAAGGGCTGGGTGTTTTAGATTGTAATAGTTCAGGTTCAATAGGTTTTGCACATATATTAGAAACAAATTGCTCAGATTTATCTTTTAAAAAGCCTATTCTGTAGTATCTGCTCACAAACTCTAATTTCAACTTTGTTTATATATATGTAAAGCTTGAGTTGAAGCCAAACAAGAGAAACAGCCAAAGCTCTTACAGTTTAATCAGTGATTTGTATTATTAGTTGCATTGCTGACATTTGCTTAATTGACTAAGTCAAACCTATGATTTTCAGGACTAATTTTTAAAGTAGTTTCTTTCAAATATCTTTATCCCCATGTGACCTTTTCTTTCATCAGTATTCATATATTCATTTATATTTCTAGACGGGAAAATGTCATATTAGAAAATAAAATGCAAATAAGCACATAGTACCAATAGGTCAATAGTATGCTTATGGCTAATGAAGCGCATGGAGAACTATAGATGTATTTTTTTTAAATTTGGAATCTCTCACAAATATTGCCAATTCCAAGTTATTGAAACTTTATATCATGGAATGAAATTCTGGCAGTCTTACAACCAAAATGTATGTCTTATTTGGATTTATTTCAAATAAGATACAATATTTACTCTTCCATGTAAAACTGGTAATCCAAAAGCTCAAAGCATGTAACATTTATCTACAAGGCTACATCTAAACGAAATGAAAGCTCAGTAATAATAATAAAAAACTAGAGCACATGAGAACTGAACCAAAATCAAATTCCACTTCTGCAATATGCTTGCAGACAATCTTTACCTTAAGCATATACAAATCTACATGCTTCAATTAAAAAAATATATAGAGATTTTGTATTCAAAATTGATAAAGATACTTGAAATATTTCCACTCTGAACTATTTTTAGCAGTAACTTGACCTAGTATTGTTAAAAACTCCCTTAACCGTTCAACTTTATGGTACTCTTTCATGCAAATCATACAATAATAATTCACGATAGCATATGTAGTCGATTTTAATGCCATATGTGTACTTGCCTATGTGTTAATTTGCAGGATATGAGTTTGCATGTGTTAACAGATTGAGATTTCCTGACCATAATCTAATAATACTAGCCATCATCTCCTTTTTGAGTACAGAATAATAATGATATAATTATATAAATGTATAATAATGAGGTGTTTTTTTTAGAGTTAATTGTTGCAGGACAATGAAATGCAGACTCCTGCATACAGCTTATAATACCGCAGCTGCAGTATTGTTATCTTAATGTTCTCTCAACTGAATCTCTGAAACGGGTAAATAGTGAAAAGGATTCTCTGTAAAGGAGAACATTTGGACAAGATGTAAGCAGATATCAAAATTGACTGCTGCTCCTTCAAAGCTAAAAATAATGGAGTAAAAATTGTTGTGGTTCGCTGGCAGCAGGTGTGGACGGCTGCGGTTTTGGAGAGCGAGGACTCTAATGAATGGCCTGCATGTGAGGCAGGGATGGGGCCAGGACCATCAGGGAGTGGAATGCTGCCTTCGAAGATTGTGGAGACTGGCAACAGTGATGAAGAGGTTCCTGAGGAGCCTGTGCCCGATGCGCATGCGAGCAGGGTTGCTTGAAGGAAAGAGCAGCTGCAGCAGCATGGGTGACTCAGGAGCAAGGCTGCAAGGTAATGGCCCCTCCCTTAAGAGATAAAAGCCAGCTGAGAAACTGGAGTTCTTTGCAGGAAGCAAAGAAGCTTTTGCATTCAAGCCTTGTGAATGTTCAGAATATCTTGGTTGGTGTTTGGAAACTCTTTGTGTTTGAAATATTTCTTAGTAATTTTATCGAGTGTTCTTGGCAGCCTTGCACCACCTTGGCAGGCTCATTCTTATCAGAGACAATTAGTTTGAAACAGACTTTTAACTGTGAACTGGTAAAGAACTGGTAAAGAATCATTAAAAGGTTTTACTGTTACCTCTGTTTCATGTTTGTTTCCCTGGAACCAGGTTTGGGTCAGAACAAAAATCAGATAATTTTAATTATGAAATAAAGGGAGAAAGGTGATTTGATTTTTGGGCTAATTAAAAATTGACTCAACAATTTTAAAAAGCAATTATTTAAAGAGAAGGCAAATGAAATTATCAGATTCTAAAATAAAATCATATGTAAAGAAATGTGATAAAGATGTATTTATTTATGAATAATACAGAAAAAATGAATAAAAGAAATTTGATATGGTATGTTACGTGGAATTGTTTCATTTTCCTGTATAATGACAGTATTCTTCATTTTTGTTTGTTGTATTCTGTTGCCATCTGCTGTTGCATTCTGGAAACAGTATGTCTATGTCTCTTTATTAAATTGTTTTCTCATAGTAAGGATGTAATAATCATTCAAGATCCCATTTAAATTGATAGTTTTCTGAAGGATCACCTTTTTCTCTTTATTTCTGCCTACCTTGTAAGATTCAACAGGATGTTTTGTGAATAAACCAATGTCATTTTTATTTTAGATCTTTAAAAATTTGGCTTTTTTCCTTAAGCTCTGGGATAGGTTGCTGTTGTTCTCATTTGATGTTTATTGTTTGTTTTGGCTTTGTAGTACATCGATAGCAGGAATATTTTTGGGAACATGAGTTCCTTGGTGCTTTCTGAGCTTGGTTTTTGCAGATGTTTCATTACCAAACTATGTAACATCATCAGTGCTAGTAAAAAGTGGAATTTGCCCTCATTTCATATACTGATGTCTTGGCCTGTCAGTGTTGGTGCGGGCGGCCTTAATGTTTCCTTGATCGGGCTGTTGTTTACTGTTAATTTGTTTTTTTTTGTTGTTGTTGGCAGTTCCTTGGTTGGGGTATTGTTTACTTCTTGGTTGTTGGTCTAGTGTTAATCTTGGTATTAACTTCTGTTCATCTGGTGTTGATTGCTGGAAAGGATGTGTTTTGGCTTTTTGTTTGCTTTTGGGCTTTTAGATTGTCTCTTTTGAGGGAAATTAGGATGTTGCTTATCTTGATGAATCTGTTGATGACCAACTTGCCTGAATGTCAGGCTTCTAGGAGTTCTCTAGCATTTATTTGTCTGTGGATGCTAAACAGACACACAGATAAATGCTGACAAACAAGCTAACAGAAAACAACAGCCTAATCAGGAAATCACTAATCTTTTTATCCCCACCAACCTATGTAAGGGTAAGCCACCAGTATATAAAATGAGAGCAAACCTCACTCCTTCTAGCACTGATGATGTCACCTAGTTTGGTTATGAAATGTTTGCAAGAAAACAACCAAGCTCCGAGAGCACCAAGGACCCTACAGCTTTATGGTATATTTTCCCCATTTCAGGATGTAAGGATAATCTGACAGCAATATCTGCTATCCCACTGATTATCAGGATGAATTCAGCTGATCCGGCTAACTAAGTGAGTATCCCCTACTTTCCTCGCCACTCCTTGTGTATCCTACCCAAAGATGAGTGCTTAGAAGAAGAGAGCAACCATCCCATGCAGAAGAAAAATAATACCAATTTTCATCAAGGATATAAGGTACATTCCTCTGGGAGATTCCCCAAACCAGCTCAAGGTCTATTACAGGATATTCTCTTTCTGTTCGTTTTGTTTGCTTTTTAAGGCTTAGTACTGGTTTTAATTGTATAAAATCCACAGTAAGTTTTAAATAGGAACAGCCTTATAAATCAAAAGCATAAACAAACAAACACTATTTGTTTTGAAGGCTCGAGTCAGTTAGAATTAATAATCAATTTGATTTGCCAAATTTATTTAAGTAATCTTTTCAATGAAAGTATTCCAATACTTTAATATACACACACTTTAATAAAAGCATATAAAGTCCACTGAATTGCCACTTCAGTTCAAAAAGACCCAATTTGATTCTGCACACTGAATCAATTCAATAATTGAAGAGATCTTTCATTTAAATCAGTGTTTCCAATCAAACATCATACAATTGCTTTCATTTTGCATTATGTCATAAGTTTTAATACATTAATAATTTCTACTATTCTACTGATGCTCATTATGTGTCTATTCAACATGACTGCTTCAGTTCAGTCACAAATGAACAATTAGCTATATGAAGAATTTTGGCACATAAGTGTTGAATATCCAGTATTAAGAAACAGTGGTTTCAGTTTGGTCTAAAAGTTAGGTTATTTTCATGAACCTCATAGCAAAACTTCACTTTAAATGCAGCCTCAGGCAAGATGTAGATTGAGAGTTGCTTTGCAGAGCAGGAGTTGGTGCTTTCCAAATGTTAAATGCAGCAGAATCACATGAAAGTGCCTGCTTTCACCCCAGGTGATTGTCTTTCCGTAGGCACAGATTCATAGAAAGTTTTTTTTTTACTCCTCTTATTGTGGAGCTATAACACCTCCTCATTGTTTCATTGGGGAACATCAAGATGGAGTGCTTTTTCAAACTGAGATGCTACCTCAAGTCAAATTGCTGCTTTGATAGGATTGGAAGCAATTCTGTAAAGGAAAGGTACTTTTCACAAGCCTACAAAAACTAATTCAAGATATTGAGAATGCACAACAAAAGAGTTCTGTTATACTTAAAGAATTTCCAGATAGTTATATACTTTAAAATAAATAGTTTTCTTCCATAATTACTTCAGTTATATTCCATTCTGGTTTGAAACTTCTTTGTGAATATCTTTTAACTATTTATGTGTTCAATTAATCTTGATTAATTGACTGAACTGAACACTAAGAAGTTCAGTTATGTGTTCACTCAGCATCAATAATTGGAATCGTCCATGGCTTTTTCAGCTGTTAATTGCTTAGAAGTGCAGAAGTGCAGAGATATCAACATTTAGACTAACACTGAGATCCACATATCCATCTTGTTTTCTCTTTCTATTTCAGACTCAAATTGTAGTTTTGTGGATAAATACCACATATTTTTGGCACCTATGGGCCATGGAAAATAAGTCAATGCTGCTGTTTTCAGTATGAGTTCATGATTCATTTTTTTGAGCATTTTTACTTTTGTGGTTTATAGAGTGTTTTGAATGGACTTTCCCTTGGCATGTCTATTTATTTATCAATGACTGAATCAGTGACTAACTCAGAATAGAATAGAACAGAATTTTTCATTGGCCAAATTTGATTGGACACACAAGGAATTTGTCTCTGGTGCATAAGCTCTCAGCTTACGTACAAGCAGCAAGTGATAAATCATGATCATAATCATAAAATACAATCATCATAAATCATAAGATACAAACTCAGTGATAGCCATAGGATATTAAATAAGCAAACAACATAAATCGTAATAGGATACTAAATAAATGCAATCAACATAAATCATGAGATACAAACAACAAAGTTATAGCCATAAGAAGCTAAGGAAGCATAGGAAAAATGAAAAGATGAGAAGGATAATAGATAATACAGCCATACTACAGTAGGTAATTTTATATCCTAGGGCATAGATGGTGCTGTGGGAATTAGTTGTTTAGCAGAGTGATAGCACTGATGAAAAAACTCTTTGTGTCTGCTTGTTTTGACGTGCAATGTCCTATAGCATTGAATTGAGGAAAAAAATTGAAACAGTTTATGCCCAGGATGTGAGAAGTCTGTAGATACTTTCACAGCCCTTTTTCTGTCTTGGGCACTACACAGGTCTTCAATAGAAGGCAGGCTGTTTGCAATTATTTTTTATGTAGTCCTAACTATCCATTGTAGTCTGTATCCATGCTGTTTGGTTGCTGTACCAAACCAGACTGTTATAGAAGTACAGTTCACAGCAGGGGTGGGATTCAACTGGCATTACTACCAGTTCAGTAATTTTATGCTAAATGCACGCTGTGCACGTGTGTAATACACCATAAGCTTTGCTGCCTGGACAGCTGATAAGCACTGTGCACAGGTGCACAGTGTTTGAAAAAGCACTTTTTAACTGCTTTTTCAACTTCAGCTGTGCCGTGTCAAGCCTCTAAGGTTGAAAAAGCAGGAAATAAAGGTCAGGTAACAGCCTGGGGAGGCAGGTGAGCCAAACAGCAGCAGACACAGAACCGGTTCTGTGTGTACTGCTCTTCAGAGCTACCGGTTCTATAGAGCCAGGCAGAATTGGTAGCATCCCACCCCTGATTCACAGACTCAATAATTCCTCTGTAGAACTGTATCAGCAGCTCCTTGGGCAGTCTGAGCTTTCTGAGTTGGCGCAGGAAGAACATTATTTATTGTGCTTTTTTGATAACATGTTTGATGTTAGGTGTCTATTTTAAGTCCTGAGATATTATAGAACCTAGAAACTTGAAGGTCTCTACAATTGATATTGTGTTATCTCGTATTGTAAGAGGTAGTAGAATAGGAAGGCTTCTCCTAAAATCTACTATCATCTCCACAGTTTTGAGTGTGTTCAGTTCAAGATTGAGTTCCAGCCACACCACAGAGCCAGTTGTTCAACTTCCTGTCTGTGTGCAGATTCAGCGGCATCTCGAATGAGACCAATCAGTATTGTATTATCTACAAACTTCAGTTCTTTGAGATGCAGTCATTGGTATATATAGAGAAGAGTACTAGAGAGAGCACACATCCTTGGGAGGCACCTGTGCTAATTGAACAGGTATCTGATGAGATTTTGCCTAGCTTTACCTGCTGCTTCCTATCTGTTAGAAAGCTTATGATCCACTTACAACTAAGGTCGGGCACAGCTACCTGAGTCAGTTTAGTGAGAAGAATATCTGGAATAATGGTATTGAATGCTGAGCTAAAGTCTACAATGGGACCCTTGCATAGGTCCTTGTAGATTCAAGATTTGTGTTGTAGGATGTAATGCAGTGCCATATTAACATCATGTCAATCTGTTCGCTCAGTTGGCAAATTGCAAGGGGGTCCACCAGTGGACCCGTGATGGTTTTCAGGAGGGCTAGCACTAGACTTTCAAAGGTTTCCATAACTATGGATGTCAGAGCAACTGGTCTATAGTCATTCAACTCCTTGATGGAGGTTTTCTTAGGCACTGGGGTTGTCATAACCCCAAAGTAATAGGCCACAAGATCCCAAAATTACTTAATGCAGGTGATGCAGCTTGTCTCTTACTCTCCTATAGAGCTTAGAAAAACAATGTGGCTTATATTCCATATGGTAATAGAATAGGCTGATATTTAACCTTCAAAAATCCAAAGTCATGGTCTTTACCAGAAGGATAAAAAAGAGATGGGATATAGGAGGGATTTTATTTTATTACAAAAAATAAATCAATATCTTTACATAATTGGCAGTGGCAAACCACAACAAGAAGTCTTAAAACTTTTCTAAATTAAATTTGGCTCAAGTATTGTATGGAATTCAGATAGTTTAGATAGTTCAGATCCAAATTGTGAAGTGGTTACTTGTTCCACTCAGATGGATAAGTAGTACTCTTCCCTGGTTCAAAATAAGCATGCCTAAAATATTGTGTAGTCAAGGCAAACAATGTTAAACAAGTGCCAAACAGACTTTTCTGCAAAAATTAAATGACACTGAGTTTCAAGCAGAAATAAGCCCATTGGCCAGAGGAAAAAAGAACTGGGTGTCAAAGGGTTTTCAGGAGCAGGTAGCTATCTCTGCTTACTTATATTTCCCAAGTTAAGAAAAAACATTTTTTCAGGGCTAGATATAATATCTTAACCTTGGAATTAATGGATTAATTAATTAATGGAAAGTTATTCTAAGACCCCATAAGACAAATGTGCCTGCCCATGCAGTATTGGGGACATTAAAGCCATCTAAAATGTGTTACTGTGCTATAGATCTAGTAAATCAATAATACCTGTATCTTTACCTCTGTTTCATCAGTAGCTTAGAACAAAAGAAAACATCTGTATGGTTTCACTTTTTTTCTAGTTTTTGTACTCTCAATTTGGACTGTAGCAAACTATTGTGCAACCACAATGAAAATGAAGTACCAGTTGATGCAAATATTTCCATAGATATAACTCAATTTAGTTGCTGTTTACCTTCATGCTAAATCTAATCTATTTGATATTTGATTTTATTCTATTAATTTTAATTGTTTGGTAGATCTCTGACCTTAGCCATAATGAAACATGTATATATAATTGATTTTTGAGCCATGCTGCAGTTTGTTTTGTGGCCAAATTTCTATATATAATGGTATAATGGCATTTAAGGAGAAGTTTTAAACAAAACAAACAAACCAAAAACTAATTCTTTTGAATTCTAATTGTTCTCCCAATTCCCACTATTGTAGGAGTCTTCTAAAATACTAACCATACCTCCCACTTTTCAATTTTAACAGGGAGAGATGCAATTTTCATATTTAGGTAGGAAAAGTCAGAAATATAGAATGGACATAGAGGTGGTATTCAACAGGTTCTGACAAGTTCTGGAGAACTGGTAGGAAAAATTTTGAGAAGTTTGAGAACTGGCAAATACCACCTCTGATTGGAGATTTTACAGTATCCTTCCCCTGCCATACCCACCCAGCCACGCCCACAGAACTGGCAGTAAAAAAAATTGAATCCCGCCACTGGGATGGAGAAACTCCATTGGCGAGCAATATATGTAAAAAGACATCAGTATCTTGATAGATCATGATTTGAACATGAGAGAATAGTGTGATAATAGTTGAAAAGAAACATTTCAGAATGCTATCCCAGACCACATCAATGGAAGTAAAATTTTGAGCTTAAGAAAAGCCATTATTGATCTGTATTCTGTTCTAGCTAAATTTCATCTCAAATATGGGGTCCAATTCTGGGCGCTCAGTTATAGAAATAATTCAAACAAGTGAAAGCATATTCAGAGGAGAGCAAGCAAATTAATAAGAGGTCTGGAAGGAAAAGCTTATGAGAATGGTTGGAAGTGTTTAATATGTTTAACCTGGAGAAGAGAATAAGATTGCAAAGAGACATGACAAAATGAAATAAAAAATAAACTTTGGTTGGATATCAGAAAAATCTCTTGAAACTAACAATGGAACACATTGCCCCAGGAGACAGTTGGCTCTCTTTCATTGAATATGTTTAATGGCCATCATATTAGTCATTCTGTACTAATAGCTTCCTATATTTGAGAGGAGCTGGACTAAGTGAGCTTCAGGGTCTCTTTCAATACTTATAGCCTATTATTGCATGACTGCATGCCATTAAAAAATCCTGTGTGCCTTGAAATGTCAATATTTTTAAAACAAAAAACAAAAAAAAATGGAAGAAACCAGTTAACTCTCAACTAAAAATTTTGCAAGAGGAATGTAAGCCTACTATGTTGATAAGCGCTTTCTTCGTCAAAACACTGTCAAAAGGAGTATTTATTTTCTTAGGAACTGTCCCAGCTCCTACTGCAACAAATATCTGAGTCAACAGTGATTATGAATCCATTGTTCATTTTTAATATTTTTTCAGGTCCCCGTAAGATTATAAACGTGAATTATTACAATTTAAACCTGAAGCAGCAATTTAGTCTTCATTTTCTATCATACGGGACAAAATGAAAGTGGTGTGTTTCTAATTCCTGGCACAGCATTTCCCTCAGGAGAAAGTGGGCTACATGTCCAGTTTAATTTTTCTAAATCGAATGGTGTAGTTCCATCTCCTTTTCGAAGCAATAAATGTCTCAGGCCAGCCCTGTGGATAGAAAACAGCACAGTCTTTGCTGGATTTTGCCTTTTAGGAAGCATCAACCATCTCTGTAATCACTATTCATTTAGCTTCATTGCCAATTTAATGGAAGAATTGTTAATGCATTACTATAGCATCGTACTAGTAATGATGAAGCTGTGGACTAGTCAGTGAAAAGCAGACACCAGAAGCTTTTTGAACTGTCTAGCAGAAATGTAGTCTATACGTGTAAAATAACGCTATATGTTATTATTGTTATTACTTACAATTATATGGGTTTTTATATTATTGTTCTTTGCTTTGTGTTTGATTTTGTACAGCATCTAGAGTCTCCAAAGTAAAGCACTTTATAAAGCAGCCAATAAATAGGATGAGATTTAATTCTGTTATTGTAACTTGCCACTAGATAGCAGCAGAACATCAGAGTTTAAATACTTCAAAATTTTAGCTCTCCCAACTGTGAGATTAGAGGGAAGGTGATATAATGGAGCAAAGTGTGAAATGATATGATGTGATATGATGACATATACATCTAGACACATATACATATAAGCACACATATACACACACATAGGAAAGTATAAACTGGTCTCTCTCTCTCCCTCCCTCTCTCCCTCCCCCCTCACATACACACACACACACACACCAGAAATAGAAATACTATTTTTCCCAGATACCTTTTGTACTCAGAAAGCAAAGAAAAACTTGTAAGTACTTTTAAAGTACTTTTAAAGTATTTTTATAATTAATTTATACCATTGTGAAATACCAAAATTAGCAATCTTTTCAGGTTCCAACATTATGTATTATCTTATAGTAACAGTCTTTTGAAATGTTGGTATTTTCAGTGAAATCTTGAAATATCTCCAGTAGAAATTCTGACATTTTTCAAGATTTGTTGATTAATGTTTAAACTATTTTAATTTAATTGCCCATTTTAAAAAGTATTTTTATTTAATTTTGGTGTTGCACAGCTTCCTAGCTACCATCTAAGGATATAGATGTTAATGTAGCCATCACTGGTACTTCAGCTTACAATTAAAATAAATTATCACTTACCCATAATAAATTATCACTTACCCATAATTGTATAATTTACCCATAAATAAGTTTCTAGGAATAGGAGACATTTCAAAATCTGATTCAATTAGGTTATTTTCACCAAAATTTACCAAATGTATCATGTAGATTCCTTTTATTGTCACAACTTTGGAAATATCTTCTCTCTCTGCTACACTTGTTTATATGTCTTAGTAAATAATTAAATGTTAATTCTAAGTAGATTTTAGATGACTGTTTGAAATGAATGATTACATTATTTTTCAACAGTTATTAAAAGCACTTATATTACTCTATAGCTCTATATGATTATTGAATATAGATATGTGTCAGTTTTTTAAACTCTTTGTATTTTATTTGAAAAAAGCACTTTCACTATCCAAGGATATGTGCTTTCTTATGGGGAAACAAAAGTTATTCAAAACAACATCATAAATCAAAGGAAAAGAACAGCTAGAGTCCAGCAAGGGGCTAAAATAAGTCAACAATCAGCCAGCTGATCAACTTTTAAAGATAAAAAGCAGGGTTAAACAGAAAATTTTAAAAAATGAAGTTAAAATCCAGGTATGCTAAAGAAAACAAATTGCTTAAAAGAAGATAGATGACCAGTACTTTCTGACTGGAATCTTCAGGAATTCCCTTCCCAGATGGTTCTATAGCAAAGGTGTAAAACTCATGGTTCGTGGGTCAAATGCATCATGTGCTGGCCATGCCCACCCCTGGTTTAGTGAAGGGGAAATAAGTCACAATACATCACATGACAACATGACAACAACATGATGGTGCAAGTTTGACACCCCAAGTCTACAGCCATCCAAAAACCATCTTTCCGAAATGCTTCCATTCAAATTTAAGGAGCAACACTGCCAGAGAACCAGTTTTGCTAGCAAAATCAGCAGATCATTGACAAGAGAGAAAGAAAAAGCATTTACTGTTCAGCACCCATCTTGGGGAGGAGCTCCAAAGTTATGTGTCAGATTTGACTGAATCTAAAACTGGTTGTGGTGGAAGAAGGCGGAGCTTCGTCTCGGTGCTACAGCTGCGATCTCGGGGCTCTGAGATCGCAGATGATATTTTCGCCCCTGGTCGGTCCTAACGGACCTAAACCGTCCCGTAGAGACGGGGATCGTGAAGGGCACAGTTCCAGGATCCCAGAGATATCGCAAAATCTCTGGTTTGATCCGGGAGAAGCCCTTTTGCTGGCGGTGGAAAGGCAGCCTCCAAAGCTGCTGAAGTCGGGACAGCTCCGAAAAGAAAGTGGCTGGAGTGAGGGTGTGTCGGCTGGGTGAGAAACTTCTTTTGTATTGCAAATTGGTTGAGACCTGAAAGGATATCCTGAACAAAGAAGAAACCTGTGGCTTTATTTTTGTCTGACTGGAATCTGGTTGAGCGGCGTTTTTTAAAGTGATGTCAAATTGAGGCTTGGATTCTTTCCTTACTACTTCTTTTTCTGAGGAATTTAATGTGACTTTGTAGGTAACCAGATTGAATTTTTTCTTATATATATTTTTATGCCTCTTTTGATTTTTTAATTTTCTTTAGGATAGAGGCCCCCTTTGATTTTTTTTTTTTCTTTTCCTCTGAGTTTTGTATACATTACTCTTCTTTCTGGCTGAGGGGGGAAAAAAGTATTAAGAGATCTTGCAACACTGTCAACTAGAGGCTTGAAAGTACTTTATTTGAATTGGGGAGAAATGTATAAACACTCCTTCTCAAGGACATTTTAATGTGATAAGATGAGGGAGAGCACAGAAAAATATTATTACAGGTGTTTTCCTGGACTCTTATCAATATTTCAACACTTGAGGCTTGGCTTTGAAGCTGCTGGAGAAGAGAGTCATAATAAGAGCCTTGGATAAATAAATAAAGTGCAGTGTGCAGTCCATATATATATATATATATATATATATATATATATATATATAT
>BLBF01000062.1:11212551-11228964 GCA_015471245.1 Laticauda colubrina
GATGGCAGATGAGATTCTGCTGAAACGTTGCTACAACTTTAACAGAACTACAATGACGTGGGATAATACCCGAAGGAAGCTAAACAGCACACATGTAAGTACCCGCGAAAACCTAAGAAAACATATATATATATAGTTTTTCTTATATGTATCCATGTATTCATAACTATGTTTATTCTTATTCCTGTTATCTTGTAAGCAATTGACAAATAAATAAAATAAAACAACCCTGTGATTAGTCAAAAGGGCAAATGACTGAAGGGATGCTGCAGCCACATTTATTTATATTACCTTAATTTTGAAATTGGGTTTTATGCAGCTTTTGCGGGGGCCTGTCTTAACTTCAAACATCCCTTAAGTGACCTAGAGTATCATATCTTGAGGACTACCTGTGTAAAAAAAGGACTACCTGTGTAAAAAAGTTGCACAAAATAGGAAAGGATGGATGAATCACAGTAAATGAACCATTTCCACAGGGATCCTCCAGGCTTGATAACATAGCTGGGTCATTGTGCAAGCTTAACAAAGAAAAGAATACTCCCTTGTAGCTCAGAATTGATCTCCTGTACTTTTATTAAATTTATAACTCTGTCAAATTTGATTCAAAATGTAATGTTTACTGTATTTATAACCCTCTTTTTCAATGAAGCTCAAGGCAATATACACAAATTATGTGGGCAACTCTATGATTTGATCACCTCAGACCTCCTTAGTTTTTGCAAAGCTGTAAGAACATAGCTTTAGACGATTGCCCAAACAGATGCTTGGCTTTTGACTGTTTGCCTGAAATAATCCCTCTAAGTTACACAGCTTTCTTTGTTTTTTCCTCCATCAAATCCATAACACCATATTTGGAAGCAATTGCAAGCTGCTTCTCTTAATGATTTTTGTGACCCAGAATGCTATTGGCATTCAGGGGGTCAGTTAGGCCTCCTAACAGCTGAGCCAATTTTGTAGCAAAAGCAAATAAAGAAGCAAAATTGGGAAACCTAGTTTCACTGCCTCATATCAAAATAATAATATTTTGATTATTTTTAATTGAGATTGGTCTATAGTAGGCAGAAATTTTCTTGTGCTAGTTATGCGATTTTGAGACAGAAAATCCCTTCTGTTTACCATTTTGATACACTAGCACTTAGTGACTAGATATGTAGAAATTAATGCTGATGCCAAGGTTTCCAGGAGAACAAGGGAACACAATTATATACCAAAGAAAAAGCAAGGTTTAATCTCATAAGCCTGTTTCTTTCCAAAGTGTCAGTGAAATCAATATAGAGATGTTCAATTTTTCCATCCTAGAAAAGACTAGTGTGACATAAGCTAACAATTACTTCATCAGAAGGTGTATTTGGCTTCACTGCATTCTTTTATTGCTGAAAAACATGTATTTTACATATGTGTCAGAAAATCTGTGGCATTTGAATATCTGTTGGAAATTGATCACCTCCTGCATCAGAAA
Source organism: Laticauda colubrina (assembly GCA_015471245.1). NCBI lineage: Eukaryota > Metazoa > Chordata > Lepidosauria > Squamata > Elapidae > Laticauda > Laticauda colubrina. The sequence goes on from BLBF01000062.1 coordinate 11,214,011, forward strand.
CTGAATGAAGGTGCATTTGGACCTCTGGAATCCTATATTATATCGAATGCCACCTAGCCTCTAGACAGTAAAATGGATTGGAGAGGACGTAGGCGTCTCACAAAAATGGATCTTGCAAAGGAATATTGAAAACCAAGAGGAGATTAAAAGCAAATAATTAATACCAGCAAAAGACAGCACTGGGAAGATTTTACTTAGATTCATCACTGTATGTTACAATACCCATTTGACCATGAAACCTTGTTGTTTAATGCTGCTGCTAACAGCACCGGTCTGTGCTCCTCTATCTAGCAGATATCACTCTCGAATCACTTGTACCTTTTCAAGAGACAAAAATGCTTAAATATCAGTGAGATTGAATAAGATCCAAAAAGGACAACAAATTTAGGAGGAGAGAATGAAAATAACAAAATGGAAAGGCTGAAATTTCAGAAAGTCCTTCATGTGACAAAATGTAGTCATAGTTTCAAAATCTGTTCCATGTTATTTTCTTTTGTAAAATCCATGTTATTAAGGAGAAGTGGCAGACGGCTGGAAAAATTTTGACTGGAGTTGTAGATTTAAATTGTTTTATCCGTGCATGCATGTATGTCTGAGGGTCTGCATTTATAAGGTGAAAGGAAGTATCCCTAAGGTCCACTTTGAAACACAAGCACATAATTTCACTTTGGTATTAAAGGTCTTTCGTACATCTATAAAGGCAGTAGTCCCCAACCTTTTTTGTACTAGGGACCAGTTTCATGAAGAAACACTTTTTCAAGGACTGGCAAAATCAATTCTTCCCCAATAGTAAAGGGCTTCTTTACTATTTCTTTACTAAAAACATATTTATATATATATTTTAATCACGATTATTCATTCTTTGCGGCCCAGTACAAAATGATCCACGGACCGGTACCGGTCCGGTGACCGGTGCTTGGGGACCCCTGTATTAAGGAACTCCTTTTCATGTTTTACAATCTCTTTATGCATAGTATTAATATAGGATAAAATTTCTCTGAGAAGTTTTAAACACAAAACATAACAAAACATGGTAGATGTTCTGTGCAGGATCAATAGAAAGTGAAATAATTTAGGATCAATTGAATTCTTAATAATACCTGTTGCATTATTGGGTTGAATTGAAGCTCCTGAATTATATTTCCGTTGAATGTCGTTCCCCCCCCCCTTTTTTTTTTTTTTTGAGTCTGGCATTTTTGTGCTAACTGAGTAAGTTAAGAAATAAAACCAAGGATAAGAAAGGTTTTTTGATATTTTCCCCACTGTGGTCTACATTATAAAGAGACAGAGAATTGTCAGGTAATATGTGAGGTTTGCCAAAACAGTGTTTAAAAGGGGAAGATGGAAAAAATAAATGCTTACAGATGCTTTAGATGGCCTATATTTATTGCTTCTTCCTCTCTTTCCTCAGCTTGGACAGTAGCTAATAGTATGCATAGTTACACCACATCAGCATTTTGGATGCCAGATGTAAATCTTATCAACTCCTACTCTGGCACCCAACAGCTTCTGAACTGATTAAAAATGGCAGCTGTTGATATCTGGGCAAAGTGTACCATTTTCCTTCTCACACAAATAGGTACTTTCACACTTCATTGAATTTGTGGCTGTTGCTTGATGGCTGAGCTCCAAGTCTGAAGAGTCCTTGATGGATTAGATACTAACAGAAACAGTGCTGACCATCAGGTCATGAGTTTTAATGTAATTCTTCTGTACTCTAGGTTTTTATTTTTTTGTATTTTTCATCTTTAGTGCCTGATATGACCTGTAATCATTTCTCAGTCCCAAACTGCAAAGTTTTTTGGGCTGCCCATGATTCCATTACGGTTGTTTATTATTCAAAGCAGAACAGGACCCAGACAGCAAATTGCTTTGTTGATTTTGTGAAGAGAATCGATTCTCATATTCTTAGTATACCTGACATATTATTTGTCATTGAAAGATTCCACTTTGGCTGTTAGCAAGAAAGGGTGTGTTAAGCAGATTGGGGCAGCACTTTACATTTAATCTTTAATCTGTGATTTGCTCCACTATAAACTTCTTCAAATGAATCTTTTCTGAAGTTAGATAATCAAAGAAATGAAGTGGTAAGGGCAGTCTGTCTGTCAAAGTAAGGATGGGAGAACTGCAAAACAGTGATTTTATGTAATGTGTTTTCTCTGGGATTAGTAATTAATAAAATTCTGTTGCAATTATACTGCTCTAAAAAACTACAGGAAATCTGTGTAATCAACTAATTGCTGATCACTTTCTTAGGAAGGAAGTGCTTCTTTTGTAATTAACTTAGAGTCTACTAATATTAAACAGGTCAAAAAATTATCTTGTCCTATCTTCAGGCAAAGAGAAAGATCCAAGTTACTTGCATGTTGCAGCCCTCCTTAATAGTCATAGGCTGAGAAACATCAAGGGTAAGGAATTCGCAGCCATTGAACTTCATGCTCTGCCATCTTTTTTTCTAGCTTCTGGAATCTTCTAAGATAGTGTCATTGCATTATGCTGTTGTGTAAAGTCTATAAAATTGCAGAAGGCTTTAAGCAAAGAAAAACAAAACTTGCAAACTCAAGACAATATGACCTGAAAATTCAATCTATATTTCCTCTGAAGAACAACCATATCACCATCATGATGCTAAAGGTCAAAATGACTGAAAAAAAAGTTATTTCCTCGATCCAAAAAAGATTGCTAGCTTCCAAGGCAGTCTAACCAAATTGTATGCTTAAGCCAAATTCAGAGTTCCCTGCATTATCCTTTTTTTTTTTTTTTACAATTGGGATATTTATTCTTGGGAATTGTATGTTTTTGTTTTTGTTTTTTTAAAAAGCTTATGTAATTTGAAGTACATTTTCCATTTTTAAATTTCAATGGCTTTTCAGTTAATATTGAATTGTAAGCTATCCAGAGCCATTGACTGAGATGGGTGGCCAGATAAATTGATTGATTGATTGAATGAATGAATGAATGAACTCTCTATTTTTACAAATTAATAATCTCTAACTGGCGAAAGGCTTTGTCAATTTGATATGTGAAGGTTTAGACAATCACAAAGATACTGAATGATTATCACAGTATTTCTCCATTGATTTCTATGAAGGGGATATTTATGTACAATTTTACATATTTCCTTATAAATAGTAAACAAGGGCATTATAGGGAAAAAACCATTTCTATTCAGATGATTTCCAGGTAAAATCTGTGTAGGCAATACAAAATAGCTAGCAGGTAAGGATAAGATGAGATGCTGGCATGGAACAAAAAATGTCAATATATTTGTATACTGTAAAAATAGAAATAAATGACTATTATTGAGAAATTACTAGCTTGATGCCAGTTCTGATTGGTATGGATTTTCCTATTTCAGCCTCTCCTACCAGTAGATGCTGTAAGGTCTGGCCTATATACACAGTTAAAATGTCAATATGGGTTGAGGAATATCAGTAGTATTTTGAAACAATAGCAACATACAAATACTCTGAATGTGTATATAGAGGCATTCCAGAAGATAAGCAGCCCTTAAAGTAAAAACTGGAAGCAATTTAGATATTGGTGAAATTCTTCTGAGAGATTCAGACAACAGACAATACTTTCTTAAGCAGAAAAGAAGCTGCCAATATGTTTCCTTGGACTCTTGGCTCTACTCACTGCTTTGCCACCAGAGAATCCAATATCCTGGTGAACTAAAGAAAATAAGAGGAAGTAGAAAACTAAAGTAAATTTATTTGGAAAGAAGATTATCTGTTAATGGGACTTGCCATTAGTATGGTAGCTGCCTGGCTATCCTAACATTATCACATAATAACTGAAACAGAGTTGGAAGGGACCTTTGAGGTGTTTGGTCTAACCCCCTACACAGAATAAGGATTCTCACCCCAGAAAAATGCTGTCCAATAGTTGCTTGAAAACATCCAGGGATAAAGCACCCAAGACTCCAGCAGGCAGGTTATTCCATTACTCATTAGCTCTCATGGGTCGGAAAATACCTCCTTATTTCAAGTTTGGATCTCTTCTGAACCCTTGGGAATTCCTGCTATAAAAACTTAATTTTGTAAAACATTATAGAGAATAACAGGTCATAAAGCTGTGGGGTGTACTCTATGCACAGAAGATTAATACTTAAAGACAACTGATGCATATACAACATAAACACAAGGATGGACTATCCAAGTTTAGCACTCCCTCTTTATTTCTTATTATATATAATATGGCTTTCCAATCCCATAAAACATTTCATAATGATAGTCTGGTTATCTGTCACAGATCCGCATTTGTGGAATCCATGATCATCCTGTGCACATGATCAAATGGACAGTGTCCCAAGTAAATGCTGGTTCAAAATCCCAGTACAGGAGAACTTCTGGTCACAAACCTTTCTGACCATGACCAAAACGGGTTTCAACCAAAAAATTCACTTTTTTTTTCCTGCAGCCGATTTCCCCTTCTGCACCCCTTTTTTGGTAAATGCCAAAGGTCCAAAATTAGATTGAGTCACAACCAAGTTGAGTTGCAACCAAAGTTATGGAATGAATTATGGTTGTGACCAGAGATTCTACTGTACTATTTGGTGCTTGGGACCAATTGGTGGATTACTTATAATCATATTTATCATGCTCCAGTAATATTGGCCATACAAGCTTCTGGTATGTAAAGACTGAATAACAGGAATTTAGCTGGATGGATATATTTATTTAATAGATAGAGAGGAATGGGAACCTGTGGACTTCCAGAGGTTGCTAAGCAACAGCTTCCAGCTTCTTTTACTGCTGGCCCATAGGTCTCCCACTTCTAATAGATAATAACAGAAATAGCAACTAGCAAATAATGAAATAAGAAAAAATAAGAAAGGAAGATTTTTGCAGAAAAGATTCAAAATCATAAAATAGAAAAAGGTACAATCTTTTTCTGCTTTTCTAAATAGTCCATATTAGCTACGTGCTTTATTTTTTATTCATTCATTATTAGTTTTAGATGCTGCCCAACTTGAAAATTGCCCTCAGGATTACAAACTCAAAAAGGAAAGTACAGAAGGAGACTACAGAAGAATGGTAAACATGGAAGATTAGATTACATCAATGATGAATATGATCATCGTTATGGTGAATTGCTTAAGAGGCATTTAAGTTTGATCTCGGCACAGTCATTCTCCACTTTTGGGAATGCAGCATTTTCTCCCCTGATGGTTATTTATTCATGTTAGAAATGTACTTCCAACAAATAAGATATCTGCTGCAGAGAGCTGAATATTGCTTTAAACCAAGAGACAGGTTTCATTCCCACCTGATTCAAGCAATTTTTAAAGGATTCTCACAGTGCTGCAAACAAAGCAACTGTTCTGCCATCATTGATCTTTATAAGAATGCCTCTGGATCCCACATAACCTGACAGTCATTCTTAGGAACTAAATAAAAATGGTGGGGAGGTAGGACTCATTATTTTGAAATTGCCCACCACCACCAAAAAAGTAAGCTGAGGGGTAGAAAGCATCCCACCAAATAAAAGTAATCTCACCCGAATGAAGTGTGGATGGTGACAGCACTACAGGCTGTGAACTTCTGAAATGTCTTTGTTGTCCTCAACAGGTTATCTCCTCTGGTCTAAAGTGAACAGATATATGTTCTAGCTATAGACACAGGAGTCTTTGGCAGTCCTTCTAGGAGATGCTAATGATAAAACCTGGTCTTTTTGTATGTAGAGCATGTGCTCTGTTGTTGAGTTTTAATACATTTAATACAATTCTTAGCAGATGTTTGTTACATATATAGACATATATAATGATTAGTGAAGAATGATTGTAGCATTCAGGCATGATACCAAAAGTGTGAGGAAGGTTCAAATATATTTTTATCTCATAGATGAAAAGCCCCAATATATATCTCTGCATCGATCCTAGGATATGTTCCTGTGCAGAAATACAAAACCTAGACAATGAGTACAGTATGGCACATCAGCATATATGCTTTCCTGCAAGTCAAGGCAAATTAATTGCATGTTTCATGCCAAAGCTGCCAGATCTATTGGAATATCTGAGTCACTCCTTATACTAGAGTTTAAAATAACATGACTTAGTGGCTGAGTCTAGAAAAGCTGAAATTCATTATAGGATTTTTTTTTATTTTACTTCATTTTTGTCCAATGCCTTGGAGGTTTAGAGGTTCATCTGTGCACTAGTTTTCCAAATAGAAAGACAACCAGAATAAATGCATATTGGAAGTAATAAAAGTCATTTTGTACCCAAACTGAGTACAAATTAACAATTACTAGTGCTGTCTAATGCCTTCCTGCCCAAACATTTTCATTTAACAGTCATTCTTTTATCTTTAATGCTCCAGTTACTTTTTCCCTTCAAGATATTTATTGTAAAGCTGTTCTTCTTTTTTCAATTTAGCAGCAGAGAGAAAAAATTTCATCCTGCTTGCTGTGCAGAGTGTGGAGTAAAAATGAGAAAAAAAGGAGAAACTAATTTTAGTCTTCATGTACAAGCAATGTTCTCCTACATCCTTCGAGAGAAATAGGTTCTGGGACTGTGTTTGCCTCTGTATACATTTACGGACTACTCTGTTATCACTTAAAATAGAGCACCATTGTCTGAAATGGCACTAGAATTGCCACAGTTTGATTTCTGAACCTTCAATACCAAAATGGAACTAAGTTGCAGAGCCAGCAAAACTAAAATCCATTTTGAATAAAGCTCAACTGCTCAAGACAGTTGAACAAATTGCCTTCTTCTAGGATATATATTTCAAATTCCTGGTCTAATTTACAGCTTTTGTATTTTCTAGATGTCTCCCATCTAAATATTACTGAGATCTGATTCTGCTTCCTTTTCTGAGATCAAACACATTTGGTTAGCTGTTGTCACTCTGTTAAATGTGTTGCTATTTTATAATACAGATTGTTAGTCAGAGTTTACAGCACCACTCCTTATTTTTCCTTCTGCTCTCTGAAATTTGAAATAAACAGTACATGTTTTTCCTTTTTCCTGAACTTGGCTTGACCTTTTGCTGATTGCAACACCTTCATTATATCTATTATTACCTCCATTATTGAAGGAGGAAGCATTCTAATCCCATTAAACTATTTTTATTTTCTACTTCAGAATTATACTCATTGACTAACTCCTTTTGTTTTCTGCTTGGCTTGCTCTATTTGTGATGGAGAACCAGCTACAACTGTTTGTCCAAGAAATTCATATAAATCTGCTTTAGATGCCATGCTATTTTAACTAAGAGATAAATTCTGTTTTTAGTTTATCATGAGTAAATACAGTTAACTGCTTTCACCTACAACATTGAGTCCAATGCTTTAAATTTTATTTTCCTGTTTAATATATACTAACAGGGGAAAAAGGAAGATGCATCATCATCTACAAAAACTAGTTAAGATGCAAAATAATGACGTCCCTAATTCCAGTGGGAGTGAATCTGGATTTTCACTCATTCTGAATTTCAGTGTGGGTTGAATATTGACCTAGTAGCATTCATATTTCTATTACTAAAAATTTACATAAATGATACATTACTGAAACATATGTGTGAACTTGATAGTTATTCTGCTGTGCTCCATCTTAGCCTGAATCCAATATAGAAAAACTCTAGGGCAGAAGTGAGGGAATCTGAATGATATGGAAGTATTTAACTAGCCCTTTTTCTTGTTCAAACTCTTCAATTGTGAAGCATTGTTGAAGAGCTCAGCACACTGTGTGAAAACTGGTGTAGTTTCCAAAATGTGTGAAACTATGTTTTTAAAGTACAACTTTTTGGCACTTCTTGAGAATTCAAAAATGGCTTGATAAAGTAAGAGAGAGGGAGGGAAGGAATTGGATTCCATGGATGAGAGGCCTGTCCAGAAATCATAAAGATCTGTGTAATCAAACTATCTTCTTTTGCTTCTATGACTTGATGAAAAAGATGATACTAATAGAAGAGAATATATGTAGCTCCAGGTTGAACAGTGGAGTCTTTGGTATTGCTTGCAAATATTTCATTATTTGACTAGGCAACATCATCCATGCTAGTAAGTGTGGCATTTGCTCTCTGTTTATGTATATAGTAAATTGCCTTGCCAGTGGGGGTGGAAGTTTCTTCCGAGTTTCTCAACATGGACGAAGCCATGAGACTGTGTGGTCCTTGGATTGAAGGACGCTACACTCCAAAGCAAGCTATTAAACAGACCAAACATCATAGTGGCTGAGGCCATCGCAGGAGCCACTGCCGCTGAAGCGGCCAAGAAATCCACAGCCACTATGCGCCAAATAAACTCAACAAATCCAGAACCACAGAACCAAGCTTGAGAGAAGAAAGCGGAGGGAACACAAAAACAAACCACCGTGACTGCCCACGACGAAGACCTCGACTCCCCAAGTGACACCGATGACGACAATGAAGACATACATAATTTCTCCTTGGTAATTCTTTGATTAGGATATTATTTTATGCTTGATTGTTTGCCTGGTGTTAAACCTGCTTATCTGGATGTTGGCTGCTGGAAAGGATGTATTCTATTTTTCTGTCCTTCTTAGCCTTTCTATTATATCTTTTAAATGGTGGATTATTTCTGTGTGTTTACTGTTTGAATGCCAAGCTTCCTTTTTATTTCTGGATGTAACTTGTTCTAGGATGCTCACAGTCTCCTACCCTAGCTAAAACTGTGGTTAAGTCTATTCATGTGTGTTGTGTATAAGAATTGGAATACTCCAAATACCTTAATCTGATTGGCCGAGCAGGCCGCTATAGGATTGATTTGTAAAGTACCATTGCAATTGGCCCGCCTCATGGTGGGAAAACTTAAAGAGTTGTCATTGGCCGCAAGCCGCAAGCAGCTGCTATAAAAAGGGCTGCTGTGGCTCCAGCAATATTCTGTTATGAAGTCACTGAATTAGTTAAGAATAAAGAGCTGTTTGATGAACACCGGTCTCGAGTACTTCTATTCTCAGGACAGAACAATGTGTTGTCAGATTAAAAAGTTTTCAATTTGTTTTCTGATATTCATGGGTGTGTTCTTCTTGTCTTTTGCCTGTCTGTCCTATATTACAGTTTGTTATGTTGTATGATATATGATTCAATATAAAGAGACAATTACAAAAAATAAGAAGGAAAGAAAAAGACCAGAACACATCCTCTCCACCAGCCAATCCCCAGATAAGTAGACAAACAATCAAGCAGAAAATAGATAGTTACCAAGGAGAAAACCATACCCATACCAATACTGGAAAGACAAGCTACTATATATAAATAGGGAGCAAAGCCCACAGTTATTCACACTGATAATGTTACCTAGTTGTGTAACGAAACATCTGTCAGTAAACAATCCAGTTCAGAAGCACCAAGGACTCCAGAATCATGATAATAACTACAGAATATGAGATTATCATTTTGTTAATTCTTAGTTTAACTTGAACAGACAGTCCTCAGTTTTCCCATCATTCATTTTCAGGATCATTTGTAATGTTACATCATAGAAAGATGAGTAAGAACAACTAATCAATTAAATAACTTGCTTCTTGAGCTTGTGGGTACCCCATCAATGGAGATTTTCAAAGTAGAGAGAATTACCATTTGTTTGGAATGTATAAGGCTCCTGTCTTGAGCAGGGAGTTGACCTAGAGGACTTCTCTTTCAGTCTTATGATTCTATGATTCTTTAAGATTTATTCAAGGCTATACATAGGAATCTGGTCAACTAAGGTTCAGTTCTGAAATGGCACCACATAAGGGTCAATGGAACTCAGGAGGGGCACTTTTGGGAAATCAATGACTGTGAACAGATGGTGTACTTAATTCTGCTCTCCCCCAGTTCTGCAGGTTTTTTTAATAAGTGGCTGTTGTTTACTTGTTTAAAGTTTCCATGACCTTTAATGGAAAAAAATTCTGATAATTAATTTTATATTTCTCTCAACCAACAATTGTTTCCAATCCATTTATGAAGGAGCATCATTATTTCTTACAATTATCCTTTGCCTTTGCACCTATTACTTCAAGATAACTATCTGTAATTTGATACAGATATTCCTCACTCCAGGATCCATTTCCACTGAAAATTTCACTACATTCTGATTCAAAGCAAATAAAAAAGGCATAACAATATAAGCAAACAAAACAAAAATGATTACAATAATGTAATTAGAAAACCCCTACATCTAACTCTACAGAATTTGACAAGTTTTCTTTATGTGCAATCTTCAAACACCCCTGGATTTTTTATAAAAAAATGTTAGTTATGTTATTCCATTGCGAGATAATGGGAGCACTGCAGACTTCCTGATTTACACTTATGAATCTGAATTGATTCTGGGTTAGCTACCCCCACAACAAATGCCAGACAAATTGGGCTACTTTCTTAGCTGAAGATTCAACCATGAAAGGGGTTATGTGATCCTTTCATAGCTCCAATAATTACATTTAAAGGGAGAGCTTACATCAGGACGATTTGCATTTAATAAGCTTGCATCAGGGAAATTTATGTGTCAAAGAACAAACACTGGGTTATTTGCATTAAAAAAGGTTCTTGTCCTATTTACTTTAACTATTCATACATTAGAGAAACTGTGTAGGAAATTTCCATATGTTAAGAGATATTGTGAATATAAACAGTTATGATATTTTAAATGATTGTTTATTTAAAAAATCTGTAGGAAAAACTCATCAGATTTGAATAAAGCCTTGCTAGCATAAACAATAAAATCCTGATACTGGGAAAGATTGAAGGCAAAAGGAGAATGGTACAATGGAGAATGAGATGGTTGGATAGTGTCTTTGATGCAATGAATACGAATTTGAGCAAACTCCATGAGACAGTGAAGGACAGAGGGTCCTGGCCTGCTATGGTCCCTGGGGTCATAAAGAATCAGACATGACGTAGCAACTCAATGAAAACAGCATAGTATGTTACCAGGGAGATTTTTGAGCAATTCACAAGTTCCTTTTGCATGCACTGCATGACTAAGTTTCTCTAAAACTGGTTGTAGTGAATGCATCATTTGTAGCCTGAAGTACTGAGCCACAGACATCAGCCAAACTATTGTAACTCAACTAGCTCAATTCCTCAACTTTGTAATCTACTCACCTCCCTCCAAAAAGAGATAAAAATTCACTGAGCTTCAAATAATTCCCAATTTTACCCTGGATGGGACACTTAACAAAGCATGTTAAATGAACTGTTCCTTAAGAGAGCTAATCTATAACCAATGCTTTCATTTTGCTTCAAGGCACAAAATAAGACAAGAAATCCACCTTCAATCAAATGTCTAGGGACTATTACTACTAGAATGGTCATTTAGAATTGGAATTCTAGCAAAACCAGGAAAACACCTGACTGTGATTGAGAATGCTTCATCGGTTCACATTTAGCTCTGCACTAGCAATTAAATAATTACGACAAAATGTGCTCCATCTTCCACCTGTTTTAAATGTGAAAATTGTATTCAGAAATAATTGAATAATTTTGGTTTTATGGGAAAACATGATTTAGACAAGAACATAAACATCTCTCTTGTATCCTTTTGGCTGCATAAATATGTATATCTCTGTTCTGACCAAGGTTTCCTGAGACCATAATTAACAATTAGTCCAAACAACTTTTGTTTTATTTCAGTGCTGGGAATTATGTTTATTCCCAGGCCATAATGAGTCTCAAACAGTCTCTAAAGATAAGCAACCACCTTAATCTCCTTTGAATTGCTGCCAACAACTACAGTGCAAAAATAACTGAAAAAAACAAATGAAATCCAAAGTCCACACAGAGCTTCAAGGTTTAATCCAAACAGAGTGAACAACTTTGCTTCCTGCAAAGATTTCTCTACCTTTGCATTTCCTTTATATCTTATGGGAGGGGCAATCACCTCCAAGCCTTACTCCTGAGTCACCACTTTTGTCTCAGCTCTTCTTCCCTTCTGGCATCTCTGTGCATACACACACTGGGAACAGGTTCCCATGTTCCTCTACCTCATTGCTGCCAGATTCTGGAGGATCCGGAATCATCACATAACTCCCAGATCGTCCTGGCCCCATCTCGGTATCAAACTCAGGACCTCCACAGACTCCCAGACTGGTCCCACTATCTCATTCTGCTGACATCTGCACAGTCTGCCATTATCCATCAGGAAGCCAGGTTTCACCTGGGTGCCTGGTGGGGGGGTGTTTGAGTTGGAGGCATCAGAGGGAGTCTGTTTGTGCTCAGGTGTTTGCCTGGTTTGTGGTGTGGAGATCTTTCTATTTGAGAGTGTAGGCTTCCAAATGATTGACAGTCTGCTGGAATCATCTCTTCTATTCATGCTTTCAGGTCTTTTTTCAATCTCTATGGCTTCTCTGATGATTCTGTGGCTGGGGTTTTCTATAGTGGCAAGGTTTTTGTGCCATTGAAGTTGATGTTGTGACCTGTGGTTTTCATGTGTTGGACTAGTGAGGAGGTGTGTTCCAGCTTTTTTACTACATTTTTGTGTTCATCTAGGCGGGTACTTATTCTTCTCTTGGTCTGTCCAATGTATGTGGCCGGGCATGATGCACAGGGAATTTCGTATATGCCTTGGTTTTCCAGGTCAATTTTGTCTTTGGGGTTCCTCAGGATGGCTGCTATTTTTTTGTCTGTTTTGAAGGCAGTCTTGATGTGATGCCTGTGTAGTATCTTACTGATTTTATCTGTAGTACCTCTTGTGTAGGGCAAGACAGCTGTTCCATAGCTGTTGATCTTCTAGGTCTCTGCTATGTTCTGGTGTGTTTTTGTGGATCAAGTTGGTGATTTTGTTTTTCTGGAAGCCATTGGCTGTCAATACTTCAGTCAGGGTGCATAGTTCAGTCTTTATATGTGTCTTGTCTGCCAGGTGTTTGGTTCTTGTAATTAGTGTTTTAGCAACGGAATTTATCTGTGCTGGGTGGTGGTGAGATTGGGCGTTGAGGTAGCGGTTGGTGTGTGTTTTCTTTTGGTATATGGTGTGTCCCAGTGTGCCATCTGTTCTTTTGTAGATTAGTACATCTAGGAATGGTAGTTGTTTGTTTATTTCCGTTTCCATGGTGAACGTGATTTTGGGGTGTGTGGGGCCAAATCACAAATGTGTCATCGATGTATCTTAGCCATAGTTTGGGTTTGTGGGTGGCATTAGCCAGGGCTCTGGATTCGAATTCTTCCATGAACAGGTTTGCAATGACGGGTGACAGTGGTGATACTATAGGGGCTCCTTCAATTTGCTTGTATCTTTGTCCTTTGTATGTGAAATATGTGTTGGTTAGGCAGTGTTCTGTTAGTTCCATGAGGTCTTTAGCTGGTTGGTATTTATTTTTGATGATTTCAAGAGTTTCTTTTATTGGTACTTGAGTGAATAGTGAAACCACGTCAAAACTTACAAGCAGATCTTCTTGTTCCACATGTAGATCTTTGATCATTTCTAAGAAGTGGTATGAGTTTTGTACATATGAAGCTGTGGTTTCAGCATGGGGCTGTAGTTGTTTTGCTAAGTATTTAGCTAGGTTTTGTAATGGTGCTCCTATGGAGCTGACTATGGGTCTGAGAGATATGCCTTCTTTGTGTATTTTTGGGAGGCCGCATAATTTGGGGCATCTAGAAGATTATTCTCTTGGGATGATCGTCTGTTGGATTTCTTTGCTTATGTGGCTGGTTATAATTTTCTTCTTGGTTAATTTTTCTAGATATGTGGTTGGGTCTGTGTTTATAGATTTATAGGTTTGTATGTGGAGTCTTGGAGTAGGTCTGTCAATTTTGTTTCATAGTCTTTTCTGTCCATTACTACTGTGGCATTTCCTTTGTTTGCTGGGAGTATTATTATGCTGTTATCATTTTTGAGGGTTTGTAGTGCTCTGAATTCACCCAGGTGAAACCTGGCTTCCTAATGGATAGCAGCCGTCCTTTCACATGAAACCAAGCTGCACTGAAAGCCTCCAACACAGGAACAGAGTGTTGCCAGCTACCTCAACGCCCAATCCCACCACCACCCAGCACAGATAAATTCCATAGCGAAAACACTAATTACCAGAACCAAACGCCTGGCAGATAAGACACATATAAAGACTGAACGATGCACCCTGACTGAAGTATTGACAGCCAATGGCTTCCACAAAAACAAAATCACCAACTTGATCCAGAAAAACACACCAAGACATAACAGAGACCTAGAAGATCAACAGATCTATGGAACAGCTGTCCTGCCCTACATAAGAGGTACCACAGATAAAATCAGTAAGATACTACACAGGCATCACATCAAGACTGCCTTCAAAACAGACAAAAAAACAGCAGCCATCCTGAGGAACCCCAAAGACAAAATTGACCTGGAAAACCAAGGCATATACGAAATTCCCTGTGCATCATGCCCGGCCACATACATTGGACAGACCAATAGAAGAATAAGTACCGCCTAGATGAACACAAAAATGCAGTAAAAAAGCTGGAACACACCTCCTCACTAGTCCAACACATGAAAACCACAGGTCACAACATCAACTTCAATGGCACTAAAACCCTAGCCACTATAGAAAACCCCAACCACAGAATTATCAGAGAAGCCATAGAGATTGAAAAAAGACCTGACAGCATGAATAGAAGAGATGATTCCACCAGACTGTCAATCATTTGGAAGCCTGCACTCTCAAATAGAAAGATCTCCATGCCACAGGCCGGGCAGGCACCTGGGCGGGAACAGACTCCCTCTGATGGCTCCAGCCTAACCCCCCCACCAGGCACCCAGGTGAGGCCCGGCTTGCTAATGAATAGCAGCTTGCTAATGAAGAGCAGCCGTCCTTTCACACGAAGCCAAGCTGCACTAAAATCCTCCAACACAAGAAAAGACTGTTGCCAGCCAATCAAAGCCACAAAACAGACAGAAGAAACCAGGAACACCAATCAATCAAACTCCAAGTCCAATGAACACAGGTCCAGGCTCCCAACCAATCAGAATGGACCAGCCTCAAATTTAAAACCAGGAGCTGTAAGACCCATATCCATACAGAAGCCTGA
>BLBF01000062.1:11229364-11306506 GCA_015471245.1 Laticauda colubrina
ATCTGACCTCTACGGGGAGGAAATAAACAGCCAGATCAGAAGCTATGAGAAGCTGGAAGTTAAAAGAGCAGGAATACTATGTGACCTAAAATTCCTATGCAGCTGCAGAGACAACAATGTAACACCAACCTGCTTCAAATTAACATTTCATAAAAACACAGCAGCTACCAAACGTATCCTGAAAAGGACAGAGATATCTCTACTCAGAAATGAAGTTCACAGTAAAAGATTCCAATTAGATCAGTTAAACAAAGATTTGCTAGCGCTACACCTGGAATTGAGCAGCAAAATCCACCCTCTACTTTGGGATAAGATCAAACAACTTACAACTTGGAGAGCTGAAACTGAAAATACTTATAAAAATGATAAACTCTCAAAAAAACTGAAAAAATTAGAAAATGACAAGAAAATTCCCAATAACCCACAACAACACCTGAAACAACTAGTATACAACGTTTCCAACAGAGAACTCAACAAAACAGAAACAGATGTCCTATCCAAAGGATTCAATTATGCCATAGCACCCAAAAAAATCCCAACAGAATCCATCATATGTGCAGTAGAATCCAGCCTAACCAAATTAAATACAGATGAAGCTGACAGAATAAGACACCAGGTTACTCACATCTTATGCACAACGAAACCACCCAAAAATAATTTGCAAAAAGATGAATTCAGAGCGTTACAAACCCTGAAAAATGATAATAATATCATAATACTCCCAGCAGACCAAGGAAATGCCACAGTAGTAATGGACAGAAAAGACTATGAAACAAAACTGACAGACCTACTCCAAGACTCCACATACAAACCTATAAATACAGACCCAACCACATATCTAGAAAAATCAACCAAGAAGAAAATTATAACCAGCCACATAAGCAAAGAATATATATATGCTGTTTAGCTTCCTTCGGGTATTATCCCACGTCATTGTAGTTCTGTTAAAGTTGTAGCAACGTTTCAGCATAATCTCATCTGCCATCATCAGGCTTCTGTATGGATATGGGTCTTACAGCTCCTGGTTTTAAATTTGAGGCAGCTTGCTAATGAAGAGCAAATGAATAGCAGCTTGCTAATGAAGAGCAGCCGTCCCTTCACACGGAGCCAAGCTGCACTAAAAGCCTCCAACACAAGAACAGAGTGTTGCCAGCCAATCAAAGCCACAAAACAGACAGAAGAAACCAGGAACACCAATCAATCAAACTCCAAGTCCAATGAACACAGGTCCAGGCTCCCAACCAATCAGAATGGACCAGCCTCAAATTTAAAACCAGGAGCTGTAAGACCCATATCCATACAGAAGCCTGAAGATGGCAGATGAGATTCTGCTGAAACGTTGCTACAACTTTAACAGAACTACAATGACGTGGGATAATACCCGAAGGAAGCTAAACAGCACACATGTAAGTACCCGCGAAATCCTAAGAAAACAAATATATATATATATATATATATATATATATATATATATATATATATATATATATGTGTGTGTGTGTGTGTGTGTGTGTGTGTGTGTGTGTGTGTGTGCTGTTCAGCTTCCTTCGGATAAATTATCCCACATCATTCGAGTTGTGCTTTTAAAGTTGTAGCAATGTTTCAGCAGAATCTCATCTGCCATTATCAGGCTTCTGTACTGAGTTCGTATGTACATACAGAACAGTACAGTATGTACAGTACAGAAGCCTGATGATGGCAGATGAGATTCTGCTGAAACGTTGCTTCAACTTTAAAAGCACAACTCCAATGACGTGGGATCATACCCGAAGGAAGCTGAACAGTACACATGTAAGTACCTGCGAAAACCTAAAAAAACAAATATATATATATCTCCCTCTCCCCCCTCCCATGTGTGTGTGGGGGGAACTCACCCACCCACCTCCACAACCATATCATGGCTACTGGTTAAAGGTCAAACTGAATTTGCTGCATATGGGAGTTAGTTTTCACAGGACAAGTTGCTCCTGGCCAGTGTTAAAAAGGGAGAAAAGAATATAGAAACTGGAGTTGAAAAGGGCCACCTAGGCTGTTAAGTCCAACCTTGCATTCAGTAGAAACTCACAATAATTCATCCACAATATCTTCTCTATTTCAATGTTGCCAGTCCAGAAGAGCTAATCCCCTGTTCTGCTTATTTGATTTTGCTAAATTGCCTTACTCATTTCCCCTCTCCACAACTTTTTGCCTTCTTATAGCTGAATTCCATTATTCCATATCCCATATTTGGGGGTACAGCTATGCTCTCCCCAGGTATCAAGACAATGATAACTGAAGTTCATGCAGCTTCTTCCACCTCCAATCAGCAGATAAATCAAGAATGTCCTAAAAGGAATATCCTTGGCAGAATTTATCTTTCAGTAGACATTGGAGTGATTAAAGTTCTGCATTACTACTTCATGCCTCTTTAATAAATTAACATTTTACTTTCTCTCTTTTGATATATTAATGGCATAGAATTTACTTATGGGTTGTTTGTTCAAAACCATACTTTAATATGCCCAATCTTAAAATATTTTGCTTTATTCTATAATTGTAAACTGAGCGTGTTTTTCTTCTTTAATTATAATTTTTAGTTCCCTCTAATATTCAATCTGTAAAGTCTCATTATATGTGTTTTTCAAACAATACAAAACAAAAGCATTTTTCTACAGGAAGGGTTCTTTAAAATTAATATCAAAATCTTAATTTAAATTTATCTGAACTGTTAGTCCAATTGTAGTTTTTTAAAATAAAACTTATAAAAACTCTTTTGCTCTTTATTTGAAACTTTGTTTAAATTCTTAAAATTGTAGTTAAAATGTCTTTTTCTAAGGATTGAAGGCAACCCATCCATGCTGTAAAACCTGTCAATCCAACTGTTAATCTTTGTAGATCTGGCAGAGTAGCACAGTGAATACTTGCCATGGATTGCTGGTATGCTAATATTTTATACATAATGATCAAATTTAAGAGGAACAGTAGAAAAATCTGACAACATGGTGATACATTTGAGCTCACAATTATATTTAAGCCAATGTAATAGTTCGATTTTATCATTCTTGGAGTTTGCCCAACCATGCTAAAGAAGGAAATTGCAAGCCTTTTTTCAGTGTTTATAAATCATGATGCGAGATAGAAAATCTAGGTGATTAAAAAAGGCTTAAGAAAGCAATAAAGCCATGTGCTGGTTTTTTTCTTGGATTACTACTTTTTATACATTAAATAATAACAGCAAGAGGTTTTGTGGATATCTTCATGCTGAGCATTTAATTCTACCAGTTGCTGTGCTACAGTTCCATTCTGATTTTGCAGTGAAAAAAAACATTTTCAGCGAAACGGTTTTCAGGCAAGAAAAAAAAACTTAATTTTAGTTTTCCTTTTACAGAAAGAATTTTCCTATACAATTTTCAGCCATATGATTTGAATCAGCCAATGTCCTTGTTCATGCAATGGATTTTACAGTTCAGGAGCAAAGCCAAAATCTTCTAGGAGGGTAAGGGAAATCTAGTATAAAGCAATAACAATTTTCCTATTGGTTACCCTGATGATGTTTCATGGATGGATGGTGTTGAGAGCTCTTGTTAAAGCATATGGATTGTAAACTTAAGAGAATTAAGATGAATTAACAAGACCAGGAACTTGACTTTAATAGATATGGTTTTTCATAATTTAAAATAATTTTTTTTGATTAAAGATGAACTTAAAAAAACCCATTATCAGGAGTAGAACTGATATGAAATAGTGCCCCATGTGTCACACCCTAAGCGTTCATATGTCCTACAATTTTTGCATGAAAAATGATTAGGAGACATGTCCTGGCCATCAGGATTTGATATCAGTATCTAGGAGTCATCTTAAAAGTCATTAATGAGGTTACTTAGCAGTAAGACTTTGTAATCTAGGAAAGTTGATTTTTACCTCAGTGGTTTACATTTAACTATACATAAGCATAAACTTTGGAGAAGAGTTCAGATATATAAATTAAACAATGGATGCTTTTCAGTTGAATGACTGGCATGTGCTGTTAGGACAAGAGCATCCAACAGATGATTGATAGTACTATGATTTATGATCAGTTTTTTAGGACTAGATACATCGGCTAGATAATATAAAATAAGAATTGTCTTAACCGTTTTCCTTAGTTTATCATTATATAGCTTAGCACTGTGTGGCTCAGCAAGCTAGATAAGCTCCATTCTCAAGTGTTGTTTTTATTTAGTTTTCTTTTTAAACTATTCCTTAAACTATTGATACAAAATGATTCAGAGGATTGTAATATGCTTAGTGCGACATACAGATGCTTCTCATTCTAGTTTACACAGAGCATAGTTATTTCACTGAAGATGGCTTACTCCTGATCTATAAGTAGCAAAATTAGCATCTTGTTTTGGCGGGACATGATACACAGAGGCATCATTAGCAGAATCAGTCTTGCCATCTCACTTTCATGGCACTGACCCTTTCTACAGTGCATCATGAAAGCATGAAAGCTTTCAATAGCACATCTCTGAAATAGCCTTTTCAGACATGATGCTATCCAAAAGTACTGGGTTTATGAGTCACTCACCAGTATGAAATGTTTTGGATTAGGAAAGGATACATATGAATTAATTTTACTTACAACAAAAACTCCCCTGAACTGAATGAACTGAATCTTTAAATACAAAGAAAATAAAGTGACTTGTTTGATTCCCCCCCCCCCCCCCCCAGCATCTCCAAGATATTCTTTTCTTTCATAGCAGGAATAGTATTCAGATTCAAATTCTTGATGAGAATTTTTCAGGCTGTCAATAAAGTAGAACACCTGGAATAAGTGTCAAGGGAACTGTAAACTTGGCTTCTAAAATTGTATATGATAGCATATGACCATATATGAACATACCACAGTGTGCTGAGGAATCCACTGCACCATTGATTGCTCCTTTGCCTGTATCCACCATAAATTGCAAACTTTGCCCCAAACATTGAAGAAACTTGTTGCGATTCCTATGAGCTTCCTATAGATCTCAAATCCTATTATCCCTTCCATTTTTCAAGAGAGACAAATAATTTCATTTTACTAGAACATTGTTCTAGTATTGTACTAAATCATAAATTCCTTAATCATGTTTTATTGTTTAAAATACATTTCCCTAGATTCACATCATATGCTAGGCCATAAATCAGATGGGCAATTTATATCCCTAGGGCTGCATGCAACTTCCAACTCCTTTTCTGCAGAGGATTCAACTCTTTCTTCAATAATGACCACCAATAATTAGCAACGTCATTTGCAAATCTGATATTTAAAGATGAAAAACAAAGTGTACTGTAAGCCCTAAAATAGTTTCTTTGAATAAAACTTAATTCTTCCACCCATTAAAAAGAAACAGACAGTAAAGAAGAAACCTAATGATCAGCTTATTTCATTTATAGTATGCCTAGTACCAATGCTTATGGAAAAAACCCAAGTCTTTAAGGCTTTTTGGAACGATAAGAGGATGGGAGCATTTATTTATTTATTTTATTTATTTAATTTGTCGATTGCTTACAAGATAATAGGTATAAGTATATACATAGTTATGAATACATGAAATGGGTACATATAAGAAAAATAAAAGAAACAATAGGACAGAGACAGTAGGCACTTTGGTGTGCTTATACACGCCCCCTACAGACCTCTTAGGAAAGAGGTGAGGTCAATAGTAGACAGTCTAAGGTTAAAGTTTTTGGGGTTTGGGGAAAAAACCACAGAGTCAGATACAGTATTCCAGACATTGACCACTCTGTTGTTGAAGTTGTATTTCCTGCAATCAAGTTTGGTGCGGTTAATGTTGAGTTTGTATCTATCGTGTGCTCTTGTGTTGTTATGGTTGAAGCTGAAGTATTCATTGACAGGTAGGACATTGCAATGTATGATTTTATATATTTAGATCAGACTGAAGACGGCATAATTCAAGGTTTTCTAGGCCTAGAATTTCAAGTCTGGTGGCATAAGGTATTCTAATGAGTAGAGGAGTGGAGAACTCTTCTTGTGAAATATTTCTGGACTTTCTCAACTGTGCTAATATCAGATACGTAATGTGGGTTCCAGACTGATGGCCTGTATTAGAGTATTGGTCTAGCAAATGTTTTGTATGCTCTAGTTAATAATGTGATATTACCAGAGAAAAAGCTATGTAGGATTAGGTTAACAACTCTTAATGCCTTTTTGGGTTTGTAGTTACAGTGGACTCTAGCACTTAGGTCATTAGAGATGAGTATCCAAGATCCTTGACAGGTATTGAACAGCTTTCTTATCAGCGAAGAGAACGCAGTTGCTCTTAATATGATCACAGAGATCATTTGTGTAGAGTATGAAGAGAGCTGGTCCTAGAATACTGCCTTGGGGGACACCACTGTTGACAGGTACATAATTTGATAGGACACTCCCAATTTTGACCATTTGTTGTCTGTTTGACAGGAATGCTTCTATCCAGTTATGCAGTTGTCCAGAGATACAATAATATTTTAGTTTTAGAGGTAGTTTGTCGTGTACCACTGAATGAAAGGCTTTACAGAAGTCTATGTAGATTGCATCTATTGTTTTTCCCTGATCGAGTTGTGTAATCCATATGTTTTTGCAGTGTAAGAGTTGCAGATTACAGGATAGTTTTTTTTCTGAAACCAAATTGTTTATTAGAGAGTAGGTTGTTTGTCTCTAAGCTGAGGATAATGGATTGGTTAATAATTGATTCCATGACTTTATAGGTGATGCAGCATAAGGAGATTGGTCTGTCATTTTCAACTAGGCTGGGGTCTCCCTTTTTGAAGATGGGCATCTTCATCAAAGGATGTTCTACTTATTGTCGTTCTTGAGTTAGCTAAAAATGTAAGGAGGGGTTCCTAACTAACAAATAATTTCATTTCTTCTATTAAGCATGGTTTAAATTTAGAATCCATTGATTCTTATGACCAAATGAGCCAAATTCAAATCGCATTAGGGATGATTAGCATGTAGTGCCAACCTTGTCACATGTACACAACACAATGTTTGCCTTTAGAATCAGTAAGCTAAAGGATCAAGGGCATGATATAAGAAAAAGAAACAGCAGTAATAGTAATGCCAATCTCTATAATTGTACTTCTCTGTACCTTTCTGTCCTTGCAAGCTGTTTTTGTTTCCACTGCTCTATAGATTGTCATTTGTTCTATGACATTTTCACCTCTTTCTTTTTTAGAATCTCATCAATTCCCTCCAATAACTACTTTCTTGGACTTCTCCTTACTCTTAACATAGTTGCTTTTCCTTTGTATGTTCATTTTGTAACTTGATCTTCATTCATTTTCTTCATTTGACCAAACCACCTCAGTGCACAACATTCACTTTTTATTCAGTCTGCATACTTACCATGAAATAGATGTGTGTGGATGTAGGGGAATAAACAATGAAAATAGGTTCCCTTCATGTTATGAAACCTACTTTATTTCAGTAAAATATACCTTATTTTGTTGCCCACCAGTGGCTTTATTGCCTAATTTCAGGGCACAAGCAGGATCCAGCATTCTATCTGTGTAAGCAACTACAGAGATGACCTTGGAGAAACTATGTACCGGCTGTTACAAAAACATTATTTATGTCCGGGCCAAGAAGCAAATATTAAAATGACACTTAAACTATTTTGTCTTGATTCTCTTGGGTATAAGAAAAAGGTAGGGAGAGAAAATGTGCCAGGCTTTCAAGGTTCTGTTACCATTGCCTGTCTGAATAAAATAGACTTCCAGTCATTCTTTAGGATCTTTTTCCCATTTGGCCTACATTGAAAAGCTGTCTGCCAGTTGGGGCAATATATCAACTTAGTCATTGGTTCTCAACCTTTCACATCTTATGGCCCAACAGCTGTTGCATCAATTTATTTAATTTACATCCTGCCTTAATTATTTTTACAAACAACTCAAGGCTGTGAACATATATAATGTGTTCTTCCTCCTGTTTTCCCAACAACAATCCTGTGAGGTGGATTGGACTGAAAGAGAGTGACTGGCCAAGGTCACCCAGCTGGCTTTCATGGCTCAGGCCAGACTTGAAGTCCCAGTCTCCCAGATTCTGGTCTGGTGCCTTAACCACTAGACAACCAAACTGGCTCTCTACTGATCTGATCTGGATTTCATCATAAAATAAATAGAAAACGTTTTCCAAGGATATTTATGCATTCCCTGATATATTTTATTTACTTTTAATCACAATTGTTATTTTCATCATCATGGTGAGAGCCATGTGAATCCCTATAAAAAACTAAATTAGCCTGAAATCTGGTAAATTTACTTTTGAGAAGGTTTGAACCAAAACATAGCTGGTTTCTAGGGCATCTAAGGCTCTCCCCATCCACACACATACATTTGCCATATAAATAACTTTAAACAACATTTTCATTGAATGGAAGAAAACGATAGAGGAGACCTTCCAGGAGAACTGAAAAAGCAAAGAGAGGTTAGTAAAAAGAGACCTACTGAGCCATTCCCATTGCCACTAAGTGATGGAGAAGATGGATCCTGAAAACTGCGAAGGAGCTAATCCTGGATGCATCAATATTGCACCACTATCATTTTCTTCTCTTTTCCTCCTCCAGCTGGATGCTGTCTTTGAACTTCTTCAATTAACTACACATTCTAAAGATGGGAGAAGGCAGACTTTAGCTGTATCACATGTAAAACTCTAGGAAAGGTAGCTGGTGGACCAGAGAATGTGCAAAGCAGATGAGGCAGATGGTAAGCAACAGCAGTGAGCTATCTGCCCTTGGGGGTTTGAAAGAGGGGGAATGTGCATGTGGAAGGGTGCATGCACACTGCCTTGTTATGTGCACCAATAAACACAATCTATGGGGATATTTAAGGACTTACTTTGCATCCCACTTTGAATATTATAGTAGTGCACAGTTGAGAAATATAGGTTTAGGAAAGACAACATTCAAGTTCCATAAGAGCTAATAAAGCATGGGTACGGGTGGGCACACTTAGCAGATGGAAGGAGGTTCAGTTCAAGAAGTTCAAGAATCTACTTTGTTTAGTAAATAATGTACACTACCCATTTACTTTTGAGTGACCCAAAACAACATGGGCATATTAGGTCTTTTGCTGTTCTCATTGCAGTCCCTGTTCTGTCGCTGATCTTTCTATGTTGGGTTGCTGTGAATGGTGTTGTCCTGATTGATTAGCATTCCAGTCATTATAGAGGTAGTGATTCATTTTCTTTGGCTTTGCTGTTGTCCCATTTCACAACCTCACTAGCCAAGTAAAATGCCCACATGGGGGCACTAGCAGCTGACTTCTCCAGGCTAATTTTCTGCCCCCTCCTCCTGCATCCCATTTGGACATCAGCCAAGTTAAAATAATGTAAAACCAAGATCTGTACGGGAAAACATATGGACACATAAAACTCCATGTTGCCTCCAGAATATGATTTTGTTAGGGATTTTTAAAAGGTGCCCTCTTGGGGGTTTTTTTTGGTTTGTTTTCTTTGAATTTTTGAGCTTTATCTTCAGTTCAGATCTTCAGTTCCAAACCATTTTTTCTTGGATGTTTTCACCCTATGTACACAGCAGGTAATTTTAATTACACCAGCACCTAATGTTGTCATATCACAACAGTTTTATGAAATTATATTTAACCTTCTCTTTGGGAGAGAGGAAAACATATTATGTAATATTATTCACTGGAAATTTCTTGTGATCACACTGTATGCTAAGCCTCAGTTAGTTTCACTATGCTTTAATTAAAAAGAAAATGCACAAATATTAGGGTTCACGTTAAGCCATAATTCATGCTTTAATTGAATTCCTACACCCACCAAAATACTATATTACAGCTTAACATGTTTCATAAATTCAAACTTTGGAGCTAGTCAAAAGTAATCACCATTGAGTTTTGTAGGATTTACTTCTTGGAAACTGGATATTAGATTGAATGATGAATTAGGTATGAAAGACACTGTTAAAATGGCTTGGCTCCAAGAAGAACTGTGTGAAGATTTTTACAGGAACATCATTCCACTCTCAGGGGGTATTTTATTATTCCCTCAGTGGTGCAAAAGCAGACTTGGAGATTTAATGCAGTGTAATCAGCACCAGACTGGAAGTAAATAGACTCCATTGTGAAAGTAGATGTTGTTTCAGTTAATAAGATAATAATTTAATATGTTTCCTTTTAATACGCTCCCCCCCTTGACTCCTCACTTTAAACAGGCTAGGAAATACTCAGAGTTGCCTTTAAGTAATTTACTGGAAAGGCTGCTACAATTTCAAATTCTGATTTGTCCTGTTTCCCATCCAGCTATGTTTCTTGTCACCAGCTAACAGCATTTAAAATATTTACAACCCTGCTTTTGCCCCAGGGAAGAATCCAAATAAATCATCTTTTGCTGACGATAAATCAAAAATTAATCTCCCCAAAGTGCGATGCCTGTCTGATCCCTCAAATAACAAGCAGCAGAATTTATCAAGTAAATTGGTGCTGGTGTCTCCTTGGTGCCACTGTTGGATGTAATGGATGAGGTGGAAGGGCAGGCAGAAGAGCCAAAGCAAGGTGCTTAGTCGGTAAGAAAAAAATGGCCAGGCATGAAAATTAGCATCATTAAAACCATTCCTTACATCTCTGCCAATGTAACCTTCATTCATTCCTCGTTGCAAAGGATAATCTTTCACCATTTTCCATTCCCATTCCCAGTCTTTCCTCTTTGAAATATGCCCTTTCCTCTTTGAAATATGCCCTTAGTTTGGTTTAAAGGACTGAGGCTCACCAAACATTTTTTCTTTCTTCAATCTATTATGACAATGTGCAGTATGAATTGAGTCTTGAGAGGGGGAAAATTACATTTGAACAGAAGGTGTTTCAAAACTCAGTCAGACAGCGCAATCCAGGAGATCTATTTCCTACTTCTCTTGCCATGGAGTGGAATAAGCAAATGAACAGTGTTCTTCATTACCTGGGCATCTCCCCCTTTCTTAATTAGCTGCTCCCATGTGTCACTCTGCTTACAGTGGGAAGCAAATGATTTGTGTCAACTCCAGAGCTGCTGTATATTTTTGCTCATATCAAAAGTGTCCCATTACTGAGAGAACTGTGACTGCCTGGAAGCAGTTTTGCCTGGTGTTTCTAGGGACCATCCATCTTTCCACTACAGATACAGATAATCAGAGTTGGAAGGGACCCTGTAGGTCATCTAGTCCAACCCCCCATCCAAGCGGGAGACCCTACACCATTTCTGACAAATGGCAGTCCAATCTCTTCTTGAAAGTCTCAACTGATGGCGCTCCCACAACTTCCGAGGGCAAGCTGTTCCATTGGTTGATTGTTCTCATTGTGAGAAAGTTTCTCCTTGTTTCCAGGTTAAATCTCTCCTTGTTCAGTTTCCATCCATTATTCCTTGTCTGGCCTACAGGAGCTTTAGAAAATAGCTTGACCCCTTCCTCCCTGTGGCAGCCCCTCAAATATTGGAAGACCACTATCATGTCTCCCCTGGTCCTTCTTTTTCTAATTTCTTCCTTCTCTCACTGATTCCTTCTCTCACTAATTTACCTTCCTCCTCCACCATGATGTCAGGCCTAAAGGTTGGAAAAGTAGAAACTATAGACTTTGGGGTAGGGTTCAAGTGAAAGTTTCCATGGCCATAACTTCCATTTGGAGAAAGAGTTCTTTATGTCTCTGGAGGACAGAGCCAATTGTATTGCCTCTGTAGTGCTCTCTGAGAGTGATATCCTAAATTGAGTATATGCAATTGGAGCTAACCAGGTAAAGACATTTGCCAATATTTGCATCATCTTGTACATAATGTGATCCCCAGTCCAAATTAGTCAAATCAGTCAATTAGAACAATGATAGCATCGAGCTATTATTGGTCAATGTCAAAAAGATAAGCATTGGTCTCAATTACTAGTAGTAACATTTGAATCCACAGCAGTCTTCTACTACTTTCCTAAGGATAGAAAAGCCTAATAAATATGAGAGGAGGCACGGTAACTCTGCCTTCTATTCTTTGACTATTGTTTGCCTTTATCTAAAGCTTTTAGCCTTTCTTTTCCTGAATATCTTGATGGATACAAAGCAACTGATTGTATAAATGTGCTCTATCATTCTGGGAAGGCCTATTTATAATTCTACTAAAGCTGATTGTGTGTCTCTTTTAACTGATGAAACTATTTGATAGACCAGCTGTTCCCTGTGCTTTTGTATTTAACTGCAGTTAAAGAAAGAGTCCAGATTTAAGGACAGGTTTGGTTTATTTGTGAACTGTATTCTGATTCTTGAAAACGAATGCTTTAATGTTTTAAAGCAGGGTTGTCAAACTCCTGACCCAAGGGCCGGGTGCATCATGTGCTGACCATGCCCATGTCTGGTTTAGCGAAGGGGAAAATAGTCCTGAAACATCACTTGATGCTGCCGTGACAATGTGAGTTTGACACCCCTACTTTAAAGCTTTCAGAGACTAATTCCTCCAAATCAAACTTTCCTAGGTTATGGTATCTTGTCAATCACAGGTGATTTCAAACAGCTGAGAGGGTTGGAACTGGTTAGTACTTAGATAGGAGACTATGAAGAAATTTTGGAGTTGTATACTAAATTGGAGAATTGAAAAAACATCCCCAAAGAAACCAAGGACATTCATACTGAAGTCAAGAAAACATCATGGACATGGACTTTAACTTACCAAGAATTGAATTTAACTAGAGAGAAACTTTACTTCCATTTTTAAATACGAGTTCAAACGGACTAGATGAGAGGTTGCCATTAAAAGGCTGTTGGGTAAGTTGCTTGTTCCAAGAACTAAAAGAATAATTCTATTTTAGATCTAGTGATCCTTGTTTTTTAATCAATGTTTGATCAAAAGTATTTGCAACAGGTTTAGTATTTATTTGATTTGTCAGTCGCTTACAAGATACAGGTATAAAAACAAGTATAGTTTTGAATACATGAGATAGACACTGATAAGAAAAATAAAAAAACAATAGGGCAGGGACAGTAGGCACAATTGGTGCACTTATGCACGCCCCTTACAGGCCTCTTAGGAAGGGGATGAGGTCAATAGTAGACAGTCTAAGGTTAAAGTTTTTGGGGTTTGGGGAGAAAGCACAGAATCAGGTAGAGTATTCCAGACATTGACTGCTCTGTTGCTGAAGACATATTTCCTGCAATCAAGTTTGGTGCAATTAACCTTGAGTTTGTATCTATTGTTTGCTCTTGTATTGTTATGGTTGAAGCTGAAGTATTCATTGACAGGTAGGACATTGCAATGTATGATTTTATATACAACACTTAGATCGGATCGAAGACTGCGTAATTTTAGGTTTTCTAAGTCTAGAATTTCAAGTCTGGTGGCATAAGGTATTCTGCAACAAGTAGAGGAGTGGAGAACTCTTCTTGTGAAATATTTCTGGACTTTCTCAACTGTGTTAATATCAGATACGTAATGTGGGTTCCAGACTGATGACCTGTATTCGAGTATTGGTCTAGCAAATGTTTTGTATGCTCTAAGTTAGTAGTGTGATATTACCAGAGAAAAAGCTACATAGGATTAGGTTAACAACTCTTAATGCCTTTTTGGCTATGTAGTTACAGTGGGCTCTTGCACTTAGATAATTTGAGATGAGTACTTCAAGGTTGTTGACAAAGTTTGGATCCTCAACAAGGTCTTGACTATTTAGCTTGCATTTTATTTTCTGATTTTTTCTGCCAATATGTAAGACAGAGCATTTATTTGTTGAGATTTGAAGTTGCCACTTGATTGACCATTCTGATACAGTCAAGGTCTTTTGGAGCATTGTCTGTGGTGTTGAATAGCTTTATATCATCAGTGAAGAGAACGCAGTTGCTCTTAATATTATCACAGAGGTCATTTATGTAGAGCATGAAGAGAGTTGGTCCTAAAACACTGCCTTGGGGGACACCATTGTTGACAGGTTCAGAATTTGATAGGACGCTCCCAATTTTGACTATTTGTTGTCTATTTGATAGGAATGCTTCTGTCCAGTTACGTAGGTGTCCAGAGATAAGATTTTAGTTTTAGGAGTAGTTTGTCATGTAACACTGAATCAAAAGCTTTACAGAAGTCCATACAGATTGTGTCTATTGCTTTGACCTGATCGAGTAGTGTAGTCCAAATGTTTTTGCAGTGTAAGAGTTGCAGATTACAGGATAGTTTTTTCTGAAACCAAATTGTTTATTTGAGAGCAGGTTGTTTGTCTCTAAGTGGAGGATAATGGATTGGTTAATAATTGATTCCATGACTTTATAGGTGATGCAGCATAAGGAGATTGGTCTGTAATTTTCAACTAAGCTGGGATCTCCCTTTTTGAAGATGGGGATGACCGTGGCTTGTGACCATAGTTTTGGCAAGGAGCTGGTTCTGAAAGATTTTTCAAAGATTATGCTTAGAGGTTCAGCTATGGCAGTGGATAGCTTTTTAAAGAAGTAGGCATATATTCCATCCGGTTCAATAGATAGGGATGGTTTTAGATTGCACAGTGCTTTTTCAACAATGTCTTCTGTAAAATTGACATGTATTAGATCATTGTAGTTTTCTGTGGTTCGACTAGGAAATACTGGGCTTGATCCATTGCTGTTTACAAATACTGAGCCAAAGAATGTGTGAAAGAGGTTGGCTTTGATGGTGTCGTCATTGCAGTCTTTGCCATTAGGTACTTTCAGGGGTGGGATGGACCTTGAATCTTTTTGTTTGTTGTTTACAAAATTGTAAAAAGGATGGGTAGAATTTGTACATAGAAGGTTTTCCTCTTGTTTAATGTGATAATTAGTGCATTCAGTTTTTATCTGGTGGCATAGATTTTTGTTTGGGCTTTTGAAGTTGGCAACGTCACCAGATTTGTTTTTTTGCCAAAGTGATCTCTTTTTGAACTGAAGCTTCCTTATTGTTATGGGTAATCTGTTTTTCCTGGTTTTGGGAGTTGTTATTGGTACATATAGTTTGATGGGTCTTTTGATTTCTCGTAAGAATATGTTGCAATAGTCTTCAACAGTATTGCATCCAGTAAATAGAAATTGCCAATCAAGGGATGAGAGATCATTGTCTATAAGATCATAGTTGCCTTTTTTGAAGTTATAATTGGGAATTTTGTCATTGTGATGATTTTTGTGTGGATGTGTGTTGAGACAAAAATCAATCATGTTGGGTCACTGTTGGAAATTTATTTGTATTCCATAAATTGAATTCAAACTATTGCAGAAGATGAGATCAAGGCAGTTGTTAAGCCTAGTATTGTTGGTTATAGTTGTTCCAGTCCCAGATTTGTTACAGCATTGCAGAAGGTTGCATGTATAGGTTCAGTTGTACATTCGTTTAAGGTCTGGTTAATATGAGGTAGATTGAAGTCACCAAGAAATATAAAAGCATGTGGGCAGGATGCTGCCCATGTTAGTAGTGTATTTAGCTTGTTTACATGTTCAATGTCATAATCAGGGGCTCTGTAACATAGTAAAAACCGAAATGTGATATTTAAGGTCAGTTCACACATAATGGTCTCAGGAAGAGCAAGCTCCTGGGTAACTTGGATGTTTTTTAGATGTAGGGACTTTTTATAGAAGACAGCAATACCACATCCTCTACGGATTTCATGATCAGATCACTAAACATGATAGTCTCTTACTGAGGTAATGGAGTCAAAGAGAGATGCATTGAGCCATGTTTCACAGACAAATATGATGTCGAATTTAGCCATATTTAGTAAGAGGAGAAATTCAGGTATTTTATTTACAAGGCTTCTTGCATTGAGTAGCTTGCATTTAAGGCTAGTTGTAGTTTGAATTGAGGTAGTTGGGGGCATGCCTGCCTAGTCTTGAGTGATGGTGGATTGGTTGAAGAAGGTTTGGATGCTGAGTTGTGGGTTGTGTGACTTTCTTTTGATACAGTCTGCACGATAATCAATGTACAGGTCAGGTCCTTCTCTCCATTGTCTAGACAATTTTTGAGTATATGGGAGCGGGCATGTTGCTGTAAGGTTAGGTCAGAACAAGATCAGAGATTTTTATGGTTGGTGTTATTTTTGGTGAGTGAATTTATAGTATAAATGAATTTACATTTGCTTAATTCATTTTTGCAAATGATTCTGCAGAAGCATGGGGCCACAGAGCCGTCTCTGTTTTTGAGCTCTCGGCCAATGCGAGAAATTTCAAGTATTTCATCAGGGGAGATGGTTGATGCTTGATACTCACTGATGATGCTCTGGACAATTGTAATATCATTGTTATTGATGTCCTCTAGACCTAATAAGATGACATAAGGACACTTTCATTTTTGTCACCTTTATTATTCTAATTTGTCTTAGAACTGCCAATAAAGTTTATATCCCATCTTTTTAACCAGATAGAATCCATTATTTAAGCTGAGTAGAAGAGAATTAAATAAGTTTAACAGTATTCTAAAATATATATTTTCCATATTTATGACAATTGCAACATCCCCATGGTCATGTGCTCAAAATTCAGTCATTTGGCAACTAATTTGTATTTATGACAGTTAACAACTAATTTTGCAAGAAAAGTCATAAAATGGGGCAAAAATCACTTTACAAATGTCTCAGCAACAGAAATGTTGGACTCAGTTGTGTTTGTAAGTCAAGAACTACATGTGTATTCCCCTATATTTAGTTTCTTTTTAATCTTGTTGTGTGCTAGAAAGAGAATAAAGTAATTCCTGACATTCCTCACATGGGAAAAGGAAAAAAGAGGCTACTCTTACAGCAGTATATGTAGAACACTGTCAAGCTTATCTGATACTATTCTCTTACAATCAGCTTAATTAATGGACCCCAAGCATTTATTTGTGAACATTTAATAAATTTAATAAATGCCTGCAATAAATATACCTGGAAGCCAGAACTGATGGAACAACAGCATAGACAAAATAATAAAAATTAAAGAAGCTGAAGTGCTCCAGGATTTTAGAATCCAAACAGATCAGCACCAGCACATAACACTCCAAACTTAACAATTGTCAAGAATAAAGACAAAAAAGTCTGCCTAGTGGATGTAGCACATACCTGGGGACAGAAGAAAAGAAGAGAAAGAACTGGAGAAAATCACAAAATACAAAAACCTGCAATAGAAACAGAACGACTGTGGCAAAAGAAAGCAAAAGCTAGTACCAATCATAATAAGTGCCTTGGCTGCAACTGGAGCACCACTTGAATACCATTGGCAAAATCACCACCAGTTGATCATAAAAGGCAGTTTCAGTTGGAACAGCACAGTATCTTTAACACCATAACAACATCTACTTATCCAGGTCCTTGTGAAAGACTCAGTAGGTGGATAAAAATGCCAAATCCAGTCTAACCTGGCTGAATCTGCAATGAATCACAACAATGATAAAGACAATTCAAAGTTTGCAGTTGGCCATCCTACCCTGGTAAGACTGTCTCTCCACATCCATCCCCCCACTTCAGGACTAGGGGCTGGCACCAGCATGCAGCTCTACAGAGACTTCAAAAGAGTTATTGATTCCAGTCAACCTTCCATCATTCATCAACCGCCCCTTGACCCTCAACCATTTACTGACCCCCACCATTAATCAATCCATTGAATGGTCTTTGGAGCTCAATGTTAATCATAACAGAACTTATTGCTCAATGAGAAATAATGTATTTTTACATTTTTATGCCTTGTTCTTCATGTTGAGAAGTATTCTAAGAGACCTACAAAAATGTCCTTAAGGAGACAAATTTGCTTCTATGTCCATATAAACATGCTGTTACTGGCATTTAATACCCAATGTACTAAGATCCTGATAAAGAATATTTGTAGCTCATGGTTGAAATGAGATACTAAGATCATCGTTACCTTATTTATGCCAATTTCTTCACTTTTGTCCAATACCACAACATGGCACCTGTATTTCTAATGCTCTGTGGTCAATATAAAATCAGGTTACAATGTTGGGGTAATTGTCCAATTACAATAATCAAAATTATTGCTTAAATTCATTTTTTGTAAATAAAAAGGATGTTGGGATTCCAGCAGTTACCCCAATTAAATCATGAGGCTTGAGCCAAACTTCCAAAACTTCAAAAGGATTTATTGTCCAGCACTGCCTGAGTGTAGTCGACTCTGAGACACATAATTCATTGTCACCCTTGACCCTGGATTTCCCCCACCTCCTAGGTGTAGCATTATTCATATTCTCCAATGAGACACATCTATATCCAGGAGTCATCAGTCATGTTCTCCTGTTAGAATTTTGTGTGGTCTACTTACTATTGTGTCATCTACTTACTATCTTTGAAAACTATTTATGGAATGCACTTTTGATTTCCAAGGTGCTGCACTGCTCTTTCAAACTCCTTTCCCCCCCTCCCTTCCTGTTGGCAACTCTAAAAAGACCATAGAAATATTTTATGAGTTGACAAAATATATGAAATAATTAAAAAACAAAAAAACTGGCATGTCAATGATCATATGACAACCCCCAAAATGGAGGAAATATGCAGCAAGGAAGAATGAAGCCATCAGCATAAAAGAGGGTAAATTATAAGTTAATTAATATTACCCTAAAGAGAAAAATTGCTTTGGGTGCTAAAATATTTTGGGGCAGCTATGTTGGGAAACTATTTATAAGATAGGTATTTACTATATCTTATGATAAAAATGCTTTAGAGAGATCTTGAGGTAAAACAAAATAAAACAGAAGAACAAAACCGAGGAGTACTATAAAATCAGTTATCTTATGGCTGAGTAGAATTGGCAGAATTGGGTCAGATATATAGCTAAGGTAGTAGTGTCCAATTATTTTATGGCATTGTGAATGAAAAAAAATAAAGATTGGCTAGCTTCAAGGGGATCTGCCAAGTTTGATTGTTAAGATTGTTTTGAGCAGTTAATGTGATTTATTTTGTGTTATTTATAAACATATATGTTTTGGAATATTTTCGGTGTCATAAATAGAAAATGTTTCTCTGGAAATGAAATTCTTTTTAAAGTATTTGCCTCCTACATGTTTTTTTCCTTTGTATTTGTATAAATATTTTTATATTTAAAATTAATACATATCTACATCTATTTCTTCCAATCCCACAATAACATATTTTCTGTTTCTCTGCAAACTGAAATACAAACAATGTTTTTCTTATAATTCCTGTCCTGAATGATAGTTTGGGTGTGAACAAACTTAAAAGCATTTTGAGTATAGTTTAATCATCTGAAAGAAATGACTACAATTAACTCAGAAATGTTTTTTTATTGAAGCTATTGAGTTTAGGTAATCCTTATATAGCGCTAGGGGAATACAGCTCTGAAATTATTAAAATATATCATATCTGACTAATGAAATATCTCTTTCAAAATCATGCTGTTTGATGAAGTTTAATGAAGTGGAATCCAATACTTTTTGCAGTCAGAAAATCCCGAATCTTTAAAATATAGGCAACAAGCCCTTTAGTAGGCAAGTTAGCATAAATGATTCTGGTTGTGAAAGGATGGTTGCTTGCACTGTAAAGAAACAATTGGCAATAATGGGAGGGAGGGAGGGAGGGAGGAAGGATAGGCTAAGGATCAAATGTGTACAGAAAAAAGTATAATTGAAATTATCTCTGTATCATAAGATAGGATGAAGTAAACTTTAAAATTAGGCCAGATCCACAACCATCCAGTGCATGTTAAAATGTTAAAAACTTATTTGTAATTCACTTTTTAATGAGAATGATTATTTTCATTTTTATTTACCTTGATTTTGTCCCTTTGTAAAACACTACTCTCTGGATGACTCTGTTGCAGGTAAAACTGATACAGGTCTGTGACCCTCTTGCTGCTTTGTATGCAGTTTCTATTTATAGCTTAATGAACAGTCATTTCTATGAAGCAGTTATGCTTCTGTTTCTTTTTTTCCTTCATGATGAGTTGCTCTTACTCTTCCTTTTATTAAAGGCTGTGGGCTTGTTTTCTTTCTGGCTTCACCTACACTCATTGCATGTATGGTTGTTGGATTTAGATTCGGGGATCTGTCAATATTTTCCTTTGTTGTAAATACAAAGACCTTGTGATCAGTCCCAACAAATGAAGGTTCATATCTTGAGTATAACCTGACTGTTTTTGAGGAGCAGAGCAACCATTAAGCTTTTTATATGGAGCTCATCAAAACAAACATGCTAAGTTATATTTTTGTTTTTTAAACTTCATTTATAATGTTTACAAAAATGAACTGTTCGAATATACTATTGATACTTGTTCAATGAACATGCATCGGGATTTTTTTTTTTGGGGGGGGGATGTCCTTTGGTGATATTTTTGCTGGATTATCTGAGAAGCCAGTGTGGTGTGGTGGTTAAAGGGTTAGGTATTCTTACCTAGCTTCAAATGCAACATCTGTCATGAAAACAAACCAGGTGACTTTGAATCAATTAATGTCTCAGGTCAACCAAAACAGCCAAGATTGCTGTTGTCTGAATAAAATTGAAGAGAGACTTCTATATAAACTAGGAAAACTGAGAAAAAGTGGAGATGAATCTAATAAAGAAAGAAATATTGCACAAAACTCTCTTCAAGTCATTGTCACCATTTGTAATTTTGTATCCTCCTGCCAGACAACTTGCTAATTATGGCATGAAGATGCCTCATTATTCATTTCAGAGGGCCTATTCTTACAGCTTTGCTGTTTTTTTATCCTGAGCCCACGAGAGAAGCAGCTTGGATTTATCTTTAGTTCACTTCATGTCAAAATAGATTTTTCCTTCTTCTAACATAATCTTTGAAAGATGTATCTGCCTCATTGACAATGTTGGTGATGTTGTGGCTAGGGACCGGGATCTGTCCATTACCAATTGGCCATTTTAATACTTCAAGCAGTGCTGTACTTGGAGCCTGACACATGCCTGCTCCCTTCTGGTTGCAGGCTCTTTATGGCTGTTTGGACTTGAGGTGTTGGAGGCACAGTTTTAATTGGGTGTTGAAAGTAACAGCCAAATGCTACTAACACTAATGTTCCTTGTTCAATTGCTCTCTTCTATTTTACCATGTGCCCACATTAAAGGTTGTAAGCATCTCTATCTTTTATCTCTCTTTTAACACTCACACTGTGATGACCTGGGGTGTGGCATAAAGGCAACACAGTCAGATAATCAGTAGGACATCCTTTATTAGCTCTAACTTTGCCTCCAATGTCCTGGTTACCTTCTGGCTGGAAAAACCTGTCCCAGGAACAGCCTTTGGCTTCAGAGAATCAAGTCCAAAATGTGGTCAATAATTAGATATATAGATTGGTAACTATAAGTCCAATCAAGACAAAATGAGGTAACTGGTTCGACATGGCAGGAGCAAGAATTCCAGATGTGAAGGCAGGGCAATAACTCAACAAGGTTGGGAAGATGCCAGGAACACAGATAAGCAAAGTCAACACCAGATAAACTCACATTTGCTCCCAGCAGATGCCATACTCAGCATGCATTTCTTTTAAACTCTCA
The DNA here is from genome assembly GCA_015471245.1 of Laticauda colubrina. Classification (NCBI taxonomy): domain Eukaryota; kingdom Metazoa; phylum Chordata; class Lepidosauria; order Squamata; family Elapidae; genus Laticauda; species Laticauda colubrina. The sequence continues at coordinate 11,250,763 of BLBF01000062.1, forward strand.
TTCTCAGGGCCCTTTTCTCCCCTGTAAGCCATGCAACCCACATTGTTCTCTTCTCCATTCCTCCCTGCATGCCCTAGGATGAAGAGAGGGTGGGCCTAGGTCTTCCTCTAAACTCCCTCTCCTTCGTTCTGTCTCTCCCCTGCTTTGTCCAGCTGGACTTTGCCCTTTCCCACTTTCCTCCACAGCCAACAGAGCCACACTCCCACTCCCAGTCAGCTGTTTATCTTCCTCCTCGGATTCAGACTCTGACAGGGGCATGACACACACATTTTGATTGAAATGAGAATAATTTCCATTAATGGTCCTCTCTGCATCCCTGTGACCTGTCAGTAAGGCTTTTACTAAAGAGGTATCTCAGGCTCTTTTGGAGGAGTGATAAACCCATGTCTCCAAAGTATTGTAGCCCAGATGACAGGTTGTGCATTTGATGGTGGGGTACAAGATGAAGTTGGAGAAGTCTCTCATATTTGATCCCATTTTTCCACCATGCATGAGACCTTTATGTAGAAGTGTACTATTAATATTAATTCATCAATTATTCAAAATTTTCTTTTAATAAATAGGTAATATTTTAGAAACCCAATATGAGAACGGATTATAAAGTATGGCTAATAATGTTACTTTTTAAGTGCAATGAAACGATTTCATTAAAAGATTTCATTAAAAGATGATCCTGTTCAAGTGATAAAAGTGGGAAAGAGTTTTATGTCAATAAATACATGTTTTAGCAAAGTTTAAAATAAGATGATAATATTTTTGTTTTTAACTTTGACTGGCTTTTCACAAAATAGTTTCTTCTTCTCCAGGAATGCTGAGGTACAACTACTGTAACAGTGCTGACAGTTAAGAATTATTGGGTTTGGGAGTTATGACAATTAGACATATGAGGGGTGAAGTGAAATGCAGCGGATCTATCCAAGACTGACCTAGAAATTTTTAAATGCTTTTATCTTTATATGTAATATAAGGCAGGAAGCAGCAACTGACTTCTTTGCTTTTATGTGATACTGACTTATTGTAGTTTAGATCAGAGGTTTCTGACTCCCTGACTGTGGACTGGCACTGGTCTGTGGCTCACCAGGAATCAGGCCGCACAAGTGAGTGAAGTCCCATCTACACACGCTGGGATTCAGGCAGCATGTGAAACTAGGTCCGTCTGGTCCACAGGAAAAAAAAAAAAAAACACCCTCCATGGAACCGTTTCCTGGAACCCCAAAGGTTGGGGGCTGCAGGTTGAGATCATTATATTTTTCTCATGTGTTGTCATGCCTTTGGTAATAGGCCACAGAACATCCCACTGTATTCAGACTGATTTATTTTACCCAGTAGCAATTGTAAGATTAACTGGTATTTTCCTAAGCTGTACAAAAAAATGTAACAAAGCTGGTTCATTTGTTTAGTAAGTTCTATGTATAGATTTCACAAACCCTGATAGTCCCAATTTTTATACCATGGTAATAAAAAAACTTCCTAAAAATTTCTCCTTATGGTAAGCAGGGATACATTTTTTCTGAATGATTTCTACAAGCAGCGTGTGCAGTTGTTACCTGGACAATCACCTGAATATTTGTTGTCTTATTTTCCCTTTGGAAGATATTTTAATAACATTGGCATCAAACTGCATATTACAAATTCATGCCTGAATCTGGTAATTCTACCCAGTAGTATTTTGCATTTCAAAGCAATCATCCTAGAATAAGCAATTACTCATCTTTTATATTTGTCAGTAGACATCCCTTCTGCATAACATTTGCTGTTAAGTTCTTCATGGTCTATTACCTTGTAGAGATGAAGATCTTGCTTACCCATTAATATGATGAGATCTACTATCAGGAGTTTACATTCATAACAGGGTCACCAGTGATGGCTAAGTCAAAGGAGACAAGTCAAACTAAATATAACCCACTGGAAGAAAAAGAATGGCAATACATTCCAGTACTATGCCACAAAAATCAATCTGTCATTCATGAGGGAGCAATGTCTGGATCATACTGGAAAATGAGTTTCTTGGGTTAAGAAAGGATGTAATATGCTGCTGGGGAAGAGCAAGGAATAAGTACAAATAGTACCGATGCCACTGGATTAAAGTTAAAGGTTATTCAGATGCTCAGGTGGCCAGAGGCAAAAGTAAATATTGATGCTGCAAAGATTCAGTTCAAACATGGAATATTAGACCCATAAACCATATATCAGGGCAACCTTGATGTTTTCAGAACATTGACAGTGTGGGAATCAGCAAATTCAAATGGATGAGAATGAGTAATTTTACATCAGAGAAACATCAACTATTTTACTATGCATAAGGAAGTTGTCAAAGCAATGGAGTAGCTACCATTATTAGTAAAAAGTGTGCTAAGGTACAACCTCAAATGTCAAGTGGGAGGTAGTAGCCAACCTCTTCAGGCACTGAAGGGCCTCATTTCAAGCAGCAGAGATACTCCAAGAAGAGGTGGTATTCAGCAGGTTTGACCAGTTCTTGAGAACCAGTAGCGGAAATTTTGGGTAGTTCAGAGAAGCAGCAAATACCACCTCTACCTGGAGATTTTACAGTGTCCTTCCCCTGCCATGCCCACCAAGCCACGCCCACAGAACTGGTAGTAAAAAAAAAAATGAATCCCACCACTGACTCCAACATCCTTGGTGCACAACACTGAGTGCTCAAGCCTCTGCAGAAGCTCCATAATAACCAACAATTTTCAGGGCTTTTATTAAAACTTAGCATCAAAATTTCATGGCCGTACTTTCCTGGTCACAAGACTGCATGTACTTACCTTGGATAGATAAGCTCTGGGGAAGTTTGACATGGCAGGGCTTTCTGCAGCCGTGTGAAGATTTCCTCACCTTTTTTTTAAATAGCAAAAGTGAAAGAAAAAAGCAGGTTCTGAATGAGCTCTAAACTTCTAGACTTTATCCAGTAATGAAGGAGAAATTAAAATATGTCATTAAATTCCTTGAAATATAATGGTCTTCCACAATGCTACTTATACAAGGCAAGCCAGTTAATATTATGGTGATAATAGCATGTTCCAACAGCATGTATAGGGAAGTGGAAATTGAACAATACAATGGCAATTTGCAATATTTTGTGGACTAAGCACCAAATACACACACACACACACACACACACACACACACACACAGAGTATTACACTAATTATAGGAGACTGGAATACTAAAATTGGAGGTAAAATAACAGATGAAATAATGGAAAAATATGGCTTTGGGGTATGAAACAAAACAATGGGTAGAGGCAGAACAATAGAATTCTGCCAAGAAAATCCAATTTTTATAACAGATACTTTATTCCAACATCCTAAAAGATAATTCTGCACATAAACAGCACTGGACAGATAACACTGAAATAAAATTAACTACTTACTATGCATTCAACATGGAGAAGCTCTGTTAAATCAGCAGAAATAAAATGTGATGATTATGGCTCAAATCATAGGCCTCTTGCAAAATTATACCTTAAGGAAAATTAATACAATTATCAGACTAGCAACATAGAATCACAACAAAATTACATATTATGGAGCAAATGTAAACAATAGATTTAATTGATTAGATTATAATGAACTGACTGCTAGAAGAACTTGGATCTCAAATGAAAGGAGATAAATAAAAGTAATTTGAAGTGCACAAACATGCCTATCTAAAAAGAAAGTCAGAAAGCAAAAGGCAACTGAGGATGAAAAAAATAAAGGGAAAAATAGATATTTAAAAATATTTTTAAAAACAATGGGAACTTATTATACAAAGATTGGCATGGTAAAAGGGAAAGAAAGCAAATATCTATCAGGGGGGAAAATATAAAGAAGTGGTAGTATGAATATCCAGAAAAAGGGTTCAAAATGTTCTTTATTGAATTCAATTCTATTCAATTGAACTTTATTTGGCCAAATGTGAGTTGACACACAAGGAATTTGTTTCTGATAGGTGGCCCTCCTGAGCTCTGTTTTCACTGGCAGAGGGTTGCAGGAGGCCACCACAGCTGAAAATGGGGCTTGGGAACCCATTTTCGCTGGCAGAGTACTCGGGCCACCACAGACACCCTTGACATGAGTGACGTTGAGCTCACCACATCCACTTTGGCCATGCCCACCGCAGCCCCCCAAAGTCAAACACAACCCTGATGCGGTCCTCAATGAAATTGAGTTTGACACCCCTGGTCTAGTTGTTTTGGCATGCAGTGCCCCATAGCACCATTCTGAGGGGAGGAGTTGAAACAGTTTATGTACAGGATGTGAGGGGTCTGCAGACACTTTATGAAGGTTTGCTCACATGACATTTCTAGTTAGACACTATCCAGAGCATGCCTCTCCTTCCAGATCAGAAGGGACAAATAAATATAATTGAGGAGATGCAGTCCCTCAAATAACTCTGTTCATACCACAAAGGCCACGTGCTATTAGCAGAACCTATTAGCAGAACTCAGAAGCATATTGTTAACCACTGTAGGTTGCAGAACTGAGGTGTACCATATATTGATCAATGAGCACACATAGCTACCCTCTCCACTGCATTCTGCACCAGTAGTAGTTTCCCAGCATTACCAGATATTTAACTTTGATAATGCTTTTTACATTGTTTTGATTGTTGTTGCAGTATCTGTAATTACAAAGGACTGTACACGGAGGATATTGGCTTCTTCTGATTGAGCTGAACTTTGGAATTTTTCTCTATGTAAGAATGTTTTACACAGTATCATTCTCACTGGTCATAGAGGTCATTTTTGTTAAAGCAGCAAGCTTCCAGTAACTGAATATGCTTGAATATTTATTTATTTATAAAATTTATCAACCATCCATTTTTCCTCAGGGCAACTCTGAGGCAACTTACAATTCTGAAAGATAAAGGTATATAATATACACTATCTCAAACATCTAAACAGGACAGATAGATTCATTTGGTAAAGAGCAGTTCCTCAGTAATCCATAGTCACAGTACAGAGGGCTTCATAGATAATGCCCAGCACTTTGAATTGGATCAGATGTTAATTCCAATCAATACATATGAGAGAATAATAGGTATAATCCTACAGAGACTGTACCTCTAGCAACCTGTCTACTTCATTCTGAGCCAACAATAGAATCTCAGTCATCTTTAAAAAGGTGTTTGCAATATGCATATAGTTCCTTGACTGTGGAAGAAAAAAGAAGCTTCTCAATCAAAAGGATATGTTGTAATCAAAAGGATATGTTCCAACTATCAAAACAAAAAATATTGAGATGCAAACAATCTGCATTGCTCAGGACTGGAAGATGAACTCCAAGATTTCAACTCCCATGTACAAGAATAAGTAATATAGAGCTTTGAATGAGATGTATTATTTATTAACGAAATATGAGAAAAGGAAGCATCAGGAATATAAAAATGATAGATAGTTGACATTCAGATTCCTTATCATATTAAGGACCTCTTTAGCCTTTCAAACTGACACTGACACTAGCCTTTGGGGGGGGGGGGTTGGGGTAATATGATATGTGAATTCAGCAAACTGTGGTTTATTCAGTAATTCCTTAATGCAATGTGGGATTTGTCCAGCCAAAGTTTTAATGTCTTCCTCTCTCTTGAGGTACAAATTGGCTACTTGTCATCTATAAGGTGTGGCTTTATAGATGGATGGCAGATGCCCATTAAGATCTGACATTATGGTCATAAAGTAGTTCAGACAGCATAGGCTATTCCCTCCATAGCATTAAGCAATATAAATGGATAAGGCTTTTATTAGATTAGAGTTTTGATCCAGATGGCCAGATTAACACATTTTGAAGGACAATGTCTCTCTTAGGTCTCTTTCAAACTCTGATATACAAGAACCATTTGACTAGAGATATAATGGCTCGAACCAGAAACATTAAAAAATGTGCTGTATCACTAAGGTATATAGCTAGTCTGAATTCCCTTTTAAACCATATGGTGCATTAAGCTAGTGTACTTGCAAGAAAAATTTTAACTGCTTACAGTATACAACACAGTGACTCAGATCTCAGGTGTATCAGGATGAATTATATAGAGGTCATTTTATGTGCTGACACTAACCGAACTTCTTATGACTTTTCTGAAATGTGTTTAAGTACAGTAACATCTTATCATTGCAACTAAATGATGATATTAAGAACTCCCGTTAAAGAAAAACACTTATTTATACAGACATGAAGCATATGAATTAATAGTAATAAGAAGTATTAGAGATGTATGGAAATGAAATAATATCCATATTCATATGAACATATTTTAATGATTTAAATCTTCAAACTAGATAGGTTTATTCAGATCTTATAACATCTTATCTTAATGCCATCCAGGCCAGCTTATTCATGGGAAGAAGGATTGTGAACTTATCTTCCAAAGAACGAGTGTCTGAGGAAAAAGGATGAAGTGGTTTTACAACTACTTGAGCTTGCCAAAAAAAAGCAAGGAATAAAACTGGTGCTTATCCGATGAGTAGAAAGGAACCTGAGGCTGCAGCACAATTACTTTTCAAAATACACTGATGTTTATCCTGTAGCAATTTTCCGTAATTACATTGACATTACCTGACAAGCTTGTGTCATCAGCAGAAGGTATAAAGTAAGAGTCGCTGATGTGCTGATGTTCCTGGATTGCTGTTATTTGCTTGAGTTTTATTTTTTTAAAGTTCTTTAAATTTATTTCAAGAAATGTCTTTCTCTGAATTTCAAATGATTTCCTGCCTTGCATATATGAGTTGAAATTTGCATTTTATTTATTTTAGCCTATGGTATTTAGATTAAAACAAAGATGCAATAATCAATAGATTTTTCAACAACCTCTGCTGGAGCTAAATCTTCCAAGTCTAATTTTTGTTCATTTGCTGTCAAATAGTGTCTTCATCATACACAATTTGCAGATAGCTTATTCTAGCTCCTATAAAAACTAACAAAATTTTCACTCAATTACATTTTGGCAAGTTTCCATTTTCTACCTGGGGTCAATACTGTGTGATTCTTATTTCTTATGTAAGAAATTGAACAATTAGGGATTTTTCTAATAATTCCTCTACCTTTTCCAGCAATACAAATTGTCCATTGTGAACAAAATGTTCTGAACATTGAGAAGAATTAATAGATTGGAGAGAACGGAGCAGAATGGAGAAACTTGATTCATCTCTCCAATGAACTACAAAGGCGATAAGATAGTACAAGTCTCCCTCAAATTACAACAGTTCATTTAGTGACTGTTCAAAGTTACAACGGCACAGAAAAAAAGAGATTTATGACTATTTGTCACAGTTACAACTTTTGCAGCATCCCCATAATCATGTGATCAAAATTCAGATGCTTGGCAATTGGTTTATATTTATGACTATTGTTATGCCCCCTAAGGTCATGTCCACCAGTTGCCAGTGAAGCAGGGAAAGGCTCTGATAGATGCTCTGCATCGGATGCAGAGATAGAACCAGTCCGTCTGACATTTCTCAGCCACCAGAGAGGCAGCTGCCTTTGGAGGCTAATATGAGTGAGGAGGAAGAACAGCTGGGTCCTGTTCCAGATGCATGTATGGGCAGAGCTGTGAGGAGAGGGGAACAATGGAGGACAAGGAGTTGACTCAGGAAGCAAAGCATATGTGGACACTGAATGGTCCCTCTCTGGCTGGGGAACAAATAGAAGGAAAGGGGAGTTATGTTGTAGGAGACAACAGATTGTATTTCTGAAGAGTTAGCTCATTGTATTTTGTGCCACAGAGACTGCTTGCCAGAACTTATTTTGCAGCCTTTTGGTTGGGAGCTCACAGCTTTGCAATTATCGCAAGGAACTGATAAGGTCTGTTTTGCAGTTAACTCTTTGAAGGACTATTTCCTGGACTTTTCAGTGGGTGAATGCAATTAATTCACAAGAGGTAAATAAAAAGGGGGTTTTTTTGTGACAAGGAGTCTGTTTCTTGCTTCTGCTAAGGCTGGGTCAGAACAATGTGATATCCTTTTGAGATCTTCTGATAAGCAAAGTCAATGGGGAAGCCAGATTCACCTAACAACTGGCTTACTAATTTATCAACTGCAATGATTCACTTTACAACTATGGGAAGAAAAGTCATAAAATGGGGCAAAACTCACTTAACTAATGTCTCACTTAACAAAATTTTGGGCTCAATTGTGGTCATAAGCTGAGGACGACTGTATTTCCTGCCTTTCAGCCTATTTCACAGAGTCCTTATAAATATTAAGAAAAATGAGGCAATTATTGTACTTGTTTAAAAGTAGAGGAGGGTAGTCTCTCAAATATTGGAAGACTATTACCATGTCTCCCCTGGTGCTTCTCTTCATTAGACTAGCCAGGCCCAATTCCTATAACCGTTCTTCATATGTTTTAGTCTCCAGTCCCCTAATCCTGGTTGCTCTTCTCTGTACTTTTTCTAGAGTACTTTTTCAACATCTTTTTTATAGTGTGGTGACCAAAACTGGATCCAATACTCTAGGTGTGGTCTTACTAAGGCTTTATAGACTTTGTAAGGCTTTTTTTACAATAGACATTTGCTCCACTCCCTATGGAGCCATCTTCAGTTGCTTCCCTGGAAGTCTGCTTCCAAGATAATTTGGAAAATTGTTAATATTTGTTTTTGCTATTCCAAAACACGATCACTTAGTTTTATGAAATAGATTTCAATTTTCTTCTGATTCTTCTTTATTTGCAAGACTGGAGAAGAAATTTGTGGAGATTGAATATTCACAAGAACTTCCCTAGTTTACTGCTCCTGAAATTATATATTGAATGAAATTACAAACATGTTACAGTAAAGATAAATATGGTATAAAGTGGATACTGTAATTTTTACAAATCACATTGATGGGTTTAGATTATTGTTTTATGTGCTAATGTGATATAATGCTGAGAGTGGGGATCCCAAGTTCTGGTCCTTGGTTATGGCATGGAAGCTGACCAGGTGTTTTTGGCCCAGTCACTATCTCTCATTCCTTCGCCTGGAATATTAAAAACATCTATCAACTAAGTCACACTGTGCCAAATTATTAAACTATAGTCTATTCGAGTGATATTTTTGGTGAACTGTTGAAGTTGATAGATTTTATGTGGTAATGGAACACATTCTGATCCATAGTTAGCTGTGAAACACAGTATGTTATCTGATTTTCAACATTTAATTATTGGGATAGGATACAACAATACTATTTGTTGCCACCTATTCCTAGCTGGAACTATTCTATGATCTACAACTATTCTGGACAGTGAGAGGGCCTTGAATAGCTTAGTCAATGGATACTTATAAAGCTATCCAGACTAAGGCAACAACTAATTAACAAGAACAAATCATGACACAATAATCAAATCTGAAGGAGACCCAGATACTAAATCTGTGGCCTTAACTATGTGTATAACAGAAAAACAAAATAATACAGTTGGAATGGACCCTGGACAGCTTCTAGACCAACCTCCTGCACAAACAGGAAACCCTACACCATTTCAGAAAAATGGTTGGCTAATCTTTTCTTTAAAATTTCCAGTATTGGAGCACCTACAACTTGTGGAAACAAGTTGTTCCACTGATTAATTGTTCTGTCAAGAATTTTTTCCTTAGTTCTTGGGTGTTTCTATCCTTGTTTGGTTTTCACCCATTACTTCTTGTCCTGCCTTCTGGTTAGTCTATTTATAACTTTCCAAAATCAACATTCTAATCACCCTGCTGCTATTTATAGAAAGAATCTTTGAAATCTTTAACACTTGTATGTTTCAGCCTCCAATCCCCTAATCATCTTTGTTGTCTCTGACAATCAATCATCTTTGTTGTCTCCATCTCTGAATTCTTTCTAGAGTCTCAACCTCTTTTTCATGTCTTGGTGACCAAAACTGGATGCAATATGTGATCTTAGCAAGGCATTATAAAGTGGTATCAACACTTCATGTGATCTTGATTCTATCCCTCTGTCTGCAGCCTAGGACTCATTAGAAGATGCATTGGCTATTTTGGTAACTGCAGTACACTGTTGGCTCATATTTACAGTAAATGATTGTCCAAGATCCCTCTTGTGGTTACTTAGCCAGTTACCACCTATTCTATACCTGTGCATTCGGTTTTTCTTGACTAAATGTGGAACATTACTTTTGTCACAACTGAATTTATTTTTGTTAGCTAGGCTCCCAGTGTTCATGTCTGTCAAGATCTTTCTGTATCCTAAGCATATCTTAAGATGACACCAACTTGGCTACTCCTGCCAGTTTGATATCATCTGCAAATTTGACGAGTTCCCCTTCTGTCCTCTCGTTAAATATTGCCAATATTGTTACAAAAACGCACAGCCCAAGGGGAACATATTCTTCTTAATCCTTCTATATGTTACATGCTATCATCTGTAAGCAGTGATCCAGTGCATCTTTCATTGAGTCACAGTGGAAAGCCCTGTGAAAAGGAATAAAGGGACACAAATCTGACACTAGACATAACTAATTCCTAAAACCATGGAAAGAACATTTCAGTTTTTAGTGAACACTGTCACTGATCTCTAGGTATTAATCCTTCAGAACAGGAAATGCTGAGACCATTTCTTCTTGAGATAGCTTGAGTTAAAATTCATTAGAAGATTTAACAACATCTCACATACTAAAAATATTTTATCACAAGAAACTTGTTTATCTGCTATCCAGTGTGAGACCCCTATTTTATATTTATCTACTGTTTTGTTAATGGACACTATAATTATTCTCACAATTTCTCATATCTCATGCCATTTCCTTGCCTTTCTTTTCTGACAATACCTATGTATCTTTTATGTTCTTTTCTCAGAGCAGTACTTGAAACAATACATCTGATAAAATGGATGGCAATCTATGAAAGTTTATGTTATCAACAAATTAGTCTTTAAGGTACCACAAAGCTGGCTTTATTTTTCTTCTGTCAAATATCTTTTTTTCTAAGTTGTTTTGCTTTTTAGGACATGACTTTTCTCAGAGCATTGCCACTGCACAGCTATGGTTGTTCAGAGTAGAACTTGTTAGAACAAGTATAAAGAAGTGCCAAAGGTGTTTTTTAAAGAGGTAACTTGACTTTCATTTTACTTCTCATCCAAGAAACTTCTTCAGCTCTTCTTCAGAGCTGAAGGAATTACTTGGATGAGAACTGAAATGTTTTCAAAGAAAAACTAGAAAGTCCATTTGCCTCTTAAAAAAGCATCTTTGGGACAGCCATGACCTGGATATCTGAGAATCTCCAAAGACAAGTGTCAAGAAGCCAAAACAATCACCTTATTGATTTAATGAATCATAGAATTTTCTGGAGATACACTATAGAGTGTGAACAATTAACCAACTGGAAAATGCTTGCACAAACATTTTTCTTTGTTGCTGTGTGTTATTAGAGAGGTGGTGGAGAACCTGCACTACTGCTGGTTCTGTTGCTGGGGCTCTCCAAAATTCCACAGAACTCAGCTGGAAAACCATCTGGCCAAGTGAGGTACACTATAAATTTCTCTTTAAATGTTTAATCAGCTCAACACCTTCAGAAAGAAATTTTGTTTTCTCTAGTGCTACAAAGATTGATAGCATCATATGGTTATTGGGAGTAATCGATAGAATACACATTGAAACAAATAGTATATTAACTTTACTTCCCAAATAAATGTGTTGGGAACAGTTAGGAGTTAAGAAAGACCTAGAAAACTAGAAAGAGCTAGAAAGAGATTTTGATACCATCATAGAGGTTACATCTGAATGGTGCAGTAAGTTTTTATTAAAGGAAGATCCCTTCCATATGGGGAATTATTTTTAAACTTTCAGGACTCATATGTTTGAATATCAGGCAGGCATTTCTGAACATTGTCCCTGATATCTGTATATACACCATATTGGCAAGAATATTCTCCAGGAGAAGGAGGAAAAGAAAGTAGAAGCAACTTATCTTAAAATTATAATTCCATTTTGGCCTAGTCTTCTTGATGTGAGTTCCATCCAGGAGTGGGATTCAAATTTTTAAACAACCGGTTCTGTTGGCATGGCTTAGTTGGTGGGTGTGGCTTGGTGGTCATGTTATTGGCTGGGCGTGGCCAACTCAATATCACTCACATCGAGACACACATCTCATTGCCTGGCCTCTCATAACTGTGGGGATGCTGTAACAGTTGTAAGTGTGAAAAATGGTCATAAGTCACTTTTTTCAGTGCCATTGTAACTTTGAATGGTCACTCCACACAAGCAAAGTACCAGCAAAGGAAGGGAAAAGAAACTCCAGAGATGTTCCAGAGACAGAAGTCTAGTGCTGCCAAGAATATAATAAGGGTTAACAGTGAGGCAGTTTCTGTAAGCAACACCAGAATGTTTCCTTCCTGCCTTCCTTACAGGATTAGGCCAGTAATTTCTTCTAACAATTGGTTCTCCGAACTGCTTAGAATGTTAACAACCGGTTCTAGAGAATAGGTGCAAACTGATAGAATCCCACCCCTGGTTCTGTCCCATTGTACTAATGGTTCCCAATCAACACTGACCCAAACTAGTAAGGTGTTATGAAAGCTGAAATTTGATCCCTATCGAGAGAGCTGGTGGAAACCATTCTAGTTTATATAGGCTTGTTTTAATTATAGGAAAAGAAAAAAAAATGCTTCAAATATTATGTGTGAAAGTACCCATAGTGAAAACAGTTTGCACCATAAATATGTGGGATTTATGATCTGTTGGAACTACTTATTCCAACAAAATTGCTTTTGCTGTTTCCAGTGGTTTAATAACTACCTGTATGTAATCAGTGACAAGGGAATATCGCTATACATATTGGTATTAATCTCTGATCCCAGGCCTTAAAAATGTGTTGCAGTAAAGCCAAGTATGCTTTCACTTACATTAAAACTTAGCTTCCTCTTCAGCCTGGACCTGTCAGATCTGAAAGAGCCAAGATTATTGTTCTATATGTAAAGTGGGTGACTCCAAATCTGCAAACCTGATTGGTCAAATAAAATAAGCATAAAAGAGCTGCTAAAAGGCGGAAAATTTAAACAACTGCCATTGGCTGCAAGCAGGCAAGCCAGCCTGTATAAAATGCTGGCCTCGGTTTCAGCCAAGTGTTCCTATTTACTAACTAGTTGAAGAATAAAGTATTTGTTGTTGGAACCCGGTCTACCTCGTGTGTTTTCCGAACAAAACACTGGCGACGAGGGTGGGATCGTCCTGAATGGAAAAACCTGCACGCGGTGATAAGAAGTCCAGATTACAACCAAGATGTCTGGAAACAACGCACCGCCCGCACCCTTCAATCCCAACGAAGAGGATTGGGATTCCTATGCTGATCGCTTCCAAATGTATTTGGAGAGCAATGAAATGGAAGACATTTCAGAGCAACGCAAGAGAGCTGTATTCCTGACGCACTGCGGGCCAACAGTTTTCAAGATGGCAAAGGCCCTTGCAAAGCCCCGGGACGTTAAACAACTAATGTGGACAGATTTGCAAAGACTCCTCAAAGCACACTACGCTCCGATGGTGTCCAACTTAATAAAGTGACACAAATTTTACCGCAGAGACCAGAGAGTGGGAGAGACCGTTGCCGATTTCATCGCTGCCCTTAGACAATTAGGGGGTGAGTGTGAATTTTTGAACATTGACGAAGCAATGAGGGATCGCGTGGTGTTGGGCCTGAGAGACTCGACCACACAGAGTAAATTACTCAACAAGCCCAACATCACCGTTACCGAAGCTATCACGGAAGCCACAGCCGCTGAAGCCGTGAAAAAATCTGCCATAGCCATGAAAAAGATGAACACACACAGCGAAGAAACACCAACCAAAGACAGAAAGCAGCCTGCCACCACAACCCACTACGAAGAGTCGGGCGAAACAGTTGAATCGAGCGAAGAAGACGATGAGGTCCACCGTTTGCTCACGAACAGAAAAGAGCGCGAAAAAAGAAATTGGCGGGAATGCACTGGCTGCGGAGGAAACCATCCCTGAGCCGAATGCAGATTTCTCAATGCCATCTGCCGGCATTGCAAGAAACGAGGGCACATCGAGAAGGTCTGCAGGAACAAAAAATACTACAGCCCGACGAGATGCAGAAATTCCCCAACACGAGCTGAGCCTAAACGAGCTGAGAGAAAGTGGCAACAAGAGAAGCGAGCCAATACACACCAAACTGTCATTATACAGAGCGCTCAGATGGAAAGTGGAAAAAAAATTAAAGTCATCGTGAAAATTGAAGGAAGACACTGCAAGATGGAAGTGGACTCGGGGTCCTTCCTCTCCATGGTATCATGGGACACAATAAAACAGCTAGTTCCAGGTATCAAACCCAAAGAATTGAAGAAGCAGCACCTAACCCTCAAGGACTATCAGGGAAACCAAATCCCTGTAGTCGGCATGGGACAATTCTGAGTCGCCTACAAACATCACGTCAAGGTGCTTCCGCTGACCATAGTCGACCAAGACAGACCAAGCCTCCTGGGCATTGAATGGTTCCCGCCATTGGGCATCGGGATGACCAGGGTCGATCGAGTGACTACAACCGGCTGGGAAGACGACCTCATCCGAGATTTCCAGGATGTTTTTGACGGCTCACTTGGCAAGTATCGGGGAAATCCCATTTCTTTCAATCTAAACCCCCAAATAGCCCCACGAAGAATAAAAGCCAGGCGAGTTCCTTTTGCACTAAAGGCAAAAATAGAGGAACAGCTGGACAAATTAATAGCCCAAGGGGTGTTAGAACCTGTGGACCATGCCAAGTGGGAAACGCCTATTGTCACACCAATAAAATCTGACGGGTCCATTAGAATCTGTGGTGACTATAAGGCTACCCTGAACCACGCATTACAACCAAGCGCATACCCGGTGCCAGTAGTCCAGCATTTGCTTCATTCCCTGGGAAAAGGCAAAGTTTTCGCCAAACTCGACTAGGCACAAGCCTATCAACAACTCCCAGTGGACCCAGAAACAGCAGAAGCACAGACTATAGTCACCCATAAGGGCGCATTCAAATGTCACCGGCTCCAATTTGGAGTAAGCGTGGCCCCTGGCGTTTTCCAGAGTCTGATGGAACGCCTTCTAAATGGCATACAAGGAGTCGTTCCCTATTTTGACGACATCCTAATCTCGGCCAGAGATGAAACTCAATTAAGGAAAAGACTCAAAGAAGTATTAACTAAGTTTAGGGAATCTGGCCTCAAGGTAAAAAGAGAAAAGTGCTGTTTAATTAAGAATAGCGTCGAATTCCTGGGCTACTCAATAGACGGAGAGGGTATCCACCCTACAGACAAAAAAGTTAAAGCAATCAAAGACGCTCCTGAACCAAGAAATAAAACCGAACTACAAGCATTTTTAGGACTAATTTATTTTTATAACGCGTTCCTGCCAAACAAGGCCACTATAGCAGAACCATTACACCCTCTGCTAGACAAGAAGGCAACTTGGACTTGGGGTTACAAAGAAAAAAAAGCCTTCCAAAATATTAAAAGCTTGCTAACATCAACAAACGTTCTCATCCAATTTAGCAACACACTGCCATTAAGAGTGACCTGTGACGCCTCACCATACGGAGTAGGTGCCATCCTGAGCCACCAACTACCTGATGGCAGAGAAGCACCCGTCGCATATTACTCTAGGACTCTATCAAAAACCGAGCGGAATTATAGCCAATTGGACAGGGAAGCTCTAGCAATTGTTGCTGGAGTAAAACGCTTCCACAAATACTTATATGGGCGGACTTTTCAAATCATAACAGACCACAAACCGCTAATGGGGATTTTGGCGGGAAACAAGCCAACACCTAATATACTGTCCCCAAGAATGACTAGATGGTCAGAGTTCCTAGCAGCTTATTCCTACACTCTGACACATCGGCCAGGGAAACAAATTTCCCATGCGGACGCTCTGAGCAGAGCACCCTTACCAGCAACCGACGAAGACCCGGCACCAGCGATGACAACGCTACAAATCGAGACTTGCCCCGATCTACCCATATCAGCTTATGATGTCGCCAGAGCCACCGCGAAAGACTCATTGACTGCCCGCGTTCTTAGCTGGGTAGGTAAAGGCTGGCCGGAGAATCAAAAAACTGAAAACTTTAAACCTTTCCGGTCCAGACAGACTGAACTTTCAATTCAAAAGGGGTGTTTGTTGTGGGGTGATCGGATGGTAATACCTGCCAAATTACAACCCAGGGTATTTAGGTTGTTACATGAAGGGCACCCGGGAATGGTTAAGATGAAAAGCCTTGCTAGAAGTTATGTTTGGTGGCCGGGTATTGATAAGGACATAGAGTATTGGGTAAGCTCATGCCACAAATGCCAGGCAATTAGACCGTCCCCACCAAAAGCACCCGTTAAGGACTGGGAAACCCCTCGGGGACCTTGGTCAAGAATACACATTGATTTCGCGGGTCCTACCAAGGGGCATACCTTTCTGATTGTCGTTGATGCCTATTCGAATTGGCTTGAAGTAAAAGTTATGCCATCAACGACAACAGAAACTGTAATTAAAAAGCTGGACAACCTTTTTGCCACCCATGGCATACCGGACGTTCTTGTCTCAGATAATGGGCCACAGCTAACAAGCATACAATTTGAGCAATACCTAGCCTCCCTAGGTATAAGACATGCCCTAACCGTGCCGGCTCACCCGGTTGCGAAAGGCAGGGCTGAGAGAATGGTCCGGTTTACTAAAGAAGGTTTAGAAAGAATGGACGCTGGAGATGTCCAACAGAAAGTAAACCGTTTGCTCACACTCCAGCACATAACGCCCAGTACCATAACCAACAAGTCCCCAGCAGAACTACTTATGGGGCGAAAGTTAAGATCTCACCTTGATAGGTTACACCCAAATTTTACCCCAGAAAACCCCCCTGACTCCTCTATACGGTTTAGACAATTCGAAATAGGTGATTTGGTATCCGCTAAAAACTTCACCGGGGACCCGGTATGGCTACCAGGACAGATTACCCAAATCACAGGCCCCAAATCCTACCAATTAAAAATAGAGGATGGCAGGGAATGGAAGCGGCACATAGACCAGCTTCGATCCCGAATTATAGAGAGAACCACAGACTTACAAACCTTCACCGAAAAAACTGGTGAAGTGCAAACCAAGGTGGGGGGGGGAAAGGCGAGAAATAAATAAAGAACTGTTTAAAACCAAACCCAATGAAACATATGAACAAAAAGAGCAAATAAAAGACTCACTGTTTGGAGAGACTTGTGTGAAGAGCCCATCGGAAGGGGCCAGCCAGGCCAGCTCGACCTGCCCGGAGGAAACGGGAGGGAGCGGCAAAACCGCCAGCCTAAGAAACTCAGGCGGCGGTAAAATGGCTGACTCACCCTTCCAGACGGTTCCAAGGAGAAGAACGGACGACACAGCAGCCCCATCCGAACCGGTCGAAGTCTGCACTAAGAATGAACCGCGCAAGTCAAGTCGAGTCCGGAAAAGACCCGCCTACCTGCGAGACTACGTCACCACGTAGGACTGAACTAAGGGGGGAGGGGTGTTCTATATGTAAAGTGGGTGACTCCAAATCTGCAAACCTGATTGGTCAAATAAAATAAGCATTGGATTGGTTCACTAGGAACCAATCCAAAGAGCTGCTAAAAGGCGGCAAATTTAAGCAACTGCCATTGGCTGCAAGCAGGCAAGCCAGCCTGTATAAAAGGCTGGCCTCGGTTTCAGCCAAGTGTTCCTATTTACTAACTAGTTGAAGAATAAAGTATTTGTTGTTGGAACCCGGTCTACCTCGTGTGTTTTCCGAACAAAACAATTATGGGAGGACTTTTCAGTTAGGTACCATTGGTGGTTTATCTTAATCCAGAAGCCACATGCATTATAAATAAAGCATGCTCTGACATTGCTTCAGACAACAGTGTTTGGTCCTGCATATGAAATAAAAACAACAACATTTTGATAAATTGGAGGCTTCAACAAATACTAATCTTGCTGCTGTTTCATCTTTTTTTTTTTTTTTACCAAATGAGCAATTAAGTTTAATGCAGAGGACCAACACAAAAAACATTCTTACAGAGGTGAGTATTTTAACCCTGGAAATTTGGACAACCTCAGATTCTTTGTGCTCTAATTCAAGTCATATTTCAAATCTTTTCATACTTCAAATCTTTCTTTGTCAAGATTCATTAGCCTGTTTTTAAAAATTAAAATAATTTATATTAAAAACATAATAGACCAGGGTTGTCAAACTCCCAGCCCATGGGCTAGATGCATCACATGCTGGCCAAACACATGCCCATTTTAGGAAAGGGGAAAAAAGTCCCAATATGTCATGTGATGCCCATGAAAGGACATGAGTTTGACATCCCTGGTCCAGAAAATAAGTCTAGACTTGTAGATAAATTTGTCTCAATACAACCTTATAGAACTTGTAGTTAAATTTGTCTCAATACAACCTTATAGATTCATTGGACCCAAAGAAAATAAAATTAAGAGCTCAAATCAGTTTGAGTCCCATATATTTGCACTACAATGGATTACAGAAATCTTGATGTTTCTCTCAGTGACAAATTGATCAAACAGTGTTCTAAGATGTAAAGCAATAAAATGTATAAGATAAGATGGAGCCTTCAACAGCAGATTCCATCCACCAGCATTTACATTTGCTGCTCCATCAGCTGTCTTGCTTCTTTATTAAGGAAAGCAGGGTGCCAAATTCAAGCTAAAGAAGCTGTCATAAAAATGAAAATTAATGACCCAGCACAGTTAGTACTGGAGCTTGGTTAGTTCATAAGCACAGATCCAGTGTCAATGTAAGAATTAGTTTAAAGGTATTCTGCTTTAGATTTTTTTTAATATAGAATAGATCTCTCATGTTAAGCAGACCAGGCTTTGTCACTAAAGATAAAAGTTAGGTGATGAAACAAATTAAATGTATGTTAGGCTGCAACTGAATTTACTGTCACCAGAAGCAGAGAACATGTGGAGACAATACGGATCTTTGGACAAAGTATTACTTTAATAATTGTTATTCTTCTGCAATGTCTCAAACATGATGCAACCTGATAACCTACTATTTAACTAGATCAGAGGTTTGTCAGGGCAAACTGGAACTATTGCTTTAATCTCGGTGTAGTCTTCACCAGATCGGATGCCTGATTCATGAAAGTTTTCTGCGTCACATATTTTTATTTCTGTTGCCAGATTTATACAGTTGGGACTTGGAGAGTGGAAAACTGATTTGTGTTCCTTACTAAAGCAAGGGACCATAAAACACTTCAAGCATAAGCCAGTAAATATGAAAACATATAAACAACTAATATATGCCAAAGATTCCCAACAGAAGATTCTCAACCAGAGGTGATACTATAGGGATTAGACAGGGACAACATTAAATTTTGGAGGACAGGTAAGAACGGCAATGAGCAGAGTGATAAATAGATGCACATAACACACGTGGGCAGGGTTAAGATATTATGAGAGTAGATAATTTTCTTTTTAAAAGCATGCTGAGGTATATTAGGATATAAGCAGTCCTAATCCAGAAAAAGGCAGAAAATTGCTGATTTGGTACAATTTTAACACTGAAATTTGATAATGCACTTAAAGGAGTTCTGGGTATGCAAACAAACAAGCAACCCCACCTCCAAATCAAGGAGAATGAAATTCATATACACAGTTAAGAAAAAGCCAGAGGGCAAATTTTCCAGTACAGCCATCCTTCCACATATTCCTGGATTTTGGGAACTGTAACAATATTTTAAGCATCAACATTCAAAACCATCTCCAGGATAAAAATGAAAGAAAGGACCATAATCATGATCCATTGTTACTGGCAAGGAGTTCACTGGTTTAGATCAAAGGCCTACTGTGTTTAGTCTTTGTTTTCCCACTGTATCTAAACTGAATTTCTATGAACCCCAGTACCCCATATAGAGGACATGAAAGTAACATCTTCTCCCATTACTGCTCTGATTTTATCTGGTATTGAAAAGCATTTGTTTCTTAATCAGTAGTTTCATGTAACAATAGCTTCAGTTTTCCTCCCTTAATTTATCTTACTCCTTGCTAAATCATATATTTTACTTGAAAATATTATCTCCTCCCTCTAAGCTGGAAATTATTCAAGCAATTGCTAATCCATCTGGTGCTCTCTTAGAATCAGGGCTTTTCTGCACCTGCACCTGTGCCTATGAAATAAGAAGATGTATTTTTGTGACTTGTAAGAAAGCCTTTAACATACTTAAGGGAATAATTTCTAGTTGTTTTTTCTTATGGGCTTCTTAGATGTATCTTGCAGCAATGTGAAAAACACCTCTATGAAGTTTATTTTATTTAGAAAATGTGTATTGCTACCTATTTATACATAGTGACTCAAGGCGGCTTACAGTAATATAAAAACATCATATAATAAAATAAAATAATATAATAATATAATAGCCCCCCCCCCACTCCATTGTGGCAACAACACATCACACAAGCCATTTAATGGGCTCCATCCCACTCTGGGTTCCCCAGGCCCACTGGCACGACCAGGTCTCCAGTGCCTTCCAGAAGAGCATTAGAGTGGGGGCTATTCTAATCTCTGGGGGAATGATGTTCCAGAGAGAGAGAGAGAGCCATCACTGGAAAGACCTTCTTCTGGGTTCCACCAGGTGTATCTCCCAAGGGCAGGGGTTTCAAACTGAATTTCATTGAGGGCCGCATCAGGGTTGTGTTTGACCTCAGGGAGGCCAGGGGTTGTGGCCAGGGTGGGTGTGGCCAGCTCAACATCACTCGTGTCAGGGGTGCCTGTTGTTGCCTGAGCACTCTGCCAGTTAAAAACTGGCTCCTGAGCTCTGATTCAGCTGCAAAGGCCTCCTGAAACCCACTGCCAGTGAAAATGAAGCTGGGGAGTACTGCCCGCAACCCTCCCAAGCTCTATTTTCACTGACAAGAGACACTGCAGGTTGGTCCTTCACTGTTTCCAGGGCAGCTCTACTTGCCAGATCTAAGCACCAAACCAGATAGAGCCCCCAAACCTTGAGTTTGACACCCCTGCCCTAGGGGATGGGTCCCCCAACATTCCTTGCCTCCCTGCTCTAGTGGGTCAGACCAGCAAGAGATGGCACCTCAGATAACCTGGTCCCAAGCCATGAAGGACTTTAAAGGTGACAACCAGAATCTTGAATTGCACCCGGAAACAAATTGGCAACCAATGAAACTCCCATAGGAAATGTGATACATGTGCACACTGAGCTATGCACAAAGCCACACAAGAGGGAGGACATGGCATCACTTAACTCACCATAAAATGAGACATACAGCTGAGTATCATCAGAATATTGAGTTCCTGAATATTTTTTAAAAATAATTCTAAATTATTTTGGCTTACATGCTATCAAGGCAGGTTCAACTCCTAGTGATTGAATGGACAAATGCTCACCATCTTGATCTGTTTCTAGTAATAGTATAAGCTTTTACGAGGAAAAAATGATAATTTATTTGACTCCATATACACAATTAATCCATTGCCTTCTTTTTACTTCCTTCAACCTTGATGAATAGTCATTTTTTCTTAGTACATCTCTTCTTCACTTGTGGTCATGATATCAAGAGAGCAATTAACTTTTATTGATCTGGCATCAACTAATTGGTTCTTCTTACAGTCCATTCTCCTTTTAGTGACTTCTCTACATTCATAATTCAAAGGTTTCTATTTTATTGTGTTTTTTTTCTTTCACAGCATTTATTAAATTGGAAAGACGGTTGTTATAAGCATTATTATGTTTATTGTTGTAGAAATATCTTCATCCCTCATGAATTTAACTAAATTTATTGTTGCTTCCTTCTCCAGGATTCCTTTCTTTTTTTACTTTTCTAGCACATCCTTTCTCGTTATATATTTTTGAACAGTAGTAAACTAAATTATGACCTATACTTCTTCACCATCAATTGCAAGCTTGTTAAGTATGCAGATTGATATGGGCTTTTGTGTTCTTAATATTTAACATTACTCCACTGCCATGTTCACTTCCTTTCAGTTATCAAACTGGGGTATGTACATCATTTATTTTTTTGCTTCTCTTTTTTCTTCCCGTAGTTTCTCATATTCTCTTTCACATAAGTTAATTTAACTGTTACCTAGATCTTATATTCTGACTGCAGCTTCTTTAGGTCAAATCTTGCTGGCACATCTACTCTCTTTAATATTCACAGTTCAAGTCTATATTTGACACCAATAAGTCATGGTCTCTTCTGCACCTGAAAGCCTGGATTGAACTTCTCTATCTTGTTTCCACTAAAAATGGTTACTATTTTAAAGATTATTTTATCCTGCCTTTGTTATTTTTATAAATAATTCAAGGCAGCAAACATACCTAATACTCCTTCCTCCTTTTTGCCTCATAGCAACAACCCTGTGAGATGAGTTGGGATAGGAATGAGTGGCTGGCTCAAAGTCATCCATATGACTTTATGTCTAAGAAATTGCTAGAATTCATGCTCTCCTGGTTTTTATATCCTTATCTGATGTTTGTGTTTAATGTTAATTTAAGCAGATGTTGGAAATGAATTTTTTTTTTTTTGCCAATTCTACAATATTAAATCTCTCACATTTTCTGTATTGGCTACTTCTTACTTTAGAATCTTTCATTTGTCCATTTATGAGAATCAGCCATTTTTATTACATCCTTTCGTGTTGTATTTAACACTTCTTGCAATGCACCACAAAATTTCTCAGCATTTTCCACCATTGCATCTATAGTGGATATACTTTTATAACATTGATGTTCACTGGAGAGCCACTTATTTTAATAGATATAAAATATGACATTTATTGGGTATATCCAAACATATTTCTTGGCAATGTTTGTCTTTTAAGCTTTATTGTCACTCCATTCATTTATATGTTGTCACACACTGAATTATCTTGTAAATATTTGTTTGAAATGGTCTAGTCCTACCCATCTATGCTATTTATTTCATTATAATGTAGATTACTTGATTTTTGCTTTGATAAAAAATATCTTGGTTCAAGCCTCCCAATTTTCATATTCCAATTGTTTTCTTTTTAATATTGGCACTGTCAGCGATCAGACCTTGAAACTTGGGTCTGAAAAACTGGCTCAAAGGGAAGTTTATGAAATTGCTGCCTGGCTCTCAATCCAGATGTTCTATCCAGATGGTGATTACCATGGCCTCTGATTGGTAGATTTTCATTTCTTTAATCCTACTGCTCATCTGGGAAGACAAGTACTAATTAACTGGTTTTTATGGACAGTCTTTGATGATATGTGGCTTTCACTGATGGTCCTTTGGCATGAGTTGCCCATTGACTTTCCACTATACTTGAAATCTTTCCAGCGCATGAAAGTCTAACCTGTGGACAAACAAAAAGATAGGAAAAAAAGTTTCATAATGGCTTCTATCTTGTGGGATAGAATGGAAAACTGACAATTTTACATGATTAAGAAAATAAAAACAAAAACAGGGTAATCGAAATAAATAATTCTACTTGCTCTATTTAAAAAAAATAAGCATGCACAGCACAATTATACTTTATGTAATATGGTAGTCCATGTTTAATATTGGGACCAACAACTCCTTTGTTAAAGGCTAGGTCCCACTGGCCGATGGACGCAAAACGTATGCATAAAGGACACAGCAGATCAGCAAAATTTTGGGGGTGGCTCCATCCGTTGTCATCCACTCCAAAAAGTGGTAAAAATTTGCATAAACAGAACAGAAAAGAATGGAAAAGAACGGACGGGGGTAGGATGTAGCGGGGATGTTAAATGGATGTTCATAGGAAGCCTAGCAGATGTATATCAGATGCAAACCGTTCACTGTGCATCCTTTCTATTTCCGTGCTACCAACGCTGTGTAGACGTTCCGTGTACCTTTTGTTTCCTCCCTCTTTCCATTTTCAGCTGCAGCGGATGTGAGTTGAGGGGATGCCCAGAGGATGCAGAGATGATACAGCGGACGTTTAACAGATGATAAACAGACATCGAATGTTTGTTGCTTGGATGTCGCGGATTTACATCATACACAGCGGAAAGTTCATCTGTTCACAAAGTTTTGTGCAGCTCAAAACTTCTTGCGTGGATGAAATCTCAGTGGACGGATGCTCCAGGGATAGAGCGTATGAAACACGTATGCAGTGAGTACACAACGGATGCATAGCATTTTCCAACGGATGGCAAGCTTTCTTTAATGTTTTACATCCTCTTTGCATCTGTTAGTGCAGTGGGACAGGGACTTAAGCTATGTGGCTATAAAATATCATATGACCACAGCAACTTACAACAGCAGTGGCAGCAGTTCCTGTTGCTGCTCTTAGGTAAATCCCATGTCAATAACAGCAACTTGCAGTCATCTGATTGCCATGTATAATCATTGAAAACTGGCACTCAAGTTTGCAAATAGTGATCATATCACTGCAGAGAGGCTGCAACAACTGCAATTATGAGGAATGCCATAATTCATACCAGAACCATCTCTGAATGAGAATTACCTGCAATATCCAGCTTTGTAGCCAAAGCCACTTGCAAAACAACTGAAAACCAGAACATATATACAATAAGAGACAGAAAGATTTATTCAATCAGCATCATCATGAATAGCATAAACATGAAACAAAACCCACCTCAAAAATCTGAAAAAATAACCAAGTAATTGGGAAAACCTATGCAACTAAAATCCCATTCCTCAAGTTCTTCTACACCAGAAATTTATAGCTATAAAGATAGAAAGCCTGTCTACATAAATGATATATTATCACAGCAATGGCTGAATGATGCTATAAATTGATAGTGTGGCAATCCTTCTAGTCATTCCAAGTGCAATGGGACAGTGAATTTGGCAAAAAAACTTCCAATTATTCTTAATACTCAGAAGAATTTGTGCGTGGAGAGGTGTTAATGAGTTATCTCTGGAAGAGGAAAACAAGTTGAACAAAAGGCAGAAAATACAGTTGGTTGAGTACAACCTTAAAGTAGGAGCATATAATCAGCTTCCAACTGGAATCAGTCTGGCAAAGTATCTTGAAAATGCGTACATATGATGATTTCTCCATATAGTCACTGTTTTGGCTGTAATATATGGAATTGAAAAAAAAAGAAAAAGAGTATCCTGGCAGCTGTGAAAGGGAGCCTGGAGGCTTATAATGTTATAAACAGATGTCTTTCTGTAAACTACTCTAAATGTTACAGCTGGAGGTTGGAGAATGCACCATAGGAATATTGTTTTCAATGGCAGAGCTTTTACAAATGTGTTCCACTTCTCAGTACAGTATTCCAAATCATGCTCGATAATAATGACAAATAAATATATTTTGTTAATCTATTCCCATACAGCAAAATAATTCAGGGTTATAGAATACTAATCTCAACTATCATGTTAATGGATTCAATTGAGTACTTATTACTCCATGTAGAAAGGACTTCCATGTGAAGTTTCCATTTCTTTAATCATGCCTTGAATCAGTGTTTCTGACTTTTAGCAATTTTAAATTTAAGCTGTGGATTTCACTTCCCAGAATCCCCCAGCCAGCATGCTTTACCAGGAGTGTTAAACTGGCAGGCCGCAGGCCATGCCCACCCTAGCTCCATGAAGGGAAAAAACATTGTGAAACATCACGTGATGGCAAAATGATGCCACAACTTTGACACCCATGCTTTAAGCAATGTTGGCTTATATTTTTGTGAGTCATAGAATTAAGTTTTGTATTTATACTGCATAATGCTATTTAAGGCTAGGTCCCACTGGCCGACGGACGCAAAACGTATGCATAAAGGACACAGCGGATGAGCAAAATTTTGGGGGTGGCTCCATCTGTTGTCATCCGCTCCAAAAAGTGGTGAAAATTTACATAAACAGAACGGAAAAGGATGGAAAAGAACGGACATGGGTAGTATGTGTTAAGCCTGGGTTCCCCAACCAGGGTTAGGTAGACAAGCTAAACAGAATGTGCAGCGTTAGTCAGATAGGCACACAGATAAATGAGTGAGCTAAGCTTGTATGTTTATTAACATACAGTAAAAATAACAGATACGCTTGTGCTATCAATAATATATTTTATTCCAGTATAAGTTTATGGCATAGTCAAATAACAGTCCAAATATCATTTACCATGTAGTCAGTCCATTCAGGGATATTCAGTTAGCAAAGTCCATGTAGAATATCCTATGTCAGTTCACTTACAAAATCAGTCCTTTGTTGTCTCTCCCGTTCGAGCAATGCAGTCTTGATTCCAAGCAGTAATCAGGGATCATCAAAGCCAGAGAGAGAGAGCAAGCCGTAGTCTTGCTACTTTTATATTGTTTTCTTAACCACTCCTTTAATTGCTATTTCCACAGTTAAAGCTGCATACACACTAACACACACTAACTATGATTCATAGTTATTATTTCACCTAAACCAGTTAGGGTAAACAATGTTATCCCTAACAGTATGTAGCGGGGATGTTAAGTGAATGCTCATAGGAAGCCTAGCGGATGACAGCGGATGGAAGTGGGTGACACATCCGAAGGAGTTCCGGGGGAGAATTGAGAAGCGGATGCAAAGCAGAAGGGGCGGATGCATAGCGGATGACGCGGATGCATCACAGATGCCTATAGGAAGCAAAGTGGATGCCGCGCGGATGTATATCAGATGCAAAGCGCTCATTGCGCATGCGGGGAGTATAAATTGTGTCAGCTCCGTGGATATAAAAGAATGCAGCACGCATGCAGTCAGCATTCAGGGGAAAGACGTGCTGCCACATACATCTAGCAGGAACACCATGGTTCGTCAGTCAGGGAAAAAGAGGAAGCCCGTGCCTACTTGTTCCAGCCCTGGCAAGAAGGACAGAACCAGCTTCCCATCCCCTGGCACTGACTCTGAAGCTGCTGCTGTTTCTGCTGCTGCTGTGGTGGACCAGCCCCAAGGCCCTCAAGCCCCTCAAAGCCCTGCTGCTGAAAGCCCTGCTGCTCAAGCCCCTGAAGGCCCTGCTGAAGCCCCTGCCAGAGGGAGGAAGAGGCAAGGGAAGGAGAAGGGAGAGAGGAAACAGTACACCTTTTCCAAGGAGCATGAGGAGGAGGTGCTGGAATGGCTGAGGGAGAACGAGAACCTCTGGACAAAGGGCCACAGACTCTATCGCGACACCAAGAAGAAGCAGGCAGCTTGGAGAGACAAGGCAGAGAGCCTGGGGTACACTGCAGATATACTCCTGGGATGGTGGAAGCACATGCACACCTGGTATGGCAAGCTGCACCTCAAAAAATCCGGGCAGGCCACTGTCAAGCTCACTGACCGGGAGATGTACGTCATGGCCAAGTGCACTTTCCTGGAGGGTGAGATCCATGACCGAGGAGCAGCCCCTCTGACACCCCTCTCCCTCAGACAGCCCACAGACAGCCAGTCCTCTTCCAGCCAGGAGCCAGCGAGCCTGTCCAGGCAGGTGTCTTCAGAGGGCCCAACGGCAGAGACCCCCCCGACAGCTGCACTCCCCATGCCGGCGGACTTGGAGGATCCCCTGTCACAAATGGAGGAAGAAGCATAAGCCACCAGAGGCCAACCCCCACCCACCCCCACCCCCAGCTCCAGAGGATGCAGGCAGAGAGGCAGACTGGAAGGCCAGGACCACAGTGTGCTGTTGGAGATCAGGGACACCATGAAGACCAGCACAGAACCTCTCTCTCAGCTGGTCCACTTGGACAGAGGATCCTCGGGCCGCCACACCATCATCACCTATGTGAGCCACACCCTGAGGGACCTGCTTGAGGCCCAGTACCAGGTGATGAAGGAGAAGATAACAGCACTTCCGCACATACCCTCAAGGCCCAGCTGAAGCTGCTTCTACCCAGTCCAGATCTGCTCCTCCAGCCCAGGTGATGGCACAGCCCTTCCACGGCTTTCAACAGCCCCTCACCTACCAAGGCTACGACTACCAGGACTTCCCATAGCAGAAGCAGACCTTCCCAGTCCAGGCCCAGGTTCATCGCACGCCACAGATGCCAGTCCTCACTCAGCTGCAGACCAGACATCCCCACTACACTCCTCCTTCCTCCACCCCACAGCCAAGCCCGTCAATGGACAATCTGTCATCAGTCTTGGGACTCACATCTCAGGTCCTTGATGAAGGGCCTCTCAACCTCACGAGACTGAGTCAGCTCTCAGACAGCTAACTGAACACACAATCCCCTGTTGTACTCTCAGGGCCAAGCACCCCAATGGCACCTCAGACCAGCACTCAAGCCACAGCCACTCCACAGTCCGCTTAACAGCTGAGACCATGGACATGACTCAGAGTGACTGATAATAGTGTCAGAGACTGAGTTGTACTTGTTCAGTTTATCTTTGCTTAAGACACTTTACTTGGTTCATTTTGCTTTTTTAATAAAGTCATAAAGTTTACCGAAGACAGTTAATAAAGGTGATCTTTGCTTAAGACACTTGGTTCATTTTTTTACCTTAGTAAAGTGTTGGTGAAAACTTTTAACAAATGGTTAAGCCTTTGCATTCTTGTGGGATAGATAAGGATAGTTGTGGGATAGATAAACCTCCAGTGCAAGCATAGTGGGACTGTATGGTCCCCCATCCCAGCTGCCACACATATGGACCTTTATTATCAGTAACAATTTATACATTGATCAACACACTTTAAAATAAACAAAGCTCTTTATTAATGCCCTATTCATTGTAGGACCGCTCAGCATACATGGCACAATCTCATCAGTGTTATGCGACAGGCTCAAGGAAGCATCCATTAATCATCTATCATCCTGTCTTGCCCCTCCACTGCTCCAGCTGGGGAGTTGCACCAG
The DNA here is from genome assembly GCA_015471245.1 of Laticauda colubrina. Lineage (NCBI taxonomy): Eukaryota > Metazoa > Chordata > Lepidosauria > Squamata > Elapidae > Laticauda > Laticauda colubrina. Next base: position 11,279,426 of record BLBF01000062.1, read on the forward strand.
TGTCTCAGTAGGTTGTGCTGCTTCTTCCCTTCACGTGAAGCTGTGTTGGGGCCTTGTACATCCACAGTGTCTATCAGGTTTCGTCCTTGCCTCCATTCACCAGGCTCCATGTCCCCATTGCCTTGTTGACAGTCAACAAGTCTGTTCTGCAACACTGGGTAGCAGGTGTGCATGAGATTGTGCAGGATGCAGCAAGCTTCCACGATGCTCCTCACAGTCTGTGGCTCATGCTGCATGGTGGTGAGTAGTATCTGGAACCTGTTGGCCAGGATGCCAAAGGCGTTCTCCACCACCCGTCTTGTCCTGGACAGCCTGTAGTTGAAGATCCTCTCTTCACGGGTGAGGTACCTTCAAGTGTAGGGCTTCATGAGGTAAGTTCTGAGGGACAAGGCGTCATCACCAATGATGAAGTAGGGCACATCTTGTGTGTCATTGGATAGGGGTTCTGGATCTGGAAAACCCATGATGAGGTTGTGTTCCAGCCATCCTTGAGGTCACTAGCGTTGTATACCTGGCCATCTGAAGCTGACCCGTTGCCTGAAGCATCAATGTACATGAACTTGTAGTCAGCATCAACCATGGCAAAGAGGATGATACTGAAGAAGCCCTTGTAGTTGAAATAAGTGGACCCTGAGTTGGCTGGAGCTTTGCAGGCCACGTGCTTCCCATCTATGGCTCCAACGGTGTGGGGGAAGTTCCACCTCTGATACCACTCTTCTGCAACTTTCCTCCAGCCTTGTTCAGTGGTGGGGCACTTGAGGAGCTCCTCCACGTATTCTTCGATGATGGCCTGCACCACTTCTCTGACCACTTTGCTGATGGTGTTGTGTGGCACCCTCCATGCATACTGCATGTTTCTGTATGTGGTTCCAGAGGCCAGGTGCCGCAGAGTCAATGCCACCTTCAGTCCAGGGTCCAGGTTGGGATGGAAGTTGGTGCTAGGCTTGGTCAACCTGGGTCTCAGACGCTCTACAACTTCATCAAACATGGCTGGTGGCATCCTCATGGAGTGATGGAATGCACGAGGGTCTTCATTCCTCAGCTCCACCATCAACTGATCATACAGTCCAAACTCCATTCTTCTCACGATCCATCCTCGGACCCACACAGCTCTTGCACGTCTCCTTCTTCTCCATCTGTATAAAAGGTGAAACAGTCTGAACAGGTTTTGGTTCTGGTGATGGATGATCGCTGCTACCATTTGGACTGTGTCATGATCCATGGTGGAGAACAATTGATGATGTGGAAGACCAAGACCAAGGGTGAAGAGGTCTGTACACCATGGCTGCTGGACTCATGCTGAGATCCAGATGATTTTCTCTCCCTCTTTGTAGAAAATTTTAGTAGTCCATTATGTGTCCTTCTACATACTCTGGACATACTGCAGACATCCTGAATATCTGAGATACATCCCAGATACAAATTTTTAATCCTTTATATACGAGATGCATATGCTTACATCCTTTCTATTTCTGTGCTACAAATGCTGTGTAGACGTTCCATGCACCTTTTGTTTCCTCCCTCTTTCCATTTTCAGCTGCAGCGGATGTGAGTTGAGGGGATGGCCAGAGGATGCAGAGAGGATACAGCGGACATTTAATGGATGATAACGGACATAGAACGTTTGTTGCCCGTATATGTCATGGATGAACATCATATGCAGCAGAAAGTTCATCCGCTCAAAACTTCTTGCGCGGATGAAATCTCAGTGAACGGATGCTCGAGGGTTAGAGCGTATGAAACATGTATGCAGTGAGTACACAACGGATGCATAGCGTTTTCCAATGGATGGCAAGCTTTTTTTTACGTTTTACATCCTCTTTGCATCTGTAAGTGCAGTGGGACAGGGCCTTTAGGAACTGTCTTGGCAAAAAACCCACCTGAAAATACTTTATAGCCATTTAAGCAAAATAGTGCCCATATATTTTGCGTGCTCTTTACTTGACAACAAATTACAAATAGATTTGCTTCCCCAAAAACACAAGTTTAAATCAGAAGATTGAAGATGACTTGCTTTTATCAACATTTCCAGTCTTGAATTGTAAATGGCTTCCTCCATCCCATTTATATTTATTTGAAAACTTGTGTCCTACTCTTTCTGTCACAAAAATTCCCAGAAAAGCTTAGAGATTAATAAAGACAATGTACTTGTCACCCTCAGGCATACAATCTACAAAGACAAATCACATAAGAAAAAAAAGCGAAAAAGGAAAAAACAAGCAGACTTCAGCAGCCATACTCTGCAATTTGTGTTAAAAATAGCTGGTCCAAACTGTTTGGAAAACAGATTCCAACAATCTGTCAGAAATAACTCATTCTTCCTCAGAATGATCCAATATATGGTAGCTAGATGCTATTGGTCTTACAAGATGGGATCTAGTTTTTCTGAGGTCTAGTTGGAATCTACCTCCTATATGTCATTTCTGCCATTTCAGGCTAAGTAGGACTACTATTCGGTACCCATTTTTTCCCTAGACATGACTTCTCAATCTTTGACTTCTGCCCACATGGGATTTATAACTATCTAAAAACATCTGGATTTCCCTACTTACCACAGTTAACCACTTGACTGATTACATAAATCTGCTGTGTAGTTGATGAGCCACAGCTGATTCACAAGCACGCGAGTGCAGCATTCAAGTAAAGCAGTACAATGGAGCTTTTCTCTCTGCCACAACTGGCATAGCCAGTTTAACTTATTCATTCTCAGCTGACCAATCCTAATCACACGAACTGAGTGATTTTTTTAGGAGCAAGGTGGCCACAGGTTCTGTTCACTCAGTCATTGCGAACATTATACTTCTTGTTCCATACTGCTATGCAGATAGCAAAGAAGGTGATGGAAGTTACTTTGACTCTTGGGTGAAACTATAACTTCCAATATAAAATAGGTATGGCTTTGGGAGATTCCCCAAGTATCTTCCTTTCTATGGAGCTTTCCAACCAAGGGTTTTGTTTTCCTCTCCCTTTCCTACACTGATTTCGTGGCTGATTCTTCCCCATTCCAGGATCCTGGCAAGGAGAAGGAATGCATAGGTTTTGACTGAAAAATACATTTTGTTTCTCTGCCAACAACTGGAATTGGATATTTGGAAGCAAGTTATTTTATGCAAGAGCCACCCTCTATTCATCTATGGTAACATGAAGCATGCCTTTTCAATGTCTTATTTCTAATGATTTATTTGCTTGATTTAGGAAAACTCAATGGAAATTAAGAAAATCCTTCAGAATGTCCTTTTAAAAAGTTCAGTTATAGATGAGGTTAAAGGATCCCAGCTGAAACCACTGCCACCCCCAGATGTTCCTTCTGCCACTCTTGGTAGGGCAGTTAGAAGTATTTTTGTACAGGAAAAGAACATAGTCCAAATGATAAAAGGAGCAATAAATGGAATAATAATTTTACATTGCCTTTTGGATGATCTATTGAACTCAGAAATTAAATTTAAGTTTGATAGGTTATGAGTCTTAGTTTTAACAGAAAAGTGCCACGGTATATGTCACCTGAAATAAATATTTTAAAAGGATGCTGAACACCACCATCCTTACAAAAGAATTTGCTCAGAAGTAATCAGAGTAAACAGCAATAGCATAACAATTTCTCCCCCTGTCATTCTGAAGCAGAGGCTGAAAGGAAAATGAGAATTTTCACAGGCAGGAAATACCTAGATTTTCTATCCATTGTATCCTTTTCTGAGTCCTGCATTTCTAAGTCAGAGTAAAGAGGCATGTAAGCAGGAAAAAAAATAACTATTACTACTGAGTAAAAAGGCAAGCTATAAATTTCACATCATACTGGACCAATAATAATACATGTTTCTCATCTTATCCTTGCTGTGTACAGTGGTTGGGAAAGACCATGAAACTGTTTATCAGCAAAATGCAAGCAGCTAACTCTGCTTGTTTATTTGCTGTCTGTCTTGTTGCACAAAAGGATAGCTATAAAAGGAGCAGCCACCTCCTGCGCCCAGTTTTTTTGAGAAGGACTGGTGTGCTAGTACATACTGCTCTATTGTTCCTATAAGGCTATTTTTTCAATGTGAGTGGCTAAAAAAAAAAATTATCCACAACCTTCCCCAATTTGAGTCTGGAGAAAGAGATGGTCCAAGTTACCTTCTTGTAGCCTGGTAGTGATCCCTCTAGCAAACCACCTGGTTTTAAACTCTCTCTCTCTCTCTGGATGAAACTGAACAGAATTGGATGTGACACTGAAAGAAGTGCCTGTGCCTTATATCAATGGGGCTGGAAAGATTCCCCTTGTTGTGACTGTGCTCCTAATATGCAAACTATTAAACATATTGTGCAAGACTGCCCTTGGTGTGCAGTCTTTGGTTCCTTTGAAAATCTTCATGAAACAACAGCAGAGGTTGTTTCATGCAATCCAGAGATTGCCTGGATAACTGAACTGGACATGCAATGATGAGGCCAGTGTTGTACCCCTGCAGAAGTTTTGTATGTAATTACATAGACTGTGTTTACATGTTTACTTATCTTGGTCATATTCTCATATGCTAAATTAAAAAAAAAACTGAGCCACTTTCTTCATATTAGATTATACTTTGCAATACTATACTCAATCTAGATTTGTCTATGAAGTCTTGCCACAACCTCACAACCTTTCAAAAATTTTGTTCACATTATAGTTGGGTAAGTGATTTAAATTTATGCAGGTTTCTTTTACCGCCAGCCAAGTGGGAGTAACACAGTTTCTGTGGTAAATGAGATGTCTTCTAGTGTAGATTTACATTGTTGGCAGAAATTTTTGAGACTATTTATTTGATAAATCCTTTTGCTTTCTATAACACTGAGAAAATGATACATCTACAAAGCAAAGAAAGAGAACATTAAATCCAAGAAGAATTTGTTGTAAAGTATTTGCTTCACACTGTTGCTTTATGGATGCTTCCAGAGTTGGAGAGCGAAGATCACTTGGATAGAAAGATTGTTCGATAAATATGATATTTGACCAACATGTGTGAGAGTGCATAAAATACATAAAATAAAAAGATGACAATTAAAATAAATTATATGACCAACAGAGGAAGAAAGAGAGGAAAAGACAAAGTTTTTAAAATATCAAAGAAATGCAGTTTTGTTGGACAGTATTTTATTACCTCACTCTTATTGGAGCAAGGCAATTTTGGCAACATTATGGGTCATAGACCCATAATTTTATGATCTGCTAAAAGATGGGAGATGTACCACTGGTTGTCTGTCTGGGAATTCCTTTATGAGCGGTTAGATTAATAACTTTCTTCAGATAGAAATTACAGTGCAAAAGAACATGCAGTACATCCACAATAGCGTGGGAGTCAAGGGGCAAGGCAAAATTGTTGTGGAAGGAATTTGATGTTTATCATTAATAACTTTAGAAGTTGTTAGCTGAATAACTGGAGTTGAATAACTGCAGAGCTTTGAATCTGTCCAGAGCAAAACTGCAGTGTCTACTGTTTATTAAAGATTGAAAATGATCAGCTGGTTTAGTGGTAAAATACAGTTTCCAAGACTTGGTGCTATACTAATGTTATGTTGCCACCAAGGAACCTCTCCTTCAGTGATCTCTTTGCTTATTTATATTGGTTGTATTGACTCATTAGAGAAGTTATAAGCTGACAGTTTTTTCTTTAATGGATATTTACCAGGTAGATTGGAAGTTATTGCTGATGGGTCCTGGATGCTCACTTTTCTTGTAGATGTTTCATTACTTACATTAGGTACCATCATCACTGCGAATAAGGTGTGGAGTTTGCTCTCAATTTATCTTCTAGTGGATTGTTCTGTCAGTGTTGGTGGGAATGGTTTTAGAGATTTACTGTTAGTTTTTCTTGACAATTCTTTGATTGATGTTAAACTTGGTGTTAATCTATGCCAGGGGTGTCAAACTGGTGGCCTGTGGGCCAGGTGAGTCATGTCCACCCCAAGCTCCACGAATGGGAAAAACATTGCAAAACATCACATGATGGCAACATGACATAGTGAGCTGGACACCCATGATCTATGCTGATGTGAATGTAGATTGCTAGTGGGGAGGTGTTTTGCTTTTATTGTTCTCTTTTTGGCTTGTTGATTTTCTTTTTTTGCATGGTATGTAGATGTTGTTTATACCTATGTGTCTATTGATGGCCAATTGGTCAGAATGGCAGGCTTGCTCTATATTACTGCCTTTAATATAGTAATTATGACTTTTAGATCAGAATTCTTTTTGGAAGGGTTGTAATTTTTCATCAATTTTTCTTTTTTAAAATCTTTAGCAAAGGATCTAAGGGCTCTTTACATTCTTACTACAGATAATGCCAGATTAACCATATCATCAGCATACAGAATAACTAAAAAGTGTGTATCAGCTCATTTTGGTTGATGAAAATTGCCATTATAGAGGTGTTGTATGACTGAGTTCATGTAAACATTAAAAAGTAAGGGAGCAAGAATACAGCCTTGCTTTATTGCTTGTGCTGTTGCAATTGTGTTGGTTAGTTATCCTTGGGAACCACATCTTACCCTCATTGGTTGGTATTGCTATTGCTATAAGGTTTATATATTAAGCCCATGTCCCACTGCACCAACAGCTGCAAAGAGGATGTAAAACATTAAAAAAAGCTTGCCATCCGTTGGAAAACGCAATGTATCCGTTGTGTACTCACTGCATACATGTTTCATACGCTCTATCCCTCCAGCATCCATCCACTGAGATTTCATCCGCACAAGAAGTTTTGAGCTGCACAAAACTTTGTGAATGGATGAACTTTCCGTTGTTTATGATGTAAATTCTTGACATCCAAGCAACAAACGTTCTATGTCCGTTTATCATCCGTTAAACATCCGCTGTATCCTCTCTGCATCCTCTGGGCATCCTCGCAACTCACATCCGTTGCAGCTGAAAACTGAAAGAGGGAGGAAACAAAAGGTACACGGAACATCCACACAGTGTTAGTAGCACAGAAATAGAAAAGATGCACAGTGAATGGTTTGCATTTGATATATATCCACTAGGCTTCCTATGAACATCCGTTTAACATCCCCGCCACATCCAACCCCGTCCGTTCTTTTCTGTTCTGTTTATGCAAATTTTCACTACTTTTTGGAACGGATGACAATGGATGGAGCCACCCCTGAAATTTTGCTCATCTGCTGTGTCCTTTATGCATATGTTTTGCGTTCATCGGCCAGTGGGACAGGGCCTTTAGTAAAAGTAATTGTTTATCATTATTGGTAGAAAGCAGCTTCTTCCACAATAATTCTCTTGAAATGGAGTCAAATGCAGATTTGAAATATAAAAAAGCCTGCATAAATAGACCCTTTGGATCTAGAGGTATATTTTTCCACTCAGTGTTGTAGGATTGTTACATGATCTCTGGTTGTTACTTTTGGTCTCAAGCCAGCCATATTGTTTTTAATCCAATCATAAAATGTCTCAGATAGGTGTCAGCATAGATTTTGGTAATTATATTCAAAGACTGGGTGGTAGTTGACTGGATTTTTCCTTTGTCCTTTTTTAATAGATTGGAACTATTGAGTGCCCTGATCTTTTGGGATATGTGTAGTATTATCAATAAAAGTGAAAGATGCTGCAACATTTTGGGTTTTAAAGCAGAACTGCCTGGCCTGAATAATTAAACATCTTGATATGCCCCCTTGATTCAATAAATGAACAGTTACCAAATAGCACTACTTTTGGAGCTGCTCTGAACATTCAAAGAAAACCGCTGAGAAGGAAACATCTGTCCTAACCACGAGCAGGTTGGCAATGCAACATTACTGCCAGCCGCATCTTTATGTAATAAGCTCTTAAACCAATGGCAGTGTGCATAAATCACAGTGATGCCTGGAATACACAGTAATGATAGAACAAAAAAATATTTACTGGCTTCACTTGCAGTTCCTAGCACTGCAGCTTTGAAAAATAATCTCTAATAGCTAAAACTGTTAAAATGAAAAACAGAGATTACCAGGATATTTGTATAGGCTAAAGGCATATCTAGATGGCAGTTTTCTTGCAACATAGCAAATAAATCAGAACTGGTAGTTATGTCTGCAGGAAAGATGAGCTTTTAAAAAGTTGAAACGGTCTAAGACAACAAGAGGGCATCAGAAAATGCCTCCATCTGCTGGCTTCCGGTTTCTTCGGCGACAGACCAAAACCTCGCCTCTCCAAGGCTTCGATCCATGTTCGCCACTGGAGCGCCCCCAGCCAGCTGGTTTCAGGGCTAAGCCACCCCGTAGAGGTGGTGAAGAGAGAGGAGACTGCCTGCAGGGTTGAGCATCTCTCCTCCCCAGCTGGCCATTACTCCCTTTCCTGAAGACGGTTGCAGCGGCGGTCAGAAATGGCCGCCACAAAGAAGAACTCAACCAGGAAAGAATGTGCAGGAGGAAGATAAGAAGAGAAAGTTTTGGTTGACCGGGTCAAACAGCAAAAGCAACAAATAAAGTACCCTGGAATTTAAATTTAAAAACATTGTTCCCAAAGAAGATCTTGAAGCTGCGAAGGAGAGAGAGAAGGGAAAGGATTAGGTTTTTTCTTCCCTTTCTTATACTAACAGCTAAGAGACTTAAGCAAGAAATTGGGGGAAAAAATCCACTTTGACATTAATAGGCATCTAAGCTGGAAATAAAAGTCAAAGGGATAATAAAGATTTCTGGACATTTAAAAGTTTTTAAAAGCCGGAAAGGAGAAAAAAAGAATACAAGGACAGGATCTGGAAAAATGGAGGAGACTGCCTGGAATTAAGGAATGGAACTGTAATTAAAAGTGACATTTTGAAAAGATTCTTCAAAGATACATTTTAATGGAAACTTGGTAGCAAAATAATAGAAACCCAGGAAGATAAAGTGGAAAAAAAAAGTAAGTAGTAAACAGCCTTGGATTATTGGATTATTTGGTGATTTTAGGTTTTTGCAACTAGACTGACTAAAATTAACTGAGTGGTTGTTTAAAAGTTTTTAAAATGGTATCACTCTTTGAAGAACTGAAAACGGAACTTAAAAAATGGAAAGAAGATGCACAAGAAGGGAGAAGTTCTTTTGGCTTCGTGTTTCAGTTCTTAGAAATGGAGATCTGGAACTATGAGAAGCAACAAGAAACGCTTGCAGAACAAGAAGACGGGGACAAAGAAGAAGCCATCTTTAATGATCAAATAATTTTAAGTAGGGGAGAAAAGAAAAGGGGGGAAAGAGAGTGAAAGGTTTCAGACCAAATAAAACAACCAAAAAGAAGGACAATTTGAAAGATAAGTATAATATTAGAAAGCCACAGAAGAGGGGATCACAGATGAGAGAGTTAGAAGTAGAGAGATGAGGGGGCAAAAAGGGGAGGGAGAAGAAGAGGGGGAAGAAAGCAAGGAAAAGAAGTTGTAAAAGACAGAAACAAAAAATGGAGATACAGAGAAAAGATATAAGGATTGTAACCATAAGCTTGTTTAGAGATAATGGGTGAAAATTTAATTGTAAAAGGGATTCTGAAATGGTACATAAGATAGCATTGTTATATTACAAATAGAAATAATTTTAGAAAATATGATGATGGATAAAATATTTATTGTAATGTAGTGGGATGTTTGTTAATAAATAAATGAATTAAAATGATTGAGAGAATTAAAAGAGAACATTTTTAATTATTAGTAATGATTTATAAAAATATAAGTAAGAAATACGGGAAAAGAAGAATTAATCATGGAAAGTTTATGTGTTCCCAAAGAAATATGATATTCAATTGAAAAGAAATGTTAAAGATGTTAAGATTTTAATGCATATTAGTGATCGAATTGAATTGGAATGGAATGTGTATTTATTTACATATGTATATAATTTTTCTTTTTAAGAATATAGTGTCTATTTTAAGAATGTACCAAGCAGAATCCAATTGGAAGTTATGTATTATATTGAATGCTATAATCTCAAAGCTATACATTGAAGCTTAAATAAGAGTTTGAATGGACAAAATTAAAGGATATAAAGGTGTCATACTCTAATTGGTAATTACAGAGAAAAATTTGTTTAATTAGAAAAGATAATATCAAATTGTAACAGGACAGACAAAAGTATTAAAATAATGATTTGAATTGAGATGAGATAATCAAAACAAAGTTGAGAAAATTAAAAGAGGGGAAAAACTATGTAAAAAATATAAAATGGTAATAAGATATGGAATAGAATATAAAAATGAACATGAAATTGAGTTTTGTGTCTTTATGAAGAAGTGATAACCTGGGGCCATGCTATTTTCAAAAAAGATATTTTATTTGTATTTTGTTTTTTGTGAAAACCCAAGTAAAATCCCCCCCCCCAAAAGAAAAGAAAATGCCTCCATCTGCTAAATAGTCACAAACCACCTACATCTCTGATTCAATTTGCTGTTATACCTCACTGTTCTAGTGCCATTCACCTTGAACAGGGGTGTCAAACTCACATCATCATGGAAGTGTCCCATGACATATCAGGACTTTCCCCCTTTTGCTAAAATGGGTTTTGGCATGGCCAGCACATGATGCATTCAGCCCATGGGCCAGGAGTTTGATAGCCTTGACCTAGAAAATGCTGATCTATTGTGTTTAGTAAGGGGAATAATGAACCCAAACATTACATTTGATTGCTGAAATTCCAGTCTCCTGCTACTGGTCATTTTTAGCCATGTTCATTATGTGTTGACTGAAATATGAACATGAGTGTTTGAGTGGCAGAAATGTTTAAGCAGCTGTATTGACCATGTTTGAGTGAACAGACATATTTGACATCCATATAATACGATACGATTATTAAGCCAATGGAAAGAGCAATATAATATGCAAACCCTTAGATTTCTAACAACACTTTTCAATATATTTTAAAATACATGCAAAAAAAAATATGACTGAAAACCATATCACTGGTATTTAAGCTCTGTCTGCACCAGGAAAGAGTAATTTGTACAGCTGCAAAATTGATTTTGCTTACCAGGTGCAAAAGTGCAGTTAGGTTGCACTGAGGACACTTTTAAATTTACTTACATCCTAAAAGTACTGTGCGCAATGGACCATTGTAGAAGATGTATCATGGGGGGGGGGGGAATCAATATCTCCTCCCAACTCTTCAAGCATAGTGTTTTCCAATACAGCCAACTGATACTCATTAAATGCTTCACATTTATGTTCAGTCAGGCCCCAGAGAGAATCTTCTGCTAGCTTTGTCCTCTACAATTCCATTTCTATCTCTACATACAGGAAGCCAGGATTGGAGAAATGTAGCATAGAGCAGGGTCTCCAACCTTGGCAACTTTAAGACTTATGAACTTTAACTCCTAGAATCCCCCAGCCAGCATTGCTGGCTGAAGAATTGAAGTCTGAAGTCTTCAAGTCTTAAAGTTGCCAAGGTTGGAGACCCCTGGAATAGAGTACACAGATTTCCATAACAAACAGGCTGTCTCTGTGAAAGGTAATGAAGCCCATAAGCCCCTGTCACACTGCACCAATGGATGCAAAGAGGATGTAAAACGGACAAAAAAGCTTGCCATCCATTGGTTAACGCAATGTACTCATTGCCTCCGTTTTGCTTCTGTCCAGCATCCGTTTATGGACGTTTCATCCGCTCAGAAAGTTTTGAGCTGCTGAAAACTTTTGCGTGGAAAATGTATCCAATTTGTCTGTTCTGCATCCGCTACTCATCCGCTACGCATCCATTCTGCATCCGTTACGCATATGCTATATCCGCTAGGCATCCACTGTGCATCCGTGCAACTCGCATCCGCTCGGACGCAGGGAGGAAGCGGAACGGACGTGGAACAGATGCAGCACGGAAACAAAGTGTTTAAAACGGAAAAAACGTTCGCAGAGGGGACCTATCTTGAATATTAAGGATGTCTAGAGGATGCCTAGAGGATGCCTAGAGGATGCCCAGAGGATGCCTAGAGGATGCAAAGGGACACCTATACTGCCTATAAAAAGGGGGAGCAACTCGTCTGCATCTCACTTTCAGCCCAGCAGCCCAGCTGTGCAGACCTCTGCAGCCTTCATCTGACACTTGCTCTTCCACAGCCTCCAGTCATGTCAACCGTGGATCATAACACAGTCCTTTTGGCAGCCACCATCCTTCTGCAACAGTGCGAAGCCATCTACAGGCTCTGTGAACTCTACTATGGGAAGAAAAGGAGGCGGCCAAGAAGCGTCTGGGTCCGAAGATGGATCGGGAGAAGAGCAGAGTACGGACTGTACAACAAACTGATGGTGGAGCTCAGGAACGAAGACACTCGGGCATTCCAGAACTTCATGAGGATGCCTCCAGCCATGTTTGACGAAGTTGTGCAGCGGCTGACACCCAGGTTGACCAAGGCAAACACCAACTTCCGGCCCAGCCTGGAACCTGGGCTCAAGGTGGCACTCACACTGCGCCACCTGGCCTCAGGGACCTCCTACAGGAGCATGTAGTACGGCTGGAGGGTGCCACACAACACCATCAGCATTGTGGTCAGAGAAGTGGTGCAGGCCATCATCGAGGAATACTTGCAAGAGTTCCTCCAGTGCCCCTCCACTGATGAAGGCTGGAAGAAAGTTGCAGAGCAGTGGTATCAGAGATGGTACTTCCCACACACCGTTGGAGCCATAGATGGCAAGCACATGGCCTGCAAAGCACCACTCAAGTCAGGCTCCACTTATTTCAACTACAAGGGCTTCTTCAGCATCATCCTCTTTGCCATGGTTGATGCTGACTACAAGTTCATGTACATTGATGCTTCAGGCATCATGTTCAGATGCCCAGGTATACAACACAAGTGACCTCAAGGAGGGGCTGGAAGGCAACCTCATCATGGGCTTTCCAGATCCAGACCCTCTGCCCAACGACACGCAAGATGTGCCCTACTTCATCATGGGGGATGACGCCTTCTCCCTCAGAACCTACCTCATGAAGCCCTACACTTCCAGACTCCTGACCCGTGAAGAGAGGATCTTCAACTACAGGCTGTCCAGGGCAAGGCGGGTGGAGAACAGGTTCCAGGTACTTCTCACCACCATGCAGCACTGCCCAGAGATCGTGAGGAGGATCATGGAAGCTTGCTGCATCCTGCACAATCTCATGTGCACCCGCTACCCAGTCTTGCAGAACAGGCTCATGGACCTCCAAGAAGGCAATGGGGACATGGAGCCTGGGGAATGGAGGCAAGGGTGAAACCTGATAGACACTGAGGATGTGCAAGGCCCCAACAGAGCCTCATGTGAAGGGAAGAAGCAGTGCAACCTCCTGAGACACTGGTGCAACTCCCCAGCTGGAGCAGTGGAGTGGCAAGACAGGATGATAGATGATTAATGGGTGCTTCCTTCAGCCTGTCTCATCACACGGATGAGATTGGGCCATGTATTTTGGGTGGGCCTACAATGAACAGGGCGTTTAATAAAGAGTTGTGTTTGTGTTGACATGTGTGGATCATTATTACATTATTATTGATAATAAAGGGCCATAGGTGTGGCACCTGGGAGGGTGGACCACACAGTCCCACTATGCTTGCACTGGAGGTTTATCTATCCCACAGCTATTACCCATCCCAAAGGTATCCCTGCCCATCCCACTGCTATCTTAACCCATCCCACAAGCATGCAAAGGCTTAAACCAATTTTAAAAATTTCCACCAAGACTTTATTACAAAAAAAGAAATGAAGCAAGTGTGCGAATCAAAGATAAACTTTATTGAACAACAAGCTGTAAAAAAAAAAATGACCCAAGTGAAGTGTCCAAATAAAGTCCACAGGTAGACAGCTACCCAGTCTCTGGCACTCTTATTGGTCACTCGGAGGTGTGCCCAGTCTCAGGGGTGAAGGGTCCAAGTGCTGTGGAGGTGGGTGGTGCTGGAGTACTGGTCTGTATCATCATTGGGGTGCCTGGCCCCAAGAGGACAACAGGGGACGGTGTGTTGAGGAAGCTCTCAGACAGCTGGCTCAGACCCGTGATGCTGAGAGGTCCTTCCTCCATGCCATGGGGTGTCAGCCCCAGTACTGATGAGAGATGTACTGAGGCCGGGCTTGGCTGTGGGGTGGAGGAAGGAGTAGTGTAGTGGGGCTGTCTGGTCTGCAGCTGGGTGAGGACTGGCATGGGTGGCATCACTGTCGTCGGTGGCATCATTGGCGTGGGTGGCATCGGTGGCATCAGTGGAACTGGTGGCAACGGTGTCGTCCGATGACTCTTTGCCTGGACTGGGAAGGGCTGCTGCCTGTGCTGCTGGACCTCTTGGTAGCCGTAGCCCTGGTAGGTGAGGGGCTGTGGGAAGCCTTGGAATGGGAGGGACATCACCTGTGGTGGAGGTGGAGGAGCAGACCTGGACTGGGTGGGAGCAGGTTCCTCTGGATCTGGAGGGTTGTGAAGCAGCTTGGTGATCTGGTCCTTCACGACCTGGTACTGGGCTTCCTCCATGTTCCTGAGGGTCTAGTTGACATAGGTGAGGAAGGGCTTGCGGTTGGAGGATGAGGAGTTGGTGCTGACCAGCTGAGAGAGGAGATCTATACTGGTGCGGATGGTGTCCCTGATCTCCAGCAGGGCAGTGTGGCTCTGCCCCTCCTGCTGTCTGGCTCTCTGCCTTTCTGTGGAGGCGGAGCTGGGGGGGGTGGATGCGGCTACGACTGTGGTGGACTCGATGTCTCCTTTCTCCCACCGCACCAGGGAATCATCCACGCGCTCCACGTGGATACAATAGCTGTCCAAGGGTTCTCCGCTGTGGCACGCTCCACAGAAACCTGCCTGGAGACATGGACTGACTCTCGGCCGGAAGAGGACTGGGTCTCAGCAGGCTGCCAGAGAGAGAGGGTTGTGAGAGGGGCTCCTGGTGCTCCTCGGTGGCGGATCTCACCCTCCAGGAAGCTGCACCTGGCCATGACGTAGGTCTCTCTGTCCATCAGCTTAACCGTGGCCTGGCCAGATTTCTTCAGGTGCAGCTTCCTGTGCCAGGTGTGCATGTGCTTCCACCAGCTGAGGAGCACCTCCAAAGTGTAACCCATACTCTCCGCCCTCTCTCTCCAAGCAGCCTGCTTCCTTTTGGTGTCCCTGTACAGGCGGTGTCCCTTCCGCCACAGATAGTCATTCTCTCTCAGCCACTCCAGCACCTCATCCTCGTGTTCCTCCTCGATGAAGTATTGCCTGCTCTCCCGTCCCCACATACACCTCTTCCTCCCTTTGGAAGGACCAGATGGGGCTCCCAGGTGGTAGGGGCTGCTCCTCCACACCACCACCATCAGCAGCACCAGCAGGATCATCATCATCATCATCACCAGCAGGATCATAATCATCATCAGCAGCAGCAGCAGCAGCGGCGGCAGCAGCAGCAGGATCATCATCATCATCATCATCATCATCATCATCATCATCATCAGTAGCAGCAGCAGGATCAGCAGGACCAGGATCATCAGCAGCAGAGTAAGCTCCAGGAGCTCCAGCAGCACCAGCAGAACCAGCACCAGCAGCACGAGCAGGACCAGGAGGACGAGGAGGACCAGGAGCACGAGCAGGACAAGCAGTAAGAACAAGTCCAGGAGCACGAGCAGGACCAGCAGGACCAGCAGGACCAGCAGGACCAGCAGGACCAGGAGCAGCTTCAGCAGAGTACGCAGTAGCAGAAGCACCACCGCCAGGAGCAGCTTCAGCAGAAGCTCCAGCACCTGTCCCTCTTGCCAGAGATGGCGGCAGGTTGCTGAGACTTTCGCTTCTTCCCCATGGTTGTGGGGTTGCTGGCTGGCAGGGAGGCTGGCAGGCACCAAGGCTGGCAGGAAGCCTGGCACCAAGGCTGGCAGGAAGCCTGGCACCAAGGCTGGCAGGAAGCCTGGCACCAAGGCTGGCAGGAAGCCTGGCAGGAAGGCAGGCAGGCAGGCACCAAGGCTGGCAGGCAGACTGGCTGGCAGGGAGGCTGGAAGGCAGGCTGGCAGCAAGGCTGGCAGGCAGGTAGAGAGCAAGGCTGGCAGGGAGGCATGCAGGCAAGGCAGGCAAGGACTCGATGTATCTGGCAGCAGGTCTTTCCTCTGAATGCTGGCCACGTGCGAGCTGCTTCCCTTTATATCCACATGGCTTACGCAATGCATCCCCCCCACATGTGCAATTAACGCTCGACATCCGTTAGGCTTCCACTGTGCATCTGTTAGGCTTCCACTCTGCATCCACTTCATCCGCTGTGCATCCGCTGTGCATCTGCTGTGCATCTGCTTCATTCGCTCGGCGTCCACTCTGCATCTGCTCTTTCCGTTCTGCGTCCGCTTTGCTGAGGCCCCCCGGAAGCCCAGCGGATGTGCCATCCGCTCCCATCTGCTTCCATCCGCTAGGCTTCCACTCTGCATCCATTTTCCATCCGCCCTGCATCCTCCCCCCATCCGTGTTATCCTCTCTGGTTATGCAAATTTTTGCCCCTTTTTAGAGCGGATAACAACAGATGGAACATTTTGCTCATCCATTGTGTCCGTTTTTCATCCGTTGGGCAGTGTGACAGGGCCTTTAGCGGACATAGGAAATGAAGATGAATCTGTATTGTCTTAAGTGCAAATATAACCAATATAGATGAATAGAAATCGAATATGTCTGTCCCAGAGGCTAAGCTTTATTGGATTTTTGTTTTTATTGCTCCACTGTCTCAAAAGAGAGATCAGTATTTCTTTGGGGGGGGGGGGGGGGGGGGGGTTCTGCCTCATAATATGTATTTCCACATAATTACAAAATGCACATTCTGTGGATGTGGGTTTTGGATCCAATATTCAGGGTAGCCCATGAAAACTCAAGCCAAGTTGGTAGAGTTTCTTTAAACTGAACATGCAGTAATGGATGTGACACCAACAAAAACAAAATTGGTTGCCACTGCTACCTTCTATGATATATTTTTAATTTTCCAATCTAAACTTTTACATTGGAGTTCCCTGGCAATCTTTCATGCAAATATTAAAGACATCTAGCCTTATTTAGCATTCTTATATGCTTCTTCAATTTTTTGTTAAAAACAAATGATAACAAACACTTTGCGCTAAGTGAAAAATGCATGAAATGAAATGGTAGAGAAAATAAGCAATTTGTTGTTAAATCACAGTATCCTGAACTGGGACAAAGATGCATGAAAACATAAATTAATTTATACCATATGATTAAATTCTTAAAATATATTTTATCTTAAGTAAGTATATATACACTTACATGCATAGGAAGTTAAATTAATTCTAAATATATAGCATTTAATATTTATTAGGATTTTTTATTTAAAAAACCCTCAGAAACGTATAATTATATACTTAATATGGAATTTATCAAATACAACAGCAAGCATTTAGCAGCTGAATTGCTATAAGTGTTTAACCTTTTCTGGTATTCAATGACACTCATTTGCTCTTCAGTTTATTCCAAACATCCCTGCTTGATGCAAACATTAGAACAAAATATCAACTCCAAACCACAAAAAAAGAAGAAAAGAAAAAAGAAACAAATTCACAAGCATATACTAAAATAAAATATGTTACCTATATATTAAATGTACCATATTTAATAGTCAAGTTTCCAGATCCCATTAAAGGTGGTTGTTGCTCCTGCCAGCTATCTTAGTCAGTTGGAGTCAGTAAACCACTGGAAAGCATTTTCACTCACATGGTGCCATGTACTTCCATCAGCCGTCCTGTATGGCAAGTATCAAAGGATACCATTGATGAAAATACCTTGTTCCTGTGGCCCAGGAGAGGTGGAGACTGTGGGTCACATGCTCCTCAGATGGTCCTTTTACACAGAGATAAGGAAATAACATATTCTGCCAATAACTTCTAAGTATTCTGGCCACTCTGATACTATTTATCTTCAGTGGCTAATTAAGGATGAACAGTCCATAACTACAGCTCAGGTAGCCAAATTCTGTGCAGCAGCACTGGGGATTAATCACAAATATGTGTCTTTGCCACCATAATTATGTTATATAAGAAACATGACAAACCATTTGCACTGCTTAGTCTTTTCTCCTTTAGCATTGAACATTTAGCATTCTCCTTTAGCATTCTCCTTTAGCATTGAAGCAATGGGTCACACAGTTTATGGATTGTAATTTTAGAATAGTCAGACCATGTATAATTGACAGGATGGATTTTATTGTAGATTTTAGTTGTTATTTATTATTGTATACTAGAATTTTTAATTGTGTATTTACTGAGCATTTTTATTTATTCTGGTCTCTGGTCTAAGACTGTAATAAACTGATTGATTGGTTGATTGATTGTCAAGTTGTCCAATGTGAGATTGGCAACTTGGATAATTTATACTAACCTTAACACATTTAGTGCAACCAAGATTATATAACATAAATATAGTTTTAAATTAAAAGTATACTATTAAAATAAAATTTAAAGTTTATATTATCAATTATGGTTTGTTTGGATCTATAAAGCAGTTTATTATTTCTCAGTTCACTGCATTAACTTTTTACAAAATTAAAAAGTACTCAAAGGGCAGCCCTATCTGGTACTAATTTGTATAAAATGATAATGTACACAGATTGATAGCAAAACAAAATTCATATTTATTAATTTGTAGTTAAGTGTGTAAAAAATGGGGTGGAGGAAATCAAGGAATAATTGATTTATATCAAACAAGGGAGGGATTTTGAAAGACTTAAATAAGACCAGTGTTTTGCAATAGAACATGGACTCATGCTTATGTCTTTGATAAGAAAGGCAGCAGAAAGATGAACTCTATAAAGAAAACCATGTAATGTGTAATAATGATTCTTGGGTAGGATTACAGATTGGCTAAATTCTATTACTATTGTGTTGAACAGATGGAAAGTGGGGGAAGTAATTTCCTTCTTATGCTCATTGCTTTCTCTTGAAACTCCTTTCCCCTCCAGCTGCTTTTCTTCTTAAAGATCAGACCAACATCTGGGAAGGAACTACAATATAGAACAGGTGTTTTTCAAACTTGCCAACTTAAAGATGTGTGTACATCTATTCCCAGAATTCTCTGGGAGTTGAAGTCCACACATCTTCAAATTGCCAGGGTTGAGGAACTCTGATACGGAAAGACCAAAAGTGGGAAAAGGAATAAAGTATTCCCTTTTTCATTTAGCCAGGGGTGAGATTCTACCACTTCACACCTATTCTCTAGAACCAGTTGTTAGCATTCTAAGCAGTTCAGAAAACTGGTTGTTAGAAGAAATTATTTGGCTAATCCTGTAAGGAAGGCAGGAAGGAAACATTCTGGCATTGCTTATAGAAACTGCCTCTCTGCTAACTCTTATTACATTCTTGGCAAGACTAGACTTCTTGTTTCTGGAACTTCTCTGGAGTTTTTTTTCCCCTCCTTTGCTGGTACTTTGCTTGTGTAGAGTGACCATTCAAAGTTAAAATAGCATTGAAAAAAGTGACTTATGACCATTTTTTACACTTACAACTGTTGCAGCATCCCCACAGTCATGAGAGGCCAGGCGAGGAGATCCGTGCCTTGATATGAGTGATATTGAGTTGGCCACATACCCAGCCAATAACATGACCACCAAGCCATGTCCACCCACTCACATGACTCCCAAGCCACACCTACCACCTAAGCCTCACCCACAGAACCAGTTGTTAAAAATTTGAATCGCACCCCTTCATTTAGCTGTTTACTTGATCTGGGTTGCAAGAAATCAGGACAATCATTAGATGTCAGCAAAGATACATAGAAAATTCTTTGTGAAATTGAGGGATCCAATATGAAAAAAACCCCAAAATAGAGCAAAATCAGGGGAAGAAACCATTTTAGGGCCACAAGAAGGTGGATTGTGTAGAGCCTTGTATTGTGTGCACTTCTGATCTAAAAGAATGAGCGATATTTCTTCTCTCAAGTCTTTAAAAGATAAGATAACCTTTACTGTCATTTTTTTTCATTTTCATTATAAGCTCTTTATTTAAATTTCTCCCATTTACAAAGGTTTTTTTAATGAATTGTTTAATATTGCAATATCCCATAATGATGGGCTTTGTGACCAAATTATGACTTCCTTGATGGAAGTCACAATTCTCAGAAATAAGTCACATGACTTGGTGACTTATTTCTGAGAATTGTGACTTCCATCAAGGAAGCTGCCTTCAGGAAAAAAGTGGTGAATCAGGGCTATCAGATGAGCTGTAAAAATCAAGATGATCTCGACTTAGCAGAAAATGCCCCCCTCCAAAATAGCACCCCTAATTTGGTTTAATATTTACACTTTAATTTACAATATTTGCACTGTTGATGTGTTCACTGTTGGTGAAGCCAACTGGCAAATATATTAACTGTAGGAAATAGATCCCTTCTGTAGTAAAACTACGACACTCATGGACTAGAAAGAGTGTGGCAAGCATGTCTAGTTATGAAAATGACCATAGTTTCAAGAAAAACAGGGTGCATCAATCACTGTATTAGTTCCTCTGTATAGCAATTCTGGTAGCAGCAGGAAATACCAATTATATTAGAATGATGCAAAGACAATATTTCCAAACTGACATTGGGCAACTCTTCTTTTTCCATTACTGCGTCTTGATAAAATAATGGCAGATGTAATAAAGGATATCTGGATTGGCAACATTGCCAGAGCCATGAACTTTAGCATCTAGAACAAAAAGCATGCATTTTTCAGTGACTGCTTGGCTCTTGCTTAGAACTTCTTTCATTAATGAAAAAGGCCATCAACCTTTTCATAAGGCTTGTGTTCAGGATGGGAAAGGAAAGCCATTAATGCAACTCAATTGCATGACCTGACCTTTTTCTGCTTTTTGTCTTTTTCTGACTCTTTTGTTCGTTTTGACCATCTCTTTTGTTCCTCATTTTCCCAGGCAGACCTACTTGAATTAGCAGTATTTTGCCTCAGGGCAAAAAATCTCCGCTAAAAGGAGAATTCACTTTGAAGTCTTCTTTCTAGCCTTCAATCGCTGAAGCCACTCTGGGGAACTCCAGAGAAAGGCAGAATGACCTGTTTTCACTTGTCTGCCTTTTGAGCATCTCAGAGAGAAACCTCTTTGAAGCCAGATCTTTCCCTTCCATGGACTGGACTTGAGTGTAGACAGTATGATCATTAAGTAGGCAAAAGCCTATCAGGATCTTCCATTAAATTGGGCTTGGAGTTACATAACCCCTCCATTATGCTCCTTATTGAACTTTAAAAGCAGTGTAGATGCTCTTGGTCTGTGAGGCAGTCCTGCTGAATTTGGTTTCACAGAATAGAGCAGCCTGCTGATTTCACCTGATCAGCTGGGTCCAGAATATCCCATCCTTGTCTTTCCTTCTCTAAAAAAACCTGCTTCTATTTTCTTCTCCATTCCCAATAAAAATATTTGTGCCAAAGATTCCCTCCACCCTAGCAATATGTGTATGTATAAATCCTGTTATTTTCTTTCCTTCATGGCTATGGCAAGTAGCCCCAGCAGCTTTCTTTACTGCGGCAGCGGTCACTATTTTTCTCTTTCTGCCTTCTCTTTCTAGGGCTGAACTTTATGTAAAGTGAACAATTTCTTGACCCATCCACCCTCACTTTTCCCCTCCCTGTTACTCTCTGAACTGCTGCTTCACCTTTCATTGAATTTCAATATTCTCTGGAGTTCACTGTCTTTCTCTAATGGAATGGAGCAATCTTTTAAGGTCTCATAGCCTATTAAGTGTTTCTCATTGTCTTGAATGCTAGCATCACCTAACCAACAGTAGGTCCTGACTGTGGTAGAAATACAATTAATAAATGTTCTAAATGCCTCCCCCCAACTGCATTGTTGCATATATCACTAATCTCAATGATTTAACACAGTGGTTCTTAAACCGATTGACCCAATTTACTCCTTTACTGGTCTTGAATAATGTCATTATCCCGACAAAAAACCCAAACTCTCTTGTTTTACACAAATGTCTTAGTAGCAGCCTCAAACTAGATCCTTGACTCACAAACAAGTAATTACAAATTGCTTCATTACCCCCAGGATATGCCCAAATTACCACCTTGGAGGTAATTACCCTCAGTTTAAGAACCACTGATTTAATATATTACATTGATTGGTTGTTCTTACAACTTCAATTTTGGATTTCTGAAATACCTAAGCCTCTTGAACAATCTACAGTGTTAAAACCTGACAGAACTGATGCTAAGGGAAGCTCCATTTCATAATAGAGCCCAGTTTTATATTAGGTGAGGTAACATTCCTGAAACGTCTGGAGGAAAGAAGATGTATCAGTTTAAACCACCATAAACATTTCCAAAATTGTGCTCCAGTTCATAATCCCCAGATTGTAGAACTAATGCCTGAATTCATTTGAGGTGTAAAAGGCCAGGGAAAGCTGGTCCCATTAATTTGCTTCAATGAATTCCATTTTTCTATTATGCACATCACTAGGGGTCTTTTTATTATGCACATCTTTCAGTCTTCAACTGGACAAAGCACCGGATCATCCATAAATCAAATATAATTTAATCATTTCTTTATACTCTTGGGGAAAAGTCAGAGTAAAAGGTCAACCCCACACTGTTTTAGTTCTGCAGAAAGACAGATTCCGGCTTTTGAATTCAGTATACTGTATCCAATCCCACCTCTAAATGGAAAAGAAATGGCCATCTCTTTGAGGCCATAAAGTTTATATATAAGAAGCATCTGGCTCAGAATCTATATTTATCTGAAGAAATAAATTTCAGTATGGTCTATGGCCTAGGGAGAAAAATAGAAGGCAAACCATTTCTTCTAAAATATTGAAGGAGTGATGTATTTATTTACTAGTAAATGGTGCTCATAAAAGCACATAGAAAGTTGATGGGCTGATTTTGCATCATGTATGTGGTGACTGATTATTGCTTCTAATAATTACATTTATTCTATTTTTGGAAGTATAAGATGACTTCAAGAGCAGCTTTTTGTCTTGCAAAAAATGCCAGTGAAAAGGCTATTATAGTGAATAAAACCACAAAGTCCAAATTTCAATTCTTCTCCGAGGGATTTTATCATAAAACTACTATATTCCACACCAAATATTTAACCTGTCCTGTATTCCTATTGCATTTTTGGTAAATTTATTGGCATGGTAAACTCATGTTGGTATACAGTATTGTAAACAGAAGTCCATCCATAAGTGGTAATGATTACTATGGAGATTTCATGTGCAATTTTTAAACAAAATGGACATAATTCTGATTGAATTCTACTTTTATGCAATTGGTGAGGCACAGCAACCAGTTGGTCTTGGTTGGGAGCATTCTTAAAACAAGGGTTTGATTGAAGCCATTGACCCAGCAAGGAGATAGCATCAATTTTTCCACTGATTGTTCTAATTGTCAGGAATTTTCTCCTTAGTTCTAGGTTGGTTCTCTCCTTGATTAGTTTCCCTCCATTGATTCTTGTTCTGCTTCCAGGTGCTTTGGAGAATAGATTGACTTCTTTTTTGTGGCAATCTGCTAGATATTGGAACACTGCTATCATGTCAACAAGACTTGATCTTTCACTGATTTGGAAGACCTCGGCAAGGTGAGATCTGGTTATTACTTTGATAGAAGGCAACCAAAATTGCCCAGGCTATGGCTCCATGCAAGGATGTAAAAAAAAATCTAGAAAAAGAAAATGGCAAAACACTTCTGTATTATTATTAAGAACATTTTTGTCAGCGTGCCTGTGTATAGTTCACAGGAGTAATCATGCAGGACTGAAAGGAGAGTTCAATTTACTATTATCAGCTCCTGAATTTATTTAAGCTTTTATATTTAGTCACTCATTAATAAGAGTTAAACTGTTGATTTTATTAATGTTTTTGTATTTTCCTCATTGTTTTAAGAACATGAATATAAATATTTTAAATTTACATGTACACTCCTATCTGTACTGAAAGACACAGTCAGCCTGTTTGATGAGGATTGGGTGAGATGTCTCAATAACTACCTGATCTGCTACGTATTCAGAAACTTGCTGATACAAGTGAGAATCTCTTAACTGAAATATGCAAAATGAAAGATCACTGTCTGCTAAAATGTCCCTGTTCATTGTGTACAATAATTAAAGTTATTTAAGTCAATAGTAACTACAACAGTAATTCCAATAAAAGACAATATATAAAGCTGAGGGCTGAACTAAAGAGTACTTGATGGTCTCTGAACTTGGTTGTTTGCTTGCAGACATTACATTAAGCAAGTAACTTCAGCTGGAATGAGTGTGGAGTTGGCTTGCTCTGCCAATTTTGTTGTGTAAGTGGTGGGGTTTAGGGAAACCTCATAAGCAGCCCAGAGTAACCTTGTGAGTAGCCCAAATTCTGTTCCTAGAAATGCATTCCCAAGTACTAGCAAGAATATTGCTCGAGGAAGTTGAAGGGAAGATACTTTACTGGTGACCACTTGGCAGTGAGGAGACTGAGGTTTTGCTAAAGACTAGGTGGTGGCTCCAAGAAGAGATCATCAGGAGTATCTGGAACTGTGGAAGACAAGTCATGGGGAGAAGGAAGCTTGGTGTTGTTGGGCTGAAATGGAAAAGGGGCAAGGATGGAAGATGAAAGGGTAGGAAAGAAATGGCTTTTTTTGTTTCCCCATATCATGAGTGCCAAGAAGCATAGAAAAGGTTTGTGGGCAATGTCCAGCTGGATGCCAGAGCATCAGAGAGCAGCACCAGAAGCCAGTGCCAGAAAAGAGAAATCGTGCCAGAGACATAGAGAGTGAGGTATACCAGAAGGTCATATTACCAGTCCAAGACCTTGATACTATCCATAATAGAATAAATGGATACAGATCAAGTAAAGATGAATGAATGGTAGAATAAGAGGTAGCCTAAGCTTTGGATATAGTGGAGATGATAACCGGATTTGAATTGAGTTAGTTTCAGTAAAGAAAAATAAGAATTCAGCATCAAATATAGAAGTGTAAAATGAAGTTATTAAGATCAACCTGGAATACAAAGACAAAGAACAGAACTGGCATATAAAGTGGAGAACTCAGAATTATCACAGAATGTAGTAGAACAGAATCAAGTTAAATAGAAAAGGATCTGTGCCTAGGAGCTGCAATAAAATTAGGATCTAGAAATAAGCTCTAGTTAGTTACTAGATAAGTTAGGATTTATGAAAGTGAGTGTACAGAAACAGGAAAAAATAAATGAAAGAGCATGTCATTCATTATTCAGTTAAAAAAAATTCTCATTTTTTCTGTTCTACTGTTAATTTTCTCCTCCTTGTACAACCTTCAGTTCCAAAAGAGAAAAGCAGTGACTACAATTAATTGTGATGATATCAAAATTGCAAACTATTTATTATATGTTCTTGTTGCTTTCATTCAAAAGAAAAAGAAAAATGCAACAGGTATGCAATGACATTATCAAGTACATGCCATAATAACATCATGCATTATGATTATCTATTGTAGACATGGCATTTGTGTGCCGAGCTATCATTTTTCCTTCCATGGACACTCATCTTCCAAGGGGAAATGCATAATTTTTATTGGGCCATGGATCACTTTGATTGTCATGTACAGATAAAGCAAGCACATCCAGATCCAAAAGTGGGAAGACCTGAAACCAATTTACTATCATTTATATTTAAATGTTAGTAAAATTACATTAATTGCATACAGTTATTATCACAGTTACACATGCCTCCAGCTCTCCAAGATTGAGATTTTCTCTTCCAATTCTAAGTAGAGATGTTAAGGAAGATTATAAAAGCTTTTCCGTGCAAAACTAATCTTCTCCTACTGATCTATAGAATTTCTTTTTTGTAAGATTATAAGCAAGTTAAGCATATTTCTTGATTTCATGTCCTCCCTTGTAAGATACTTTGCACAATATTCTGTGTTGTTTTTTTACTGGTATATCATGGTGAATTGAGAAAGGCATTTTCCACCCAAATGTTCCTTTCTACATAATTCTTAAAGGGTATGTGCATGAGGCCCTGGATACTGTGAACCTTGATGCCTTTCCTGTCTGTAGTTGCTTTCTTGAGGCTTGTTTCTCTAAGAGATAGAGATGGCAATACATCAGGTTGAAGTGGACAGATTTCTGGTTTTCAGGAACAACTTTATCACTTGAATGCTGTAAACTATGCACAAGGCTCAGAGGTAAATGGCTTATGTTTAGAAATAAATAATTTTGAATTTAGGAACTGGATTTGACAACTAGAAATGGAAACAGCTTACATCCCTTCTACCAATAGTGAATTTCATTTCAGTTGCACAAATGAGAATGGAAGGAAGATTGTATTGGTGTTGCTGCTAATCAATTTGGAGATTAAAATCCTTAATGATAGATGCAAGCATCTACCAATAGAGACCATAATCTCTTGTCTTATATTAAGCTGCATAAATCATGGCAAAAACCTAATTCCTAAGGTTCTTGTGATAGCCCTTAAGGCTTCCTTTTGCTAAGGGAAGCAATCAATGTCCATTTCATTAATAATACCCTGTGTTCATGTTGCCCAAGATATTTATTGTCAAGGAGTAAAAGCTTGAGCTAATTTGCTAAGTTAATTAGTGCTGTACTGCAGAGCACAGACTCTGAAAGAAAATACATGCATCTGAGAGAAGGGGAAAATAGATGGAGAGAGTGAAAGATGGAAAGCCTATAAAATGTGAACTGGTTGTCCTCTCTTATTTATGTGTGACATAGGAGCAAATGTTGGCAGGCAGCAATAAGCTCTTGTACCCAGAGATCTGGAGGCACATTCTCTCATTTTCCTGTTTCCATCAAATGAGAGTACATTCCCGTTGTAAGCCTGGAATAATTCTTCCTCCCTTCTATACTAAGGTACAAACTACCAAAACCCAGGGTTAATGTATAAGTGTGTATAAGTGCCGGAGCTTAAAATAGATTGGAAGTCTCCTTGGAAATGTCTTTCTCATTCTCTATTCTTGTCTATATGTGAGAGGGCTTCTGTATAACAAGTAAAGAAATCTGACATACATTCAAAGGCAATATAATTTCAATTTAGCACATCATTTGAGGAACTGAGGTCCAATAAATCCAAATATTTATTAAACCTGAAGTATTTTCTCTCCTTTTCCAGAAATAAATGATGGCTCTTATGAGGACAGACCGCTTTGGGATGTTATTCTTAAAGAAAGCTTTAGGGACATTTTTCCTCTCCTATTTCCTGTCGGCAAGAAACATTGTTGGATCAGGGGGAAGGCGGAGCTTCGTCTCGGTGCTACAGCTGCGATCTCGGGGCTCT
>BLBF01000062.1:11316885-11345536 GCA_015471245.1 Laticauda colubrina
TTTCAGTAAAAGATATCTTTTCTCTAAATTAAAGAGTCTAAGTATTTATTTCCTGGATTTTGAATGGAGCTCCGCCTGACAATATCACTGAAATAACCAGAGCTGGCCATGGCTCTGTGACCCCAAGATTTTGTAGAGTTGTATGCAAAAATGAGTCCAGCAAACGTATATGCATTCATACAATAAAAGCCATTGCAAAATCCAATCCCATCCATAAAAAACTTTGCTCAAGACCAGACTTATCCATACTGCAAAGAATCTGCTCCCGTAAACTCCACGCAGAACTCAAAAAACATCTAGACAATGGAGAAAAGGACCTATTACATTGACTACAGAGCTGATTGCATTAAAAGAAAGTCACACAACCCACAGCTCTGCATCCAACTCTACCCCATCCAATCCAACATCACTCAAAACTAGGCAAGCACGCCCCTAGTGACCTCTATTCCAACCACAACTGGCCTTAAATGCAATCTACTCAATTTAAGAAGTCTTGTAAATAAAACACCTGAATTCCTCCTCTTACTAAATACTGCTAAATTCGACATGATATTTGTCTGTGAAACATGGCTCAATGCATCTCTCCCTGATTCCATCACCACAGTAAGAGACTATCATGTTTATCAATCAGATCATGAAATCTGTAGAGGAGGTGGTGTTGCTATCTTCTATAAAGAGTCCCTACATCTAAAAAACATCCAGGTTACCCAGAAACCTGCTCTTCCTGAGACCATCATGTGTGAACTGACCTTAAATATCACATTTCGGTTCTTACTATGTTATAGAGCCCCTGATAATAACATTGAACATGTAAGCAAGCTAAATACACTACTAACACGGGCAGTATCCTGCCCACACACTTTTATCTTTCCTGGTGACTTCAATCTACCTCATATTAATGGGACCCTTAACGAATGTACAACTGAACCCACACATGCAACCTTCTACAATGCAGTAACAAATCTGGGACTAGAACAAGTCACCAACAATGCTAGACTTAACAACTGCCTCGATCTCATCTTCTGCAATAGTTTGAATTCAATTTACGGAATACAAATTAAAGAACTTTTTTCCAACAGTGACCACAACATGACTGACTTTTGTCTCAACATACGTCCACACAAAAATCATCATAATGACGGAATGCCCAATTATAATTTCAAAAAAGGCAACTATGATCTTATAAACAACGATCTCTCATTCCTTGATTGGCAATTTCTATTCTCTGGATGCAATACTGTAGAAGACCATTACAACATATTTTCACTTGAAGTTAAAGGAATCATTAAACTATATGTACCAATAACAACTCCCAAAACCAGAAAAAACAAATTACTCATAACAATAAGGAAGCTTCAATCCAAAAAGAAATCACTTTGGCAGAAAAAGAAATCTGGTGACGTTGCCAACTTCAAAAGCCGATACAAAAAATTATGCCCCAGATAAAGACTGAATGCACAAATTATCACATTAAACAAGAGGAAAACCTTCTATGCACCAATTCCACCCGTGCTTTCTACAATTTTGTAAACAACAAACAAAAAGACAAGGTCCATCCCACCCCTGAAAGGACCTAATGGTAAAGACTGCAATGATGACACCATTAAAGCCAACCTCTTTAACACATTATTTGGCTCAGAATTTGTAAACAGCAATGGATCATGCCCAGTATTTCCTAGTCGAACCACAGACAACTACAGTGATCTAATAAATATCGATTTTACAGAAAACAATGTTGAAAAAGTATCATGCAATCTAAAACCATCTCTATCTATTGGACCGGATGGAATATGTGCCTACTTCTTTAAAAAGCTATCCACTGCCATAGCCGAACCTCTAAGCATAATCTTAGAAAAATCTTTCAGGACCAGCTCCTTGCCAAAACTATGGTCACAAGCCATGGTCATCCCCATCTTCAAAAAGGGATACCCCTGCCTAGTTGAAAATTACAGACCAATCTCTTCACGCTGCATCAACTGTAAAGTCATGGAATCAATTAATTACCAATCCATCATCCTTCACTTAGAAACAAACAACCTACTTTCTGATAAACAATTTGGTTTCAGAAAAAAACTACTTTGCAACCTGCAACTCTTCCACTGCAAAAATAAATAGACTACACAACTCGATCAGGGCAAAGCAATAGATGCAATCTACAAAGACTTCTGTAAAGCCTTTGATTCAGTGGTACATGACAAACTACTCCTAAAACTAAAATCTTATGGTATCTCTGGATACCTGCATAACTGGATAGAAGCATTTCTGTCAAACAGA
This sequence comes from Laticauda colubrina, assembly GCA_015471245.1. Taxonomy (NCBI): domain Eukaryota; kingdom Metazoa; phylum Chordata; class Lepidosauria; order Squamata; family Elapidae; genus Laticauda; species Laticauda colubrina. The sequence goes on from BLBF01000062.1 coordinate 11,319,160, forward strand.
CAACAAATGGTCAAAATTGGGAGTGTCCTATCAAATTCTGAACCTGTCAACAGTGGAGTCCCCCAAGGCAGAGCTCTAGGACCAACTCCTTTCATATTCAACAAAAATGACCTCTGTAATCATATTAAGAGCACCTGCATTCTCTTCACTGATGATGTTCAACAGCAAAGACAATATGCTACCCTTCAAAAAGACCTGGACTATGTATCAGAATGGTCAAACAAATAGCAACTTCAAATCTGAACAAATAAATGCTCTGTTTTAAGGCCCTGTCACACTGCCCAACGGATGCAAAACGTAAGTAAAAAGGACACAACGGATGAGAAAACGGAGGTTCCATCCGTTGTTATCCGCTCTAAAAAGGGGCAAAAATTTGCATAACCAGAGCGGATAACACGGAAAGGAATGGACGCGGGGAGGATGCAGAGCGGATGGAAAGCGGATGCGGAATGGAAGCCTAGCGGATGGAAGTGGATGGGAGCGGATGGCATATCTGCTAGGCTTCTGGGGGGCCACAGCAAAGCGGACGCGGAATGGAAAGAGCGGATGCAGAGCGGACGCCGAGCGGATGAAGCGGATGCACAGCGGAAGCCTAGCGGATGCATCGCGGAAGCCTAATGGATGCCAAGCGTTAATTGCGCATGCGGGGAGGATGCATTGCTTAAGTCCCGCGGATATAAAGGGGAGCAGGTCAGAAGCAGGTCACCATTCAGAGGAAAGACCTGCTGCCGGACGGATTGACAGCCTTACCTGCCCTGCCTGCATGCCTGCCTGCAAGCCTTGCTGCAAAACTTGCTGCCAGCCTTGCTGCCAGCCTCCCTGCCGGCCTTGCTGTCTGCCTGCCTGCCAGCCTTGCTGCCAGCCTCCCTGCCAGCCTTGCTGTCTGCCTACCTGCCAGCCTTGCTGCAAGCCAGTCTGCCTGCCAGCCTTGGTTCCTGCCTGCCAGTCAGCCTTGGTGCCTACCTTCCTGCAAGCCTTCCTGCCAGCCTTGGTGCCTGCCCGCCTGCCAGCCTTGGTTCCTGCCTGCCTGGAAGCCTTTCTGCCAGCCTTGGTGCCAGCCTTCCTGTCAGCCTTGGTGCCTGCCTGCCTGCCAGCCTTGGTGCCAGCCTTCCTGCAAGCCTTGGTGCCTGCCTTCCTGCAAGCCTTGTTCCTGCATGCCTGGCAGCCTTCCTGCCAACCTTGGTGCCAGCTTTCCTGCCAGCCTTGGTTCCTGGCAGCCTTCCTGCAAGCCTTGGTGCATGCCTGCCTGCCAGCCTTGATGCCAGCCTTCCTGCCAGCCTTGGTGCCTGCCTGCCTGCAAGCCTTGGTGCCTGCCTGCCTGGAAGCCTTGCTGCCAGCCTTGGTGCCTGCCTGCCTGGAAGCCTTGGTGCCTGCCTGCCTGCCAGCCTTGGTTCCTGCCAGCCTCCCTGACAGCCAGCAACCCTACAACCATGGTGAAGAACAGAAAGCCTCAGCCATCTGCTTTCAGCCCTGGCAAGAGGGACAGGGCTACCATCCCGCCCCCTGGCTCTCACTCTGCTTCTGCTGGGGCTTCTGTAGCACGGGCTCTCTCTTCTGGGGCTGGAGCTTCTGCTGCTTCTGCTTCTGGAGGAGCTGATGATGCTGCTTCTGGCGGTGGTGCTTCTGCTGGTGCTAACTCTGCTTATGCTGCACCCCAATGGCGCTTCAGACAAGCACTCCAGCACCAGCCACCTCCACAGCACCTGGACCCTTCACCCCTGAGACTGAGCGACCAAGAGGAGTGCCAGAGACTGGCTGGCTGGCTACCTGTGGACTTTATTTGGACACTTGACTTGGGTAATTATTCTTTTATAGCTTGTGGTTAATAAATCTATCTTTGATTCACACACTTGCCTCATTTCTTTTTTTTAATAAAGTCTTGGTTGAAACTTTTGCATGTTTGTGGGATGGGTAAGGATAGCAGTGGGGTGGGCAGGGATACCTTTGGAATGGGTAGTAGCTGTGGGATACATAAACCTCCAGTGCAAGCATAGTGGGACTGTATGGTCCACCCTACCAGGTGCCACACCTATGGCCCTTTATTATCAATAACAATTTAATCATTGATCCACACATGTCAACATAAACACAACTCTTTATTCAATGCCCTGTTCATTGTAGGCCCACCCAACATACTTGGCCCAATCTCATCCGTGTGATGAGACAGGCTGAAGGAAGCATCCATTAAACATCTATCATGCTGTCTTGCCACTCCACCGCTCCAGCTGGGGAGTTGCACCAGTGTTTCAGGAGGTTGCGCTGCTTCTTCCCTTGACGTGAAGCTCTGTTGGGGCCTTGCACATCCACAGTATCTATCAGGTTTCGCCCTTGCCTCCATTCCCCAGGCTCCATGTCCCCATTACCTTGTTGGAGGTCTACCAGGCTGTTCTGCAACACTGGGTCGCGGGTGCGCAAGAGATTGTGCAGGATGCAGCAAGCTTCCACGATCCTCCTCACAGTCTGTGGGTGATGCTGCATGGTGGTGAGAAGTACCTGGAACCTGTTGACCAGGATGCCAAAGGCGTTCTCCACCATCCGCCTTGCGCCGGACAGCCTGTAGTTGAAGATCCTCTCTTCATGGGTGAGGAGTCTGGAGGTGTAGGGCTTCATGAGGTAGGTTGTGAGGGAGAAGGCGTCATCCCCCACAATGAAGTAGGGCACATCTTGCGTGTCGTTGGGCAGGGGGTCTGGATCTGGGAAGCCCATGATGAGGTTGCGTTCCAGCCCCTCCTTGAGGTGACTGGCGTTGTATACCTGGGCATCTGAACATGACCCGTTTCCTGAAGCATCGATGTGCATGAACTTGTAGTCAGCATCGACCATGGTGAAGAGGACGATGCTGAAGAAGCCCTTGTAGTTGTGATAAGTGGACCCTGACTTGGATGGAGCTTTGCAGGCTATGTGCTTCCCATCTATGGCTCCAATGGTGTGTGGGAAGTTCCACCTCTGATACCACTGCTCTGCAACTTTCTTCCAGGCTTCTTCAGTGGTGGGGCACTGTAGGAGCTCCTCCATGTATTCTTCGATGATGGCTTGCACCACTTCTCTGACCACAATGTTGATGGTGTTGTGTGGCTCCAGCCGTACTGCATCCACCCTACAGCCGTACTGTAGGTGGTCCCTGAGGCCAGGTGGTGCAGAGTCAGTGCCACCTTGAGCTCAGGGTTCAGGCTGGGGTGGAATTTGGTGCTCTGCTTGGTCAACCTGGGTGTCAGCCGCTGCACAACTTCGTCAAACATGGCTGGAGGCATCCTCATGAAGTTCTGGAATGCCCGAGTGTCTTCGTTCCTGAGCTCCACCATCAGCTTGTTGTACAGTCCGTACTCTGCTCTTCTCCCAATCCATCTTTGGACCCAGACGCTTCGTGGCCACCTCCTTTTCTTCCCGTAGTAGAGTTCAGAGAGCCTGTAGATGGCTTCGCACTGTTGCAGAACGATGGTGGCTGCCAAAAGGACTTTGTTACAATCCATGGTGGACATGACTGGATGCTGTGGAAGAGCAAGATCCAGATGAAGACTGCAGAGGTCTGCACAGCAGGGCTGCTGGTCTGAAAGTGAGATCCAAGTGAGTTGCTCCCCCTTTTTATAGGCAATATAGGTTTTCCCCTATGTGTCCTTTTGCATTCTCTAGGCATCCTCTAGACATCCTTAATATCCGAGATAGGTCCCCTCTGGGGACGTTTTTTCCATTTTCAAAGCTTTCTTTGCGAGCTGCATCTGCTTTCATCTGTTCTGCATCCGTTCTGTATCCGTTTACTGCTGGAGCGAATCGAGTTGCCCGGATGTGTAGCAGATGCCTAGCGGATATAGCGGATGTGTAACGAATGCAGAATGGATGCCTAGCGGATGCTTAGCGGATGCCTAGTGGATGCAGAATGGACACATTGGATACATTTTCCACGCAAAAGTTTTGAGCAGCTCAAAACCCTCTGAGTGAATGAAACATCAATAGACGGATGCTCGATGGATAAAGAGAAAGCAAAACGTATGCAGTGAGTATAACACGGAAGCATCGCGTTAACCAACGGATGGCAAGTGTTTTTCTCCATTTTACATCCTCTTTGCATCCGTTGGTGCAGTGTGACAGGGGCTTTACATCTTGGCAAAAAAAAATCAGAAAATAAAATACAAGCTGAATAGTCAAGACCTTGTTGATGATTCAAACTCTATCAAGGATCTTGGAGTACTCATTTCTTATGATCTAAGTGCTAGAGCCCACTGTAATTACATAGCCAAAAAGGTGTTAAGAGTTGTTAACCTAATCTTACTTGTAATCTCTGGTAATATTACACTAATAACTAGAGCTTACAAAACATTTGCTAGACCACTACTTGAATACAGCTCATCAGTCTGGAACCCACATTACGTATCTGATATTAACACAATTAAGAAAGTCCAGAAATATTTCACAAGAAGAGTTCTCCACTCCTCTACTTGTTGCAGAATACCTTATGCCACCAGACTTGAACTTCTAGACCTAAAAAACCTAGAACTACACCACCTTTGGTCCGATCTAAGTATAGTATATAAAATCATACATTGCAATGTCCTACCTGTCAATGACTACTTCAGCTTCAACCATAACTATACAAGGGCAAACAATAGATACAGAGTCAAGATTAATCACACCAAACTTGATTGTAGGAAATATGACTGCAGCAACAGAGTGGTCAATATCTGGAATACTCTACCTGACTCTGTGGTTTCTTCCCCAAACCCAAAAACTTTAACCTTAGAGTGTTAGACTTTCTACGATTGACCTCACCCCTTTCCTAAGAGCTCTGTAGAGAGCATGAATAAGTGCACCAATGTGCCTACCATCCCTGTCCTATTGTTTCTTTTATTTCTTTTATTTTTCTTATATGTATCCATGTATTCATAACTATGTTTTTACTTATACCTATTATCTTGAAAGCAATTGACAAACCAAATAAAAAAATAAAAAAATAAAAACCATGTCTTTGGAGTGCCCTGGTAAGAAATAACTTGTGTGCAGTTATTCTGCACCGAAAAGGCCCTGTCACGCTGCCCAACGGATGCAAAACGGACAAAATGGACGAGCAAAATATTCCATCCGTTGTTATCCATTCTCAAAAGGGGCAAAAATTTGCATAACTGGAGCAGATAACATGGATGGGGGGAGGACGTAGGGCGGATGGAAAGCAGATGCGGAACGGAAGCCCAGCGGATGGAAGCGGATGGGAGCAGATGACACATCCGCTAGGCTTCCGGGGGGGCGCAGCAAAGCGGATGCGGAACGGATACAGCGGATGCACAGCGGATGCACAGCGGATGAAACGGATGCAGAGAGGAAGCCTAACGGATGCACAGCGGAAGCCTAATGGATGCCAAGCATTACTTGCGCATGCGGGGAGGATGCATTGCATAAGCCCCGCAGATATAAAAGGAAGCAGCTTGGAAGCAGGTCACCATTCAGAGGAAAGACCTGCTGCCGGACGGATTGACAGCTTTGCCTGCCCTGCCTGCATGCCTGCCTGCAAGCCTTGCTGCCAGCCTTGCTGCAAGCCTTGCTGCCAGCCTCCCTGCCAGCCTTGCTGTCTGCCTGCCTGCCAGCCTTGCTGCCAGCCTCCCTGCCAGCCTTGCTGCATCCCTGCCTGCCAGCCAGTCTGCCTGCCAGCCTTGCTGCCTGCCTTCCTGTCAGCCTTGGTTCATGTCTGCCTGCCAGCCTTGGTGACTGCCTGCCTGCCAGCCTTCCTGCCAGCCTTGGGGCCTGTATCCCTGCCAGCCTTCCTGCCAGCCTTGGTGCATGCCTTCCTGCCTGCCAGCCTTCCTGCCAGCCTTGGGGCCTGCCTATCTGCCAGCCTTCCTGCCAGCCTTGGGGCCTGTCTCCCTGCCAGCCTTCCTGCCAGCCTTGGTGTCAGCCTTCCTGCCAGCCTTGGTGCCTGCCTGCCTGCATGCAAGCCTGCCTGCCAGCCTTCCTGCCAGCCTTGGTTCCTGCCTGCCTGCCAGCCTTCCTGCCAGCCTTGGTGCCTGCCTCCCTGCCAGCCTTCCTGCCAGCCTTGGTGCCTGCCTCCATGCCAGCCTCCCTGCCAGCCAGCAACCCCACAACCATGCGGAAGCACAGCAAGCCTCATCCATCTGCTGCCAGCCCTTGCAAGAGGGACAGGGCTACCATCCCGCCCCCTGGCCCTCACTCTGGTTCTGCTGGGGCTTCTGCAGCACGGGCTCGCTCTTCTGGGCCTGGGGCTTCTGTTGCTTCTGCTTCTGGAGGAGCTGATGACAAGCACTCCAGCACCAGCCACCTCCACAGCACCTGGACCCTTCACCCCTGAGACTGAGTGACCAAGAGGAGTGCCAGAGACTCATTTTTGTTTTATAGCTTGTTGTTAATAAAGTCTATTTTTGATTCACACATTTGCTTCATTTCTTTTTTTTTAATAAAGTCTTGCTGGAAACTTTTAGAAATGGTTTAAGCTTTTGCATGCTTGTGAGATGGGTTAAGATAGCAGTGGGATGGGTTGAGATAGCAGTGGGATGGGCAGGGATACCTTTGGGATGGGTAATAGCTGTGGGATAGATAAACCTCCATTGCAAGCATAGTGGGATGGGATGGTCCACCCTCCCAGGTGCCACACCTATGGCCCTTTATTATCAATAATAATGTAATAATCATCCACACATGTCAACACAAACACAACTCTTTATTAAATGCCCTGATCATTGTAGGGCCACTCAACATACATGGCACAATCTCATCAGTGTGATGAGACAGGCTGAAGGAAGCATCCATTAAGCATCTATCATGCTGTCTTACAACTCCACCGCTCAAGCTGGGGAGTTGCACCAGTGTTTCAGGAGGTTGCGCTGCTTCTTCCCTTCCTGTGAAGCTCTGTTGGGGCCTTGCACATCCTGAGTGTCTATCAGGTTTCACCCTTGCCTCCATTCCCCAGGCTCCATGTTTCCATTGCCTTGTTGGAGGTCCATGAGCCTGTTCTGCAAGACTGGGTAGTGGGTGCGCATGAGATTGTGCAGGATGCAGCAAGCTTCCATGATCCTCCTCACGGTCTCTGGGTGATGTTGCATGGTGGTGAGAAGTACCTGGAACCTGTTGGCCAGGATGCCAAAGGCATTCTCCACCACCCGCCTTGCCCTGGACAGCCTGTAGTTGAAGATCCTCTCTTAATTGGTGAGGTATTTAGAGGTGTAGGCCTTCATGAGGTAGGTTCTGAGGGAGAATGCGTCATCCCCCATGATGAAGTAGGGCACATCTTGTGTGTTGTTGGGCAGGGGTTCTGGATCTGGGAAGCCCACGATGAGGTTGCGTTCCAGCCCACCCTTGAGGTCACTTGTGTTGTATACCTGAAGATGACCCGTTGCCTGAAGCATCGATGTACATGAATTTGTAGTCAGCATCGACCATGGCAAAGAGGAGGATGCTGAAGAAGCCTTTGTAGTTAAAATAAGTGGACCCCGACTTGGCTGGCGCTTTGCAGGCCACGCACTTTGCAGGCCACGTGCTTTGCAGGCCACGTGCTTGCCATCTATGGCTACAACGGTGTGTGGGAAGTTCCACCTCTGATACCACTGCTCTGCAACTTTCTTCCATCCTTCTTCAGTGGAGGGGCACTGGAGGAGCTCCTCCAGGTATTCTTCGATGATGGCCTGCACCACTTCTCTGACCACAATGCTGATGGTGTTGTGTGGCACCATTCAGCCATACTGCATGCTCCTGTAGGTGGTCCCTGAGGCCAGGTGGCGCAGAGTGAGTGCCACCTTGAGCCAAGGTTCCAGGCTGGGCCGGAAGTTGGTGCTCTGCTTGGTCAAACTGGGTGTCAGCCACTGTACAACTTCGTCAAACATGGCTAGAGGCATCCTCATGAAGTTCTGGAATGCACGAGTGTCTTCGTTCCTGAGCTCCACCATCAGCTTGTTGTACAGTCCGTACTCTGCTCTTCTGGCGAATCATCTTTGTACCCAGACGCTTCTTGGCCGTCTCTTTTTCTTCCCAAAGTAGAGTTCACAGAGCTTGTAGATGGCTTCGCACTGTTGGAGAAGGATGGTGGCTGCCAAAAGGACTTTGTTACGATCCACGGTGGACATGACTGGATGCTGTGGAAGAGGAAGAGGCAGATGAAGGCTGCAGAGGTCTGCAGCTGGGCTGCTGTTCTGAAAGTGAGATCCAGGTGAGTTGCTCCCCCTTTTTATAGGCAACGTAGGTGTCCCTTTGCATCCTCTAGGCATCCTCTAGGCATCCTGTAGACATCCTTAATATCCAAGATAGGTCCCCTCTGCGAACGTATTTTCCGTTTTACATGCTTTGTTTCCATGCTGCATCTGCTAGGCATCCGTTCTGCATCCGTTCCATGTCCATTCCACTTCCTGCCTGCATCCGAGCGGATGCGAGTTGCTTGGATGCGGAACAGATGCCTAGCGGATGTAGCGGATGCGTAATGGATGCAGAACTGATGCCTAGTGGATGTGTAGTGGATGCCGAATGGACGAATTGGATACATTTTCCGTGCAAAAGTTTTGGGCAGCTCAAAACTTTCTGAGCGGATGAAACATCCATAAACGGATGCTGGATGGATAGAGAGGAAGCAAAACAGAGGCAGTGAGTACAGAGCGGATACATCACGTTAACCAACGGATGGCAAGCTTTTTTGTCTGTTTTACATCCTCTTTGCATCCATTGGTGCAGTGTGATAGGAGCTTGAGATTTATACCAGAGGAAAATGGGAATTCTTATTAACTATACATTGAGATTGACATATACATACACTCAATGAAGTATATTTTATTATACCACTGAATCATCTCATTCAATTGGATAATTAGCAAATGAATGACTATTGAGTTTCAGGCCTAGTCCCAAAGTTGCCAATTCAGTAATAAGAATTCTATTCCAATTTTTTAAAGCATTATACTTATTTGATATCTTGTGCATCCCAGATTGTTGGGATCATCTGAGGTGGTTCATCATTAGCATGGACATTCCATTTGATGCAATATTTTATTTGTCCCATTCAACTGAAGCTATTTCTTGTTTTGTTTTTATTTTTACTGCTATCTTGCCCATGCAGAAAAGCAAAGAATAACTTCCCCAAATCCCTTCTAGAATAATTAACATACTTCTTCGTGCCAACCGTATTGGCTAGCCAAAGGGCTTCTGATGGAATTAGAAGAGCCCAGCACAATGCAATCCTCACATCTGCTGTGCTGATCACTGCCAAAAATGCAGTGATTTGTTTGCTGCCAGTGAGTTCTTTGGACAGAGTTCCAGCTTTATTCTGAAGTATCTGATATACTGCTGGGCTTTGGGAACTTTTCAGTGATGTTCTGGGGAAGAGTGAAGAAACCATAACTGTAGAATGAAGTAAGGAGACAAAGAACACAAAATATTCTATCTATCTGAGATACTGTCCTGTAATTGCCCTTAGAACGGTTAAGGATCCTGCTTTGGAAAGGCAACTGTTTGAAAGACTGGGCAGCCCAACTGCTAAAGATAAAACCTACAAATTGGGAAAGCCCATCCACTGTTAAGCAGGCGCAGATGTCACCTGCTCACAATTTTCTCTCACTATGGTGAGATGAATTTCAATTTAAATGAAGGTAAAGATTCTCCAGAATTTGTCTCTTTAAATTCGCATTTGCAAGCATGTATTTTTTTTATCTATATAGAAAATGTAGCCTAACTTCACCTAAGTTTAAGACCCTCTAAATATAAGGATGGATTCATTTAGTTTGAACAATCTGACATGCCATGTAGTTCATTGCTAATTTGAGAAGAGACAAAGTATCTGGTTTTGGCTTGATGTATCAAGGAGCTTACTAGTGTTCCAGTTACTCCCTTTGGCAGCCTGTTTTATGGGATTCTTATGGGAAGTTGGAAGCTGGAATGTTATGCATGCATAAATGAGCAAAACTGTTGTCAACAATCAATGTGCACTTGCTGACAAGGAAGCATCGTGGTTCTTCACATCTGTTCCTGAAAATGCAGCCCTTGTTCTGAAGCCCATGTCACACTGAACCAACGGATGCAAAGAGGATGTAAAACGGACAAAAAACCTTGCCATCCATTCGAAAACGCGATGTACTCACTGCCTCCGTTTTGATTCCTCTCTATCCATCCAGCATCCGTTTATTGATGTTTCATCTGCTCCGAAAGTTTTGGGCTGCCCAAAACTTTTGCGCGGAAAATGCATCCAGTTCGTCCGTTCTGCATCCTCTAGGCATCTTCTCCGCATCCGCTACGCATCCGTTACGTATCTGCTATATCCGCCAGGCATCCATTCCGCATCCGCGCAACTCGCATCCGCTCGGACGCAGGGAGGAAGCGGAATGGACGTGGAACGGATGCAGAACGGATGCCTAGCGGATGCAGCATGGAAACAAAGCATGTTAAACGGAAAATACGTTCGCAGAGGGGACCTATCTCGGATATTAAGGATGTCTAGATGATGCCTAGAGGATGCCTAGAGGATGCAAAGGGACACCTATACTGCCTATAAAAAGGGGGAGCAACTCACCTGGATCTCACTTTCAGAACAGCAGCCCAGCTGCAGACCTCTGCAGCCTTCATTTGCCTCTGCCTCTTCCACAGCATCCAGTCATGTCCACCGTGGATCGTAACAAAGTCCTTTTGGCAGCCACCATCCTTCTTCAACATCCGCTATATCTGCTTGGCGTCTGCTGCGCATCCGCGCAACTCGCATCCGCCCGGACGCAGGGAGGAAGCGGAACAGACGCGGAACAGATGCAGAACGGATGCAGAATGGATGCAGCATGGAAACAAAGCGTTCAAAGCGGACAAAACGTTCGCAGAGGGGACCTATCTTGGATATTAAGGATGTCTAGAGGATGCCTAGAGAATGCCTAGAGGATGCAAAGGGACACCTATACTGCCGATAAAAAGGGGGAGCAACTCGTCTGCATCTCACTTTCAGACCAGCAGCCCACCTGTGCAGACCTCTGCAGCTTTCATCTGACTCTTCCTCTTCCACAGCATCCAGTCATGTCCACCGTGGATCGTACCACCATCCTTCTGCAACAGTACGAAGCCATCTACAGGCTCGGTGAACTCTACTACAGGAAGAAAAAGAGGCGGCCAAGAAGCGTCTGGGTCCGAAAATGGATCGGGAGAAGAGCAGAGCACGGACTGTACAACAAGCTGATGGTGGAGCTCAGGAACGAAGACACTCGGGCATTCCAGAACTTCATGAGGATGCGTCCAGCCATGTTTGATGAAGTTGTGGAGCGGCTGACACCCAGGTTGACCAAGCAGAGTACCAAATTCTGGCCCAGCCTGGAACCTGGGCTTAAGGTGGCACTCACTCTGCACCACCTGGCCTCAGGGACCACCTACAAAAGCATGCAGTATGGCTGGAGGGTGCCACACAACACCATCAGCATTGTGGTCAGAGAAGTGGTGCAGGCCATCATCGAAGAATACAAGGAGGAGCTCCTCCAGTGCCCCTCCACTGAAGAAGGCTGGAAGAAAGTTGCAGAGCAGTGGTATCAGAGGTGGAACTTCCCACACACCGTTGTAGCCATAGATGGCAAGCACGTGGCCTGCAAAGCGCCAGCCAAGTCGGGGTCCACTTGTTTCAACTACAAGGGCTTCTTCAGCATTATCCTCTTTGCCATGGTCGATGTTGACTACAAATTCATGTACATCGATGCTTCAGGCTACGGCTCATGTTCAGATGCCCAGGTATACAACGCCAGTCACCTCAAGGAGGGGCTGGAACGCAACCTCATCGTGGGCTTCCCAGATCCAGACCCCCTGCTGAACGACACACAAGATGTGCCCTACTTCATCGTGGGGGATGACACCTTCTCCCTCAGAACCTACCTCATGAAGCCCTACACTTCCAGACTCCTGACCTGTGAAGAGAGGATCTTGAACTACAGGCTGTCCAGGGCAAGGCGGGTGGTGGAGAATGCCTTTGGCATCCTGGTCAACAGGTTCCAGGTACTTCTCACCACCATGCAGCATCACCCAGAGACCGTGAGGAGGATCGTGGAAGCTTGCTGCATCCTGCACAATCTCATGCGCACCCATTACCCAGTCTTGCATAAGAGGCTCGTGGACCATCAACAAGGCAATGGGGACATGGAGCCTGGGGAATGGAGGCAAGGGCAAAACCTGATCGACACTCAGGATGTGCAAGGCCACAACAGAGCCTCACAGGAAGGGAAGAAGCAACGCAACCTCCTGAAACACTGGTGCAACTCCCCAGCTGGAGTGGTGGAGTGGCAAGACAGGATGGTAGATGCTTAATGGATGCTTCCTTCAGCCTGTCTCATCACATGGATGAGATTGGGCCATGTATGTTGGGTGGGCCTACAATGAACAGCGCGTTTAATAAAGAGTTGTGTTTGTGTTCAAATGTGTGGATCAATGCTTACATTGTTATTGGTAAAAAAGGGCCGTAGGTGTGGCACCTGGGAGTGTAGACCATACAGTCCCACTATGCTTGCACTGGAGGTTTATCTATCCCACAGCTATTAGACATCCCAAAGGTATCCCTGCTCATTCCACGTATCCCTGCCCACCCCACTGCTATCTTAACCCATCCCACAAGCATGCAAAGGCTTAAGCCAATTCTAAAAGTTTCCACCAAGACTTTTTAAAAAAAAACAAATGAAGCAAGTGTGTGAATCAAAGATAAACTTTATTGAACAACAAGCTGCAAAAAAAAAAAATGACCCAAGTCAAGTGTCCAAATATAGTCCACAGGTAGCCAGCTACCCGGTCTCTGGCACTCTTCTTGGTCACTCGGAAATGTGCCCTGTCTCAGGGGTGAAGGGTCCAGGTACTGTGGTGGTGGGTGGTGTTGGAGTGCCTGGCCTTGAGAGGAGAACAGGGGACGGTGTGTTGAGAAAGCTCTCGGACAGCTGGCTCAGCCCCGTGATGCTGAGAGGTCCTTCCTCCATGCCATGGGGTGTCAGCCCCAGTACTGATGACAGATGTACTGAGGCCGGGCTTGGCTGTGGGGTGGAGGAAGGAGTAGTGTAGTGGGGCTGTCTGCTCTGTAGCTGGGTGAGGACTGGCATGGGTGGCATCATTGGCGTGGGTGGCATTGCTGTTGTCGGTGGCATCATTGGCATGGGTGGCATCGCTGTCATCAGTGGCATCGTTGTTGTGGGTGGCATCGGTGACATCAGTGAAGCCTTGGATTGGGAGGGACATCACCTGTGGTGGAGGTGGAGGAGCAGACCTGGACTGGGTGGGAGCAGGTTCCTCTGGGTCTGGAGGGTTGTGAAGCAGCTTGGTGATCCTGTCCGTCACCAGCCGGTACTGTGGATCCGCCATTTCTTTGAGGCTGTGGTTGACATAGGTGAGGAAGGGCTTGCGGTTGGAGGATGAGGAGTCGGTGTGGACCAGCTGAGAGAGGAGATCTATGCTGGTGCGGATGTTGTCCCTGATCTCCAGCAGGACAGTGTGGCTCTGCCCCTCCTGCTGTCCGGCTCTGTGCCTTTCTGCGGAGGCGGAGCTGGGGGGGTGGATGCGGCTAGGACTGTGGTGGACTCGATGTCTCCTTTCTCCCACCGCACCAGGGAGTCCTCTACGCACTCCACCACGCTTACCACACCTGTCCGTGGGTTCTCCGCCATGCCATGCTCCACAGAAACCTGCCTGGAGACAGGGACTGACTCTCGGCCGGAAGAGGATTGGCTCTCAGCAGGCTGCCAGAGAGAGAGGGTCGTGAGAGGGGCTGCTGGTGCTCCTCGGTGGCGGACCTCACCCTCCAGGAAGCTGCACCTGGCCATGACGTAGGTCTCTCTGTCTGTCAGCTTCACAGTGGCCTGACCAGATTTCTTCAGGTGCAGCTTCCCGTACCAGGTGTGCATGTGCTTCCACCAGCCGAGGAGCACCTCCGAAATGTAACCCATACTCTCTGCCCTCTCTCTCCAAGTAGCCTGCTTCCGCTTGGTGTCCCTGTACAGCTGGTGTCCCTTCTCTCTCATCCACTCCAGCACCTCATCCTCGTGCGCCTCCTCAATATAGTATTGCCTCCTCTCCTGTTGTCGCATACGCCTCTTCCTCCCTTTGGCTGGACCAGATGGGCCCTCATGAGAGGGGCTCCCAGGTAGTAGGGGCTGCTCCTCCACACCACCACCAGCAGCAGCAGCACCAGCAGAATCATCATCATCATCATCATCATCCTCACCAGCAGGATCATCATCATCATCATCATCATCAGCAGCAGCAGCAGCAGCAGGGTCATCATCAGCAGCAGCAGCAGCATCGGCAGCAGGATCATCATCAGCAGCAGGACCAACAGGACCAGGATCAGCAGCAGTAGAGTAAGCACCAGCAGGGCCAGCAAGTCCAGGAGCACGAGCAGGACCAGGAGCACAAGCAGGACGAGCAGGACGAGCAAGACCAGGAGCACGATCAGGACGAGGAAGTCCAAGGAGCATGAGCAGGTCGAGCAGGACCAGCAGGACCAGGAGCAGCTTCAACAGAGTAAGCACCAGCAGAAGCACCAGCACCAGCAGAAGCACCACCGCCAGGAGCAGCTTCAGCAGAAGCCCCAGCAGAAGCAGAGTCAGGGGCAGGGGGCAGGAGGTTGGCCCTGTCCCTCTTGCCAGGGATGGCGGCAGGTTGCTGAGGCTTTCGCTTCCTCCCCATGGTTGTGGGGTTGCTGGCTGGCAGGGAGGCTGGCAGGCACCAAGGCTGGCAGGAAGCCTGGCAGGAAGGCTGGCAGGAAGGCTGGCAGAAAACCTAGCAGGAAGGCAGGCAGGCAGGCAGGCACCAAGGCTGGCTGGAAGGCAGGCTGGCAGGGCAGGCAAGGAACTTGAAGTGTCCATCAGCAGGTCTTTCCTCGGAATGGTGGCCACGTGCAAGCTGCTTCCCTTTATATCCGGGGGGCTTACGTAATACTTCCCCCCTGCATGCGCAATTAACGCTCGGCATCAGTTCCGCTTCTGCTGTGCATCCGTTAGGCTTCTGCTGTGCATCCGCTTTATCCGCTGTGCATCCGCTTCATCCGTTCGGTGTCCATTCTGCATCCGCTGTATCCGTTCCGCATCCGCTTTGCTGAGGCCCCCTGGAAGCCCTGCGGTTGCGCCATCCGCTTCCATCCACTGGGCTTCCGTTCCGCATCCACTTTGCATCCGCCCTGCGTCCTCCCCGCGTCCGTGTTATCCGCTCCGGTTATGCAAATTTTTGCCCCTTTTAAGAGCGGATAACAATGGATGGAACATTTTGCTCATCCACTGTGTCCTTTTTGCATCCGTTGGCCAGTGTGACATGGGCTTAAGAGAGAATATGTTGCTATGACAGTACCCCAGAAAGTGATAACCAGGATAATATCAAAGGTTGCCCGTTTTAGGACAAGGCACAAATATGTTGCTTTTCCTGCTGCAATATTTACTGCTTTGAAACTGGATGCAGCATCTCTTGCAGAAGCAGATACCCATAATCTGCAAGCCCCCAATTACAATACCATATGAATGAAGGGAAGCTCCTCTCATCTGGAAGGCTTTCCCCTCATTTATCAAAATCAGAATATTGACAAAACCCTTTGCTACCACTAATAATTCGATACTCTTGATTCTGGAAATGTCAGATAGTATTCTTCAGGGGTCAGTTTGGCAATTTGTCACTATGGGATCCTCGGTACTTTGGGAAGTTGATTGTTTGCAGGGTTGTTGTTTTTTTTTTGCAGATGTTTCATTACCAAACTCGGTAACATCATAATTGATGATGGTGGTCAGGGTTGGTAATGAAATATCTGCAAGAAAACAACCAAGTTCAGACAGCAACAAGGATTCCACAGTTCAACTTTAAGCTACAAATTTTCTCTCCTATCATTGCTGATCCTCGATCTTATTCTAAACCAACTTCTTTTGAAATCCAGATTCATCTTTTCCTTTTCTTTCTTTGCTGTTTGATTGATGGCTGTGTGTTATAGGTATTCAAGCCTACCGCCCCAAGGTTGATGAAATACGACAATACTTAATTTCTGGCCTGCTTAATAAACTTTCTGTCTTTGGTGCAGCTATGTGATCTTTTTGGGGTTTTGGCCAGCTTTTTCTACCCAGCAAGATTTATTACAAACTCTTTCCCTGGAACTTGCAGTCCTATGAAGGGCTTTTATTTGAAATGAAAGAATTGGGACAAAGTGTTTCATTTCATGAAATGTCATGCCAGGTGAAACGTTTTCTTTGTCTTCTTTAAAGCCCATGTCACACTGCACCAACGGATGCAAAGAGGATGTAAAATGGACAAAAAAGCTTGCCATCCGTTGGTTAACGCGATGTACTCACTGCCTCCGTTTTGCTTCCTCTCTATCCATCCAGCATCCGTCTATTGACGTTTCATCCACTCAAAAAGTTTTCAGCTGCCCAAAACTTTTGTGTGAAAAATGTATCCAATTCATCCGTTCTGCATCCGCTACGCATCCGCTACGCATCCGCTACGCATCCGTTATGCATCCGTTATGCATCCGTTATGCATCCGCAATATCCGCTAGGCATCCGCTGTGCATCTGCGCAACTCACATCCGCTCGGACGCAGGGAGGAAGCGGAACGGATGCGGAACGGATGCAGAACGGATGCCTAGCGGATGCAGCATGGAAACAAAGCATTTAAAATGGAAAAAACGTTCGCAGAGGGGACCTATCTTGGATATTAAGGATGTCTAGAGGATGCCTAGAGGATGCCTAGAGGATGCAAAGGGACACCTATACTGCCTATAAAAAGGGGGAACAACTCACCTGCATCTCACTTTCAGACCAGCAGCCTAGCTGTGCAGACCTCTGCAGCCTTCATCTGACTCTTGCTCTTCCACAGCATCCAGTCATGTCCACCGTGGATCGTAACACAGTCCTTTTGGCAGCCACCATCCTTCTGCAACAGTGTGAAGCCATCTACAGGCTCTGTGAACTCTACTACGGGAAGAAAAGGAGGCGGCCAAGAAGCGTCTGGGTCCGAAGATGGATCGGGAGATGAGCAGAGTACGGGCTGTACAACAAGCTGATGGTGGAGCTCAGGAACGAAGACACTCGGGCATTCCAGAACTTCATGAGGATGCCTCCAGCCATGTTTGACGAAGTTGTGCAGTGGCTGACACCCAGGTTGACCAAGCAGAGCACCAAATTCCGGCCCAGCCTGGAACCTGGGCTCAAGGTGGCACTCACTCTGCGCCACCTGGCCTCAGGGACCACCTACAAAAGCATGCAGTATGACTGGAGGATGCCACACAACACCATCAGCATTGTGGTCAGAGAAGTGGTGCAGGCCATCATCGAAGAATACCTGCAGGAGCTCCAGTGCCCCTCCACTGATGAAGGATGGAAGAAAGTTGCAGAGCAGTGGTATCAGAGGTGGAACTTCCCACACACCGTTGGAGCCATAGATGGGAAGCACGTGGCCTGCAAAGCACCACCCAAGTCGGGGTCCATATATTTCAACTACAAGGGCTTCTTCAGCATCGTCCTCTTTGCCATGGTCGATGCTGACTACAAGTTCATATACATCGATGCTTCAGGCTGCGGCTCATGTTCAGATGCCCAGGTATACAACGACAGTCACCTCAAGGAGGGGCTGGAAGGCAACCTCATCATGGGCTTTCCAGATCCAGACCCCCTGCCCAACGACACATAAGATGTGCCCTACTTCATCGTGGGGGATGACGCCTTCTCCCTCAGAAGCCCTACACTTCCAGACATCTCACCCCTGAAGAGAGGATCTTGAACTACAGGCTGTCCAGGGCAAGGCAGGTGGTGGAGAACGCCTTTGGCATCCTGGCCAACAGGTTCCACGTACTTCTCACCACCATGCAGCATCACCCAGAGACCGTGAGGAGGATCGTGGAAGCTTGCTGCATCCTGCACAATCTCATGCGCACCCGCTACCCGGTCTTGCAGAACAGGCTCGTGGACCTCCAACAAGGCAATGGGGACATGGAGGCTGGGGAATGGAGGCAAGGGCAAAACCTGATAGACACTCAGGATGTGCAAGGCCCCAACAGAGCCTCACGTGAAGGGAAGAAGCAGCGCAACCTCCTGAGACACTGGTGCAACTCCCCAGCTGGAGCAGTGGAGTGGCAAGACAGGATGATAGATGACTAATGGATGCTTCCTTCAGCCTGTCTCATCACACTGATGAGATTGGGCCATGTATGTTGGGTGTGCCTACAATGAACAGGGCATTTAATAAAGAGTTGTGTTTATGATGACATGTGTGGATGCACTGAAGGTTTATCTATCCCACAGCTATCTTAACCCATCCCAAAGGTATCCCTGCCCATCCCACTTCTATCCTTACCCATCCAACAGCTATTACACATTCCACAGGTATCCCTGCCCATCCCACTGCTATTTTAACCCATCCCTCAAGCATGCGAATGCTTAAACCATTTCTAAAAGTTTCCACCAAGAAATGAAGCAAGTGTGTGAATCAAAGATAAACTTTATTGAACAACAATCTGTAAAAAAAAAAATGACCCAAGTCAAGTGTCCAAATAAAGTCCACAGGTAGCCAGCTACCCAGTCTCTGGCACTCTTATTGGTCACCCAGAGGTGTGCCCATTCTCAGGGGTGAAGGGTCCAGGTGCTTTGGAGGTGGGTGGTGCTGGAGTGCTGGTCTGTATCATCATTGGGGTGCCTGGCCGTGAGAGGACAACAGGGGACGGTGTGTTGAGGAAGCTCTCAGACAGCTGGCTCAGACCCGCGATGCTGAGAGGTCCTTCCTCCATGCCATGGGGTGTCAGCCCCAGTACTGATGAGAGATGTACTGAGGCCGGGCTTGGCTGTGGGGTGGAAGAAGGAGTAGTGTAGTGGGGCTGTCTGGTCTGCAGCTGGGTGAGGAGTGGTGTGGGTGGCATCGGTGTCATTGGTGGTATCATTGTTGTGGGTGGCATCGGTGGCATCAATGGAACCGGTGTCAATGGTGTCGCTCGATGATTCTGTGCCTGGGCTGGGAAGGGCTGCTGCCTGTGCTGCTAGACCTCCTGGTAGCCATAGCCCTGGTAGGTGAGGGGCTGTGGGAAGCCTTGGTATGGGAGGGACATCACCTGGGATGGAGGAGCAGACTTGGACTGGGTGGGAGCAGGTTCCTCTGGGTCTGGAGGGTTGTGAAGTAGCTCCGTGATCCGGTCCTTCACCACGTGGTACTGGGGTTCCTCCATGTTCTTGAGGGTCTGGTTGACATAGGTGAGGAAGGCCTTGTGGTTGTAGGATGAGGAGTCATTGCTGACCAGCTGAGAGAGGAGATTTATACTGGTGCGGATGGTGTCCCTGATCTCCAACAGGATAGTGTGGCTCTGCCCCTCCTGCTGTCTGGCTCTCTGCCTTTCTGTGGAAGCGGAGCTGGGGGGTGGTGGATGCGGCTATGACTGTGGTGGACTCTATGTCTCCTCTCTCCCACCACACCAGGGAGTCCTCCACACGCTCCACCACGGTGACAACAGCTGTCCGTGGGTTCTCCGCCGTTGCATGCTCCACAGAAACCTGCCTGGGGACAGGGACTGACTCTTGGCCGGAAGAGGACTGGGTCTCAGCAGGCTGCCAGAGAGAGAGGGTAGACAGAGGGGCTCCTGGTGCTCCTCGGTGGCGGATCTCATCCTCTAGGAAGCTGTACCTGGCCATGACGTAGGTCTCTCTGTCCATCAGCTTTACTGTGGCCTGGCCAGATTTCTTCAGGTGCAGCTTCCCGTACCAGGTGTGCATATGTTTCCACCAGCCAAGGAGCACCTCCGTAGTGTAACCAATACTCTCAGCCCTCTCTCTCCAAGCAGCCTGCTTCCGCTTGGTGTCCCTGTACAGCCGGTGTCCCTTCCGCCACAGATAGTCATTCTCTCTTAGCCACTCCAGCACCTCATCCTCGTGTTCCTCCTCAATGAAGTCTTGCCTCCTCTCCCATCCCTGCATATGCCTCTTCCTCCCTTTGCCAGGACCAGATGGGCCCTCATCAGAGGGGCTCCCAGGTGGTAGGGGCTGCTCCTCCACACCACCAGCAGCAGCAGCACCAGCAGGATCATCATCATCATCATCATCATCATCATCATCATCATCATCACCAGCAGGATCATAATCATCATCATCATCAGCAGCAGCAGCAGGATCATCATCAGCAGCAGCATCAGCAGCAGCAGCAGAAGCAGCAGCAGCAGCAGCAGCAGCAGGACCAGGATCATCATCAGCAGAGTAATCACCAGGAGCCCCAGCAGCACCAGCACCAGCAGCACCAGCAGCACCAGCAGCACCAGGAGTATGAGCAGGACCAGGAGTACGAGCAGGACGAGCAAGACCAGGAGCATGAGCAGGACGAGCAGGACGAGCAAGTCCAGGAGCACGAGCAGTACGAGCAAGTCCAGGAGCACGAGCAGGACCAGCAGGACCAGCAGCAGCTTCAGCAGTGTACGCAGGAGAAGCACCACTGCCAGGAGCAGCTTCAGCAGAGGCCCCAGCAGAAGCAGAGTCAGAGACAGGGGGCGGGAGGGTGGCCCTGTCCCTCTTGCCAGGGATGACGGCAGGTTGCTGAGACTTTCGCTTCCTCCCCATGGTTGTGGGGTTGCTGGCTGGCAGGGAGGCTGGCAGGCACCAAGGCTGGCAGGAAGCCTGGCAGGAAGCCTGGCACAAAAGCTGGCAGAAAGCCTGGCACCAAGGCTGGTAGGAAACCTGGCAGGAAGGCTGGCACGAAGCCTGGCAGGAAGGCAGGCAGGTAGGCTTGCAGCAAGGCTGGCAGGTAGGCAGTCAGCAAGGCTGGCAGGCAGACTGGCTGGCAGGGAGGCTTGGAGGCAGGCTGGCAGCAAGGCTTGCAGGCAGGCATGCAGGCAGGCAGGGCAGGCAAGGACTCGATGTATCCTGCAGCAGGTCTTTCCTCCGAATGCTGGCCATGTGCGAGCTGCTTCCCTTTATATCCAGGGGGCTTGCGCAATGCATCCCCCCCGCATGCGCAATTAACACCAGGCATCCGTTAGGCTTCCGCTGTGCATCCACTAGGCTTCTGCTCTGCATCCGCTTCATCCGCTGTGCATCCGCTGTGCATCCGCTGTATCCGTTCTGCATCCCCTTTGCTGAGGCCCCCCAAAGCCCTGCGGATGTGCCATCCGCTCTCATCCGCTTCCATCCGCTAGGCTTCCGTTCCGCATCCGTTTTCCATCTGCTCTGCATCCTCCCGGCATCCGTGTTATCCGCTCTGGTTATGCAAATTTTTGCCCCTTTTGAGAACGGATAACAACGGATGGAACATTTTGCTCATCCGTTGTGTCCGTTTTGCATCCGTTGGGCAGTGTGACAGGGCCTTAAAGAACACATTTTAGAACATCTCTGAAGATATGTGTTTTGTTTTGTTTTGTTTCTCACTGAATCAGGCCCTGAACTACACAACTCATTTGAACAAAGCTTTGAACTGCTCTGTTCTGGTGTCTGATTGTTTTTTCTGTATGCTCATTGTTCTTCCTCAAATGGTCATCTTTCTAGGTAAGCATAAGCTAGAAAGAACCTGGAAAAAGGACTGCATTGACGAGGAGAGGAATATTTAAATAATGATATAAAGGTTACTGATGGGAAACTCAATTTTTAGAGTAGTAAATACCAATATTAAAGAGTACTAAATACTAAGCATATTAAGCATATTAAATGCTTACACATTTTTATTATCCTCCAAACCAATTCAGGTGGCTGATTGTGCTGATTAGTCCTTAGTAGAAGAGCCTTAAACAGCAAAAAGATGGGAGAAAACACTGAGTCTTATTAACTACAGACAAAGAAGAAAAGATGCTAAAGCTAATAAAAGCTGGACCTCAGAGCAGTTGGCCTGCTTCTGCACATGAAGTAGGTAAATCAATAGTGGAATTTATTCCTAAATATTCTGCCATCATATTTCTAGAATCTGAATTCTGATGAATCCAAATGCTTGCACTTTCTAAAAACATTCCCTATGGTCATGCTGACAGAACTGTGGGTACATTCTCAATATATATTTTCCTCTTTTTTGACTACAGAATAAATCTACAGTTATGCCTGAAAAATATAGTAATCAACAATTAAATGACATATTCTTTTCTAAAACATTTGGGAGCTGACAGCATCATCCAGAAGGAGGATTCTTTTTCATTCTTAGTATTCTCTGAACTTGCTTGTTTGCTTGCAGATGTTTCATTAACTCATCAGTACTAGTGAATATGTATTCCCCACCCCTTGCTTATATACAGAAGCTGGCCCTGCTGGTAATAAGGTTTTCTTTTTGGTAGTTCCTTGATTAGAACATTGTTTTCTGCTTAATTGCTTTCCAAATATTAATTCCTGCTTATTTGGGTGTTGGCTGCTGGAGAGGACATGTTCTGAACTTTTTTGTTCCAAGCTGACACTTATTTCTTTCTTTGCTTTTTCTTGTCTCTTTTGAACAGCGTGTAAATATGATTTATTTTTTGTCTATTGTCTACTGATGGCTAATTTGTCTGAATGCCAAGCTTCCAGGAATTCTCTTGCGCTTTTGGCTTAGTCTAAGATACTTACTATTTCTGAATTGAGACTGTAGCTGAATCTGTCCATATTTATGAGTAGCAACTGTTTCTTATTTTTGCTGTGCTTATCCACTGCAATTCAAGCTTTTGCTTGGTAGCAGCATAGGTCATGACATGCAGAGCTTCCAAGATGAAGAATGCGTTGACTGATTATAATCCTCTATTCTTTGCTAGGAAGAAAGTCACTTGATCTCGGTGAAGGACCTTTGGGATTGCAATATTTTTTTCATACCTGATAACTGTAAATCTTTTATATTTTATTTGTATATACCTATTATAATAATTCATGAAAAAAGTGAGAGGCAAGTTCAGAACAAAGAAGGATTATAACACAAGAATTCTAATTAATGCATGTTTTTAGTTCACATTACAAAAGCGTCAAGGGAATTGGGAAAGTCAAGGAGGGAGAGAGATTGTTGTTCAACTGCAAACTGCTGGCTTTCCTGAGTTTTGCTGTTTTCCTAAGTGCTGTTTGATTGCCTATTGTATATGAATAGAGCATGGCTCTTTCTGGCCTACCTGAGGCAGTTCAAGAGGATATACGAGGAACATGGTTTTCAGAGAGCATGCTCAGATGAACGATTAGGGAAAACAAAAAGGAGTTTGGTGGCAGGTGCACCTTTTTCTCTTTTAACTGAATATAAATCAGGACCAAGAAAAAAAGAACACAGAGGGGTAAGCAGGAGGCCAGATGGAACAAGAAGCAATAACAAAAAGACTATAGGCAGTTGCCACTCAAAACTTCAAATGTTTCTATGCCAATGCACAAAGTAGGGAAAATAAGTAGTAGGGAGAGCTATAGATCCTAATTCAGGAAAACAAATAGGATGGGATAGGCATTGCTTGAAATTAGTGGTGTGATGGATGATACTCATGAATGGCTCATAACATGGAAGGAAAATATTTATTTTAAAAGGTGGGAGCATAGCATTATATATGGAGAAGGGAAAAATACATTCAGACACAGCACTTGTCCAGAAATTCAGGACTAGGAACATGGAAATTCTGTTGAAAATGTCTGGATAAGCATAAAAGAGAAACAAATGTGACAATATTTTGGGTGTTTTCTACAGACTGCCTAATCAGGAGAATGTGTAGATGACGGCTTTCTGTTTTAGATGACTATTTTTTTCCAAATAAT
Organism: Laticauda colubrina; assembly: GCA_015471245.1. NCBI lineage: Eukaryota > Metazoa > Chordata > Lepidosauria > Squamata > Elapidae > Laticauda > Laticauda colubrina. Next base: position 11,342,745 of record BLBF01000062.1, read on the forward strand.
TATGTGATGGTGATTATGAGCTGTGGTGGCACAGTGGTTAGAATGCAGTAATGCTTACTAACTCACTGTTCACTCTAGGAGTTCGATTCTGAGTGGCTCAAGGTTGACTCAGCCTTCCATTTTTCCAAGGTCAGTAAAAGAGCCAGATTGTTGGGGGCAATATGCTGTCTCTGTAAAATGCTTAGAGAGGGCTGTAAAGCACTAAGAAGTGTTATACAAGTCTAAGTGCTTGTTATTGCTACTATGGGAGATTGCTGTTATCCCGATTTTTGCTGAATTCTACTGAGAGTCAGAGTTCTAACATATGGTTGTTCTTTTTTGCTAACCACTTCATTTGTCAGCAGATGAGAAAAAGAACAAGAGAGCCTGTTTTCCTTACCAACACTGAAAAATTGGTTAAAGAAGGAAAGCTGATTGGAACCTTGGAAGAAAGTAAGTACATTATCCTTCAACATGTGATATTCACAGTTGGAGGCACTGAATATAATTGTAATTTAGTAGATCTGAAGAATTACCTAAATAAGCAAAATCTTGATGAAGTCTCAAATGGAATTCTCTTTAATGAATGATGCTACTGTTAGGAGTGTTCATTATCAGTTGCCAGTAACCATTCCCAAAGCATGCTTGTTACCACATCATTACAGATTAGAGGGAAATATTGTTTGACATACCATGGGCCTCCAATCTAGGCCTCATGTTTTTCAAATTAAAGAAGTTAAAGGGATTTCTTTTGTAAGTTTGACACAAGTTGGAAAAATGGATAATACTTTAGAGAACTGAAATAAGATATAAAAGTAAGATGGACCTGAGCAGTTGGTTTTATATACAGTAGAACCTCTGATCATGAACGCTTCTGACCATGACCAAATTGAGTTCTGACTAAAAAATTCACAACATTTTTGAATCTGGTCATGAACACATACTCAGGTGGTGATCAAACACGACCTCTGACCCAGAAATTCTTGAATATGAAACATTAGAAGACAAAGAAATCACCAAAATTATGGAACAAATTATGGTCATACCAAAGGTTCTACTGGTATGATATATAGATAGATAGATAGATAGATAGATAGATAGATAGATAGATAGATAGATAGAGATAAAGATAGAGTTAGAGATATTTGTTTTTTTAAGTTTTCGCGGGTACTCACATGTGTGCATAATACCCAAAGGAAGCTGAACAGCACATATATATATATATATTTAAGCTTTTGCGGGTACTTACATGTGTGCTGTTCAGCTTCCTTCGGGTATTATCCCACGTCATTGTAGTGCTTTCAAAGTTGTAGCAACGTTTCAGCAGAATCTCATCTGCCATCATCAGGCTTCTGTATGGATGTGGGTCTCACAGCTTTTGGTTTCAAATTCGAGGCTGGCCTATTCTGATTGGTTGGGAGTTTTGGTCTGTGTTCACTGGACTTGGAGTTTGATTGATTGGTGTTTCTGGTTTCTTCTGTCTGTTTTGTGGCTTTGATTGGCTGGCAACACTCTGTTCCTGTGTTGGAGGCTTTCAGTGCAGCTTGGCTTCGTGTGAAAGGACGGCTGCTATCCATTAGGAAGCCAGGTTTCACCTGGTGCCTGGTGGGGGGGTGTTCGAGTTGGAGGCATCAGAGGGAGTCTGTTTGTGCTCAGATGTTTGCCTGGTTTGTGGTCTGGAGATCTTTCTATTTGAGAGTGCAGGCTTCCAAATGATTGACAGTCTGGTGGAATCATCTCTTCTATTCATGTTTTCAGGTCTTTTTTCAATCTCTATGGCTTCTCTGATGATTCTGTGGCTGGGGTTTTCTATAGTGGCTAGGGTTTTAGTCCCATTGAAGTTGTTGAATGCCCAATCCCACCATCACCCAGCACAGATAAATTCCGTGGCTAAAACACTAATTACCAGAACCAAACGCCTGGCAGACAAGACACATATAAAGACTGAACTATGCACCCTGACTAAAGTATTGACAGCCAATGGCTTCCACAAAAACAAAATCACCAACTTGATCCACAAAAACACACCAAGACATAACAGAGACCTAGAAGATCAACAGACCTATGGAACAGCTGTCTTGCCCTACATAAGAGGTACTACAGAAAAAATCAGTAAGATACTACACAGGCATCACATCAAGATTGCCTTCAAAACAGACAAAAAAATAGCAGCCATCCTTAATTTGGTTAGGCTGGATTCTAATGCACATATGATGGATTCTGTAGGGATTTTTTTGGGTGCTATGGCATAATTCATAATATATGAATTCAGAGCGCTACAAACCCTGAAAAATGATAATAGCATAATAATACTCCCAGCAGACAAAGGGAATGCCACTGTAGGAATGGATAGAAAATACTATGAAACAAAATTGACAGACCTACTCCAAGACTCCACATACAAACCTATAAACACAGACCCAACCACATATCTGGAAAAATTAACCAAGAAGAAAATTATAACCAGCCACATAAGCAAAGAAATCCAACAGACGATCATCCCAAGAGAAAAATCTTCTAGATGCCCCAAATTATATGGCCTCCCAAAAATACACAAAGAAGGCATACCTCTAAGACCCATAGTCAGCTCCATAGGAGCACCATTAGAAAACCGAGCTAAACACTTATCAAAACAACTACAAATTAACATTTCATAAGAACACAGCAGTTACCAAACGTATCCTGAAAAGGACAGAGATATCTCTACTCAGAAATGAAGTTCACAGTAAAAGATTCCAATTAGATCAGTTAAACAAAGATTTGCTTGCACTACACCTGGAATTGAGCAGCAAAATCCACCCTCTACTTTGGGA
>BLBF01000062.1:11345936-11388057 GCA_015471245.1 Laticauda colubrina
ATTTTATCTGTGGTACCTCTTATGTAGGGCAAGACAGCTGTTCCATAAATCTGTTGGTCTTCTAGGTCTCTGTTATGTCTTGGTGTGTTTTTGTGGATCTATATATATATATAATGATTTAGTTAGTTCATTTTTGAAAGGCAGTAGTATGAGATAGGGGAGACATGATTTGCTAGCAGTACTATGAAAAGGACTTAGGTCTACTTGTCAAACCAAAAATTAAGTAAAAAAAACCCCTATCTTGGGGTGCATTGGCAAAAACATAGACTTTCATTCACAAAAAGGCATTCTATTCTGCTCTAGCCAGGAAAACTTTAGTACTGTGTCCGGTTTTGGGTATGATAGTTCAGAAGGGACAGTGATACCTTGGAACAAAGTTATTAGCCTTCAGATATCTGAATGGTTATGGTAACGGACTTATTTTGTACTGCTCAGGTAGACAAGAACAGAACCCATGGTTTTAATTTACAGGATTTAAGGGGGAAAAAATCCTACTGTATGAATTATGAAATATGAATGGGCTGCAATGTAAAATGAGGTCTTTCACTGGAGGTCTTTACACATAGCCTGAATGTTCATATAATACATGATCCTATAGTTCTATGAAAGAGACTCAAAAAAATCCTTTATCCATTCTAATTATAACACAGTATCTGACCCGGTCATGACAGTGTCACATGATGACTTTAGGGATTACACAAAGGACAATATGAGAACATTAATAGCCAGTAGTATTAATATATACATTTTTGGAATAAAAGGTACACATAGAATCTTATTAATAATCCAGACAGAGTGTAGATGGAATTGCCATTTTAATATATTTTATATCATGTTATTGGACAGATTTCTTATTGGATGGGGAAATTCAATCAGAAGCTAAATCTGGTTCCAGCACCTATCCATGAATAAGAATCAATCAACCTCAATTTTATCAAACAAATGCCAATAGACTCAGCCAGCATAGCCAATGTTGAAACATGTGGAGCTTACACTTGGCATCTGTTTTCTAGGAATGAAGAAAACAATCAAATTTAAGTCTATTGACAACAGCCACTTGCCAGATTTCACAGCTAGTCTTGCCACACCCCATAAACTTGCCAGAGATCAAATTATAAACATTTGAACCAATAGTATTCATGTTTTATCATTGAGTTATGAAGGAATTAAAAATGGACAATAGTTATCTCTTAACATCGCTACCATTGTATATATTTCCAAAATTCCACCTGGAAGTGTCATGATAGAGACTTCTCTTAAAGTTTCATGCTGAAAGAATATAAACATCAATAGCATTTACTTTAGCATAAACTTTTCTGCAATCTATAAAGCACCTTTGCACATATTTCAAATTAATTATAACTTGCCAAGTTATGAGATTCAATTCCTAAGAAAGGTAGGCCATATTTTATCAAAGAGATATGCCCAACAAATTAATTTTAGCATGAAGTACTATTTTAGTACACAGCAGTAACTTGTGCAGAGTGACAATATAGGTCTTGGATTTTATTACATAAATACAAAGAAGCTATGACCAGTGGGGTCCCATTAAATATTTTATTATGAGAAAAAAAGGCACAATTCTAACTATGCAATGTACAACTCTGAAATTCTAGTCCCACCAAGCCATGCCCACCAAACCAGTGGCAACTTTATTTGAATACCACCACTGGTGCAGAAGGAATACAAGGAAGATCATCATTATGATGGAACAGGCAACATGCACATTATTGTCAGAGTGTGGATAGTCCTCGACTTACAACAGTTTATTTAGTGACAGCACTGAAATGAGTGACTTATAACCACCAGCTGCAAAGGTGTATTAATTTAGCTTGATAACCATCAGTAGAAAAGAGGACCTGAATAGTGCAACATTACTCCCCTTAGATACTATAGGCATCAGCTTGAATAGTAGCTTATAGTAGCAAGGACTCAGGGTGGAATACTGGGGTTCAAATGAGCTCCTGATGAATCTCTTCTCTCCCCTTAGAATGAACTACCCAAAACAGTGATTCCCAGCTTTGGAGTCATTTAGTGACTGTTTGAAGTTACAACAGCACTGAAAAAAGTGACTTATAACCAGTGGTGGGATTTAAATATTTTTACTACTGGTTCTGTGGGTGTGGCTTGGTGGGTGTGGTATGGTTTGGTGGGGGTGGCAGTGGAAGGATACTGCAAAATCTCCATTCCCTCCCCACCCCACTAATCTGCTTTCCAGCTCTGTTCTCCTGTGCAGGGTGTTGTGGTTAGTCGGCAGCAGGTGCAGATGGTGGAGGAGAGCGAGTACTCGGATGAGGGGCCGGGACCATCAGGGAGTGGACTGCTGCCTTCAGGGATTGTCAGAGCTGATAGCAGTGATGAGGAGATTCCCAAGGAGCCTGTGCCAAGAGCGTGTGAGTGCAGGATGATTCGTAGAAGAGAACATCTGGAGTAGCAAGGCAACTTGCAAAAGGCAAAAATGCTCTAAGGACCCAGCATTGTGTCTAGAGACTCCAGCTTATCTGAAGAATTCTTCAAGGCTTTTCTGGTTGAACTAATTGGCTGCAAGCCATCTTTTATCTACAAAGAATTTATTTAAACCTGTGAAGGTTTGAGTTGCTGTGTTTGTTTGAGATTTTCTTGCTGGTAACAGGATTGGGTCAGAACACAAGGCAACAAAAGAAGACCCAACCGATCAGCTGGGACTTGGGAGGCAGAGAATAAATGGGGATGGGGCCAGTCAAAAGTGGTATTTGCCAAACTCCAAATTTCCACTATCAATTCTCCAGAACTGGTCAGAACCTGCTGAATACCATCTCTGCTTATGACCATTTTTCACACTTATTGTGATGACTTGAGGGGTGGCACAAAAATAACAAAATCACAAAAATAGATAAAGTCCCTTTAATGACTACAACTTGGCCCCCAATGTCCAATTATCCTCAGCTGGAGATCTGACTTTTCCAGAAAGTGTCAACAAAGGAAAGAAATGCAGTCCAAACCCAAAGTACAGATAAATTAGAAATAAAAAAACCAACACAAATCACGCCGAAGTAATTAATATGACAGGCCAGGATAATAAATTGCAGACTTCCAAACAGACACACACACATTTGGGAGGATGCCAAAACCCAGATAAGCCTTGATAAAAATAATGCACACTTTGCTTCCAGCAAGGTGCTGTATGCAAATGCTCTTCTTATATCCTGTTCTCCCAGCTGCAACTAATGAAAGGCAACATTCTCTCTGTCGTAAGCCACGTTATTCCCTTCTCTGTTCCTCTCTGCGTGCCTTAGGATGAAGAGGGGGTGGCCCATGGTCTTCCTCCAAATGCCCAGCCAGACTGTGCCCTTCCCTCATGTCTTCCACAGTCGCCCGAACCACATTCCCACTCTCTGTCAGCTGCTCAATCTCCCCCTCAGAATCAGACTCCAACAAGGGCATGCCACTTATGACCATTGCAGCATCCCCATGGCCACATGATTTGTATTTGGGTGCTTGACAACTGGTTCATATTTATGATGGCTGCAGTATACTGGGGTCATGGGACCACCTTTTGTGAACTTCTGACAGACAACGTCAAAGGGGAAGTTAGATTCACTTTACATTGTGTTGCTAATTTAACAACTGCAGTGATTCACTTAATGTCTGTGGCAAGAAAAGTAGTAAAATGGGACAAAACAAATTTCTCATTTAGCAATATAAATTCTGGGCTCAGTTATATCAAAAGTTGAAGACTACCTGTATATATCACGTTATTGTTTAGTTGTACTCTTGGGATTGCTGAGTAGTTCATCAATATTGCTACAGGTCGACCTACTTGACCTATGACCACAATTGGTATCAGAATTTCCAATTTTACAATCCTTTTTGCCACAGACATTAAGTGAATCACATGGTCATAAAATGAATCCAACTTCCTCCATTGACTTTACTTTTTGGAAGCTGACAGAGAAGGTTGCAAATGACTTCTCACATGACTCTGGGATGCTGTAACCATTAGACATGCATGCCCAGTGTTTGAATTTGGATCACATGTTTTAGCAATGTGGCGACAGTCATAAGTGTGAGGACTGATCATAAGTCCCCTTTTTCAGTGCCTTTGTAGTTTCAAACCATTTCTGAATTGATGGTTTTAAGTCAAGGTCTACCTATATAACAATAGAAACACATAATTTTTTTAAAAAATCAGATGCTTAGGACATTTGCTAAGGTTGATCAAAATCTAGGTGTTGTTTTATACCTATACAGAAGTTGTACTTCAAGAATTGATGTGACTTTGTGTGTGCAATTTCCACTGATTTGGAACTGCAGAAGCAGCTGAAGGTATTTTTTTCCTACTATATGCTTGCTGAAGTTTATATTACAATAGTTATGATGTTAAATTCGCTGCTGCACAGTGCAATGTTTTTCTACATTTCTCAGGAATGTGCTAAGAATTCCTACTTGGTGATATTATCTTTGAATTAACTATTAAGACTATATTTATCACAGAGTTCTGCTGGCACATCTCAAGTTTGAGAGGAAATATGTTATGAATATAAGGATAATTTGGTGATATTATCTCTAATGCTTGCTAGTCATTTGTTGAAGCAGTGTTGATTCTTAATTTGAAGAAATATTTGTCAATGTACAAGGACAGAGGAGATATGAAAGTTAGTGATTCAGGTTGTTTTAGGTGGTGATTAAGCTGAAATTTTATCAAAAGAGGAATAATCACTACATATTAAATCTTGTCATGCATTCTTATCTTAGTGACTACAGTTTGTACTATATACTATGGCTGTATTCCTGAATACATTTATAAAAGAAGCTTTACTGATCTCCTTTACATGCTTTTTGTGCCAATAAAGATTTCATTATGTGCCTTTTGGAGATCTATAATCTGAATGGAACACAGACATATCCTGGTTTTCCTATTGCTTTGTATTATGAGTTGGTTTTACAAATTCACATTATAAGAAACAATTGGGTGGACAGCCAGTGGATGCAATCTTCCCTTGAGCTGGGATTACGGGAAAGGGAAAATACATATCTTCATAAGTCTAAATATTTCCTGGAAATTGCTGCTATCAATTTGTTTAAGTGGCATGATTCATACGTGTAAATATTCTAGATTTGCTAAGTCTGAAAGATGGCAAGAAGGATGTATAGATGGAATGACAAGAAAAAAACTAAGGGGAAAAACATATGCTTTATATATGGGATTAACAATTCATAAACAGGGTTATTGAAAATCATTGAAACAATGACTTTCAAACTTTATGAGAAAACATGCAGAATACATGTTTAGAAATATACAGTACTTTGGTGACTTGATACGAGGACTCTGGAAGGACTCTTCTTGTTTTTGAACAAATTTTCTCTCTAATTCTTTCTCAATTTAGACTCCATGCCAAGAAATATTTGGTCAGTTTGTTTGCAAACAATTTTCTTCTGCCAGCCCAAACTTTTTAAATATAAAGTGCAGCTTGGGTCTCTTTCTTTTGATTTTTTTAAAATAAAAATCTGTGTTTCTAATATAATTATACTTTAACTGCCATATTTATTGTTTTTTATGTGATTTTATTGTGATATTGATTCCTTGTTTGTCGATCAGAGGGTTTTTTTTTATTGTTGGTTTTATTGTTAGCCTTGGGCCTTTTTTATAGAAAGTCAGAGTATAACATATTGTTGAGTAAACTAAACAAGAACAAAAATCAAGATATATAAAATATCAAGTGCTTCCTTCCCTTTGCAACCTTGGACACAGATGTTTTTGGTTTATCACTGACCACTGACCTTGCTGATTTGGGGCGGTGGGAGATATATTCCAGGAAATGAATCACTGTTTTGGATCATTCATTCTAGGAGAGAGGAGAAAGGCACTAGGAGCTCATTTGGACCCCTTTATGTGGATATTCCTCCTTGAGTCCTTGCTTTTTTATATAAACTACTATTCAAGCTGACACCTAGAATAACTAAGGGAGGTAATGTGCCACTATAGTTACTCAGGTCCTCTTTTCTACTCTGGTTATCAAGCAGTTGTATCCAATGCATACATCTTTACAGCTGGAAAGGGCTGACTTGCATTAGAGTAAGTAGTGAGCAGAAAACTTCCTTAGAGAAGTTTCAGCCAGTGGCAAAGATGAAGTCTAAGGTGCTCAGTGCTCTGAGATAATAGTTTTTGCTTCCATTGGGCATGCATACAAGGCCCGATTAAAAAGAAGTACATAACTTTCTCCCATAGAAATGCAACTCTGATTAATGCAAATAATAGTCTAACTATGAAGTTATAGAATACCCCCTCCTGTGCATTTCTTGGCATTAGAAGTGCATCCTCCCTTTCAAGCTGTTCAACTGAGGCTAGCAGAGGAAAATTCTGCATCTAAGGATTTAATTTGCTTTGGTCTCATGAAAATTCATTCCATGATCCCCACTTTCACAATACTACTATCTTTCAGTCACCAGGCAGTCTTTCTGGTTTCTACAAGTTTGAATTCATAAAATATAAATGTCTCATATCAAAGCAGAATGGTTTCTCAGTCAGATATACCTCATGCGGTTTAACTAGATGTCATGGAATTGGACTCCTGGCTAAATTATGGGTAAATGTTTATCATCTCCTCCTTGTCTACAATGGCAATCCATAGGTCTTCCAAAGACATTCCATTGATCTTAATCCCATCCATCAGTTTTATCCATTCTCTGCCTTCTTTTGATTTCTCTCAACCGCCAAACATGGAAGCTTCTTCTAGTTCAACATCTGCTTGCATTATATGCCAAAACATTCAGGTTTCTGTTTGCTGATTATTGTCTCAAGTGTGTAGTCAGTTTTTATTTTGTTTAGAGCTGACAAACTGGTTTTTCTTTCAGTCCATGATAGTTAACCACTGCCTGCAAATCCACAATTCAAAGGCACTTATCTTCACAGTTTCACAGTGTGCAACTTCTACAGCCATACATTACCAGACTTCAGTCAATAATCAGTGTGCATGGGGGTGCCATTTGGGAAATGTGAAAAGTACTTTTGTGATTTTTTAAAATGTATCTCTCTTCCCACCACATAATTGTAAACTTGAGAGTAAGTTTACTGTAGTTTATTGTAAACTTGGTCTATATATCTCAAAAGATAAGGTACCCAGATATCTAAAGGAGGTACTTTGATTTTCAAATGCAGTTGAGTTCCAACATCTCTCTCTGTAGAGATTCATCTCTCTTTCTCACATCTTTCAACCATATTTTAAACATGCACTCTTTTAAAGAGTGACTGCATCAAATTGTTTATGAAAAAATGTGAACTTGACAAAATTTTCAACACTTTCTGGAGCTTTTTGCTGATTGTTAGTAACAAACTTGGGTCTATTTCTGAGGATAATGTCTAATATGGCCTTAAGCAAGTCTTGGGTTAGAGTGCCTCTTGGACCCAAACAGTGCTTTCCTTGTCTCCAAGGCAACCAGTTTGTAATACATCCCCTGAATAATGGTAAAGAAGGAAGATAAGATAAGGTTCATATTCTATAGCAATTAGATGGTGGCCATCAGCTGTAACTGAATCCTCCTACTATTAAATTTAAACCAAGAAATAAGAAAAGGTAATTTCATTCTTTGGAGGGTTATGAAATGAGAAGCTGAGCAACTTTAAAGCTAACAAGATTCCACAAGTCATTCTCAGGTCTGCTCTTAGCAGACAATAAACTTCTCTCAGTGCTTATCTACATGTCCTTCTAAAAGTATCATCCCTGTGGCCAAATGAGCTTTTGGGGGATTTTTTGTTTGTGCGTGGAGGAAATCTCATGGCCAAACACAAGGATATAAACAGGGAGTCAGGGTTAAGAGGACAAAAACCTCTAAGGGTTTTGGAAGTACTTGTAAGCCAGTATTGGAAGTTAAAACCCACCCCTCTCCTAGAAAAATGAAATATTTTAGGATATACTAAAGAGGCAGAACATTTCCCCTAAAAGAGAAATAGAAACTCAGAGAGGCAGAAACTCAGTCTCCCCACCACCACCACCTTTGTTAATGGGCCATTAAAGCCTGGGCCAGTCTATTCTACATAACAAAGACTACATAACACTACCTCCTTCATGCAGAGCCATTTAATTGCCCATCATTGCACCACCCACCAAGTTTCAACCAAACTTAGCACAAAGACAACTTACAGAGCTAGCTATGACCTCTGACAGCAACCAATCAGGATACTCTTCCTGCATCCCGGGAAGTTCAAAGCCCAAAGAGGGCTTTGAAAAAACCCAGGCACTCACAGCATCTAAGCCCTTTTCTTCGCCCTAGAGCTCCAATGCATATGTTTCTGTCACCCATTAAAGCCCATGTCACACAGCACCAACGGATGGAAAGAGGATGTAAAACGAAGAGAAACACTTGCCATCCGTTGGTTAACACGATGCATCCGTTCTTTACTCACTGCATCCGTTTTTCATACTCTCTATCCGTCCAGCATCCGTCTACTGTGATTTCATCTGCTCAAAAAGTTTTGAGCTGCACAAAACTTTTTGAGCAGACAAAGTATCCAACATGTCCGTTCTACATCTGCTACGCATATGGGGAACATCCTTTATACATCCGTCGTCATCCGTTACACATCTGCTATATCCGCTAGGCATCCACTGTGCATCCGCACAACTCACATCCACTCCAGTGGAAAACGGGCACAGAGAGGAAGCAAAACGGACGTGGTATGGACATGCAGCATTAGTAGCACGGATATAGAAAAGATGAAAGCGGATGCAGCTCGCATAGAAAGCATTAAAACTGAAAAAACGTTCGTATAGGGGACGTATCTCGGATATTTAGGATGTCTGCAGGATGTCTAGAGGATGCAAAAGGACACCTAGCGGAAAACCTATATTTCCTATAAAAAGGGGGAGAAATCACCTGGATCTCACTTTCAGTCCAACAGCCCTGCTGTGCAGACCTCTGCAGCCTTCATCTTGCTCTTCCTCTTCCACAGCATCCAGTCATCTGAACCATGGATCGTCGCACACTACTTTTGGTAGCCGCCATCATTCTACAACAGTGCAAAGCCCTCTACAGGCTCTTTCACCTGTTCTATACGAAGAAAAGGAGGCGTCCAAGAAGCGTCTGGGTCCGAAGATGGATCGCAAGAAGAGCCGAGTACGGACTGTATAACAAGCTGATGATGGAGCTGAGGAACGAAGACCCTCGTGCATTCCAGAACTTCATGAGGATGCCACCAGCCATGTTTGACAAAGTTGTGGAGTGGCTGACACCCAGGTTGACCAAGGCAAACACAAACTTCTGGCGCAGCCTGGACCCTGGGCTCAAGGGGGCACTGACTCTACACCACCTGGCCTCAGAGACCACCTACAAAAGCATGCAGTATGGCTGGAGGGTGCCACACAACACCATCAGCATTGTGGTCAGAGAAGTGGTGCAGGCCATCATCAAAGAATACCTGGAGGAGCTCCTCCAGTGCCCCTCCAATGAAGAAGGATGGAAGAAAGTTGCAGAGCAGTGGTATCAGAAGTGGAACTTCCCTCACACTGTTGGAGCCATAGATGGGAAGCATGTGGCCTGCAAAGCTCCAGCCAACTCAGGGTCCACTTATCACAACTACAAGGGCTTCTTCAGCATCATCCCCTTCACCATGGTCGATGCTGACTACAAGTTCATGTACATCGATGGTTCAGGCAACGGGTCATGTTCAGATGCCCAGGTATACAACGCCAGTCACTTCAAGGAGGAGCTGGAACGCAACCTCATCATGGGCTTCCCAGATCCAGAACCCCTGCCCAACAACACACAAGATGTGCCCTACTTCATTGTGGGGGATGACACCTTCTCCCTCAGAACCTACCTCATGAAGCCCTACACTTCCAGATGCCTCACCCGTGAAGAGAGGATCTTCAACTACAGGCTGTCCAGGAAAAGGCGGGTGGTGGAGAACGCCTTTGGCATCCTGGCCAACAGGTTCCAGGTACTTCTCACCACCATGCAGCATCGCCCACAGACCGTGAGGAGGATCGTGGAAGCTTGCTGCATCCTGCACAATCTCATGCGCACCCACTACCCAGTGTTGCAGAACAGGCTCATGGACCACCAACAAGGCAATGGGGACATGGAACCTGGTGAATGGAGGCAAGGACGAAACCTGGTAGACACTGTGGATGTGCAAGGCCCCAACAGAGCTTCACTTGAAGGGAAGAAGCAACGCAACCCCCTGAAACACTGGTGCAACTCCCCAGATGGAGCAGTGGAGTGGCAAGACAGGATGGTAGATGCTGAATGGATACTTCCTTGAGCCTGTCTCATCACACTGATGAGATTGTGCCATGTATGTTGAGTGCCCCTACAATGAACAGGGCATTTAATAAAGAGTTGTGTTTATGTTGAAATGTGTTGATGAATGATTACATTGTTATTGATAATAAAGGGTCATATGTGTGGTACCTGGGAGGGTGGACCATACAGTCCCACTATGCTTGCACTGGAGGTTTATCTATCCCACAGCTATTACCCATTCCACAGGTATCCCTGCCCATCCCATTGCTATCCTAACCCATCCCACAGCTATTACCCATCCAACATGTATCCCTGCCCATCCCACTGCTATCCTTACCCATCCCACAAGCATGCAAAAGGTTAAACCATTTCTAAAAGTTTCCACCAAGACTTTATTTACTAAAAGAACTGAACCAAGTGTATGAAGCAAAGATAAACTTTATTAATAACAAACTGTAAAAACAAAATGACCCAAGTAAAGTGTCCCAAGCAAAGATAAAGTCAACAGGTAGCAACCCAGTCTCTGGCACTCTTCTCAGTCACTCTGAGGCGTGCCCATAGTCTCCGGGGTGAAGGGTCCAGGTGCTGTGGAGGTGGCTTCTGCTGGAGTGCTGGTCTGAGGTGCCATTGGGGTGCCTGGCCCCAAGAGGACAACAGGTGATGGTGTGTGGAGGAAGCTCTCAGAGAGCTGGCTCAGTCCTGTGATGTTGAGAGCCCCTTCCTCCATGACATGAGGTGTCAGTCCCAAGACCAATGACAGATGTTCTGAGGCCGGGCTTGGCTATGGGGTGGAGGAAGGAGGAGTGTAGTGGGGCTGTCTGGTCTGCAGCTGAGCAAGGTGAGGCGTGGGTGGCATCTGTGGCATGGATGGCATCTGTGGCATGGGTGGTATCTGTGGCATGGGTGGCATCTGTGGTGTCGGTGGCATGTGTGGCATCGGTGGTATCAGTGGCATCGGTGGCATCGGTGGCGTATGATGTTCCTGTGCCTGGACTGGGAAGGGCTGCCTGTGCTGCTGGAACTCCTGGTAGCCGTAGCCTTGGTAGGTGAGGGGCTGTGGAAAGCCTTGGAAAGGCTGTGACATCACCTGGGGTGGAGGAGCAGATCTGGACTGGGTCAGAGCAGGTTCAGCTGGGCCTGGAGGGTTGTGCAGAAGACCGGTGATCCTCTCCTTTATCACCTGGTACTGTGATTCGGACATGTCCATGAGGGTCTGGTTGACGTAGGTGAGGAAGGGCTTGCGGTTTGAGGATGGTATGTCGGTGTGTACCAGCTGAGAGAGGAAATCTATGCTGCTTTTGATGGTGTCCCTGATCTCCAGCAGGACAGTGTGGCTCTGTCCCTCTGGTCTGCCTCTCTGCTTGCTTTCTGTGGAGGTGGAGCTGGGTGTGGGTGTGGGTTGGTCTCTGGTGGAAGTGCCCTCTCCTTGCTCCCACTGCATCAGGGGGTCCTCCACGCACTCCGCCAAGCGGGGAGTGCAGCTGTCGGGGGGGTCTCCGTCATGGGGCGCTCCACAGATACCTGCCTGGACATAGGAGCTGACTCTTGGCCAGAAGAGGACTGGCTCTCTTTGGGCTGCCTGAGAGAGAGGGTAGACAGAGGGGCTGCTCCTTGGTGGTGGACCTCACCCTCCAAGAAGCTGCACTTGGCCATCACGTAGGTCTCCTGGCAGTGAGATTGACCGCGGCCTGGCCAGACTTCTTGAGGTGCAGCTTCCCATACCAGGTGTGCATGTGCTTCCACCAGCCGAGGAGCACCTCCGAAGTGTAGCCCAGGCTCTCCGCCTTCTCTCTCCAAGCCGCCTGCTTCCTCTTGGTGTCTCGATAGAGCCTGTGTCACTTCCGCCAGAGGTACTCATTCTCCCTCAGCCATTCGAGCACCTCATCCTCATGTTCCTCTTCGATGGAGTACTGCCTCCTCTTCCTATTGTGCGATTGCCTCTTCCTCCCTCTGGCAGGGCCTTCTGGGCCCTCCTCAGTAGGGCTTTGATTTTCTAGGGGCTGCTCCACCACACCACCACCAGCAGCAGCAGCAACAAGAGCAGCAGCAAAAGCAGCAGCAGCAGCAAAAGCAGCACCAGCAGCACCAGCAGCACCAGCAGCACCAGCAGCACCTGCAGGACCAGCAGCACCAGGAGCAGCACCAGCAGAGTCAGCACCAGCAGAAGCATCAGCACCAGGATCAGCACCAGCAGAGTAGGCACCAGCAGAAACACCAGCACCAGGAGTAGCACCAGCAGAGTAAGCACCAGGAGCAGCACCAGCACCAGGAGCAGCACCAGCAGAAGCCCCAGCAGAAGCAGAGTCAGTGCCAGGGGGTGGGATGGTGGCCCTGTCCTTCTTGCCAGGGCTGGCAGAAGATGGCACAGGCTTCCTCTTCTTCCCCATGGTTGTTGGCTGGAGATGTGCCTGGCAGCAGGTCTTTCCTCTGAATGGTGACCTGCTTGCGAGCTGCATCCTTTTATATCCGCGGGGCTGACGCAATGCATCCTCCCCGCATGCGCAGTGAACGCTTTGCATTCGCTAGGCGTCTGCTCTGCATCTGCATCATCCGTTAGACATCCGCTCTGCATCCACTTCTTCCGCTGTGCGTCCGCTTCGCTGTGCTCCCCTGGAAGCCCTGCGGATGTGCCATCCGCTTCCATCCGCTAGGCTTCCATGGAGCATCCGCTTTACATCCTCGCTACGTCCTCTCCCTGTCTGTTCCTTTCTGTTGTTGTCTGCTCTGTTTATGCAAATTTGGGGCACTTTTGAGAGCGGATAACAACGGATGGAACATTTTCTCATCCACTGTGTCCTTTTTACATACTTTTTGCATCCGTCGGCCTATGTGACAGGCCCTTAACCATTTTTCTAAACAGCTTCCATGTTTCCAGTATCTTTCTGCCCACTTGGAAATGAACCCAGATGGACATTTCTTCCAACACTAGCATATAAGAATGTCAAAATATTTAAGAGAAGAGAGGATGGTGAAGGAGGAGGAGGAGGAAGTGATAGTAAAAGAGGTGGTGGTGTTCTTTCAGGATCTTCAGGAGGTGATATATGTGAGAGGGACAACCAGAGAAAATTGAGAAGGAGAGCAGTGGCCTTGGCAACAGCAGCCGAGCCAATCCAAAGTTGAAGAAAAGGAAGGAATTGGAATCCCTGCTGCAGATGGGGAGAAAACTTAGAAGAAGCATCAGAGGCAAAAAGAGCCAAACTTGTGCTGGAAAAGGCAGCTTTGGATTGAGTACCATTGTAGTGCAAAACCAGGCGGTGGAGCTTGAGAGCTAGAGAGAGTAGAAAGAATGTTCTCATCTTTTCTCCCTTTTGTTAGAGTAAAGATTTTTCTTTGAGTGGCAGAAAAGTGATTAACATTCTAAAGCTGACACTTCAGATAAGCAGCTAGGGAGAGGAGGGGGAGGGAAACTTAGCAATTTGCAAGGAAAGAACTGTTAAGGTTTTCTTTCGGACTTCACTTTTTGCTTTTAGGTATACAGTGCAGTCAACATAACGTTTCTTGTTTATCATCTCTGCAGTCACTTTTACAGTGAGTTAAACTACATCAATTTATTACTATGAACAGATTTAAATAGAAATAAGGAATCTTTAGTTAATCATTTGGCTCCCTGTGCGTCGGCATCATTTCTTACTCTTACCTTCTCTCTGAAGGATACATTATCTGGCTTTACCTCATCCCCAGTATATTGATGTGATGTTCATAGTTAACTGCTGAAATATTGAAGTAATGTTTTTCATTTTCTCCCACCAGAAATCTTGCTGTAAGCATGATTATTAGTATTTTGATAATGGCCATGGTGAGAGGCTAGAATCTTTCCAATCCTATTAACCACTTTTGGATACAGCTACTCATCCTCTCCCCTCTGGTCATTAAGCACTATCTTCCATGGCTGTGATCTTGGTTCACCCTGCTGGAGTAACATGACATCTGGGTTCAAATTTTCTCAAAATTTTTCTTGAAGCATGTGTAGCATCAAAGGCACAGAGCTTCTCTGCATAACCATGCTTGATGTCCTTGTCTTTCAACCAATGCTAAATATTCTGGTCTCTTCCAATGATCATAGCAGAAGATTTAACACAAAGATCTTCTCCATCTTTCTAATGCAGTGATTTCCAACCTTTTCTATACCTTGCACTCTTAGAATGCTTCTGATATATGCTCACACCTTTTATCAAGTAAATAATTATATACAGATAATTATACATATACACTATAATTTTGAAACTTTTAAACTCAAGTTTTTGCACGCCCTGGAATGTCATCTCGTACCCCCAGTTGAAAGCCCCTGTTCTAATGAATAATCAGGTGTACAAAATCCTTTTAATTTGGGCTCTAAATTAATATAAATGTACTTCTTTTACCCTATATTTGGGTATCTTTCCTTTTTTTTGTTTGTTTTGTAAACATACAAATAAAAAGATAAAGTTTTCCCCTGTCCAGTCATATCCAATTATAGGGAGCAGTGCTCATCTCCATTTCTTCGCCGAGGGAGCCAGCATTGTCCAAAAATATTTCGGTAGTCATGTGGAAAGCATGACTATAAAACAAGATGCATGGAATACTGTTTCCTTCCCACCAAAACAGTACCTATTCATGTACTTGCATTTGCATTTTCATTGCTTTCAAACTGCTAGGTTGGCAGAAGCTGGGGCAAGGAATGGGAGCTCACCTCATTGCTTGGCATTCAGGTCTTGAACCCAGGCTGTCAGCTGGACAGCTCAACATCTTTGACTACATGGCCACCCTAAAATTTGCCAGCTTAGCAGTTCCTTCTTTTTTTGGAAAGAGTTGATCCTTTATGGCCACAGTTCTTTTTTTCTTATACTGCAGGAGCTACAATATTGTGATTAGCATAATTAAATTAATTAAGCCCTGCACATTCACAAATCAGTGGTTTGGCACAGAGAAAGCATTATATCTGACCCATTACCATGCAAAGAACCAATAAGAAAGATACCTGTATCTAAATCGATATATCTTATTGCCAGCACTTACTTCTTTCTCACTACATAGAGCAGGAGTGCGTAACTTGCATTACCTCGGAAGCTGTCTGCACTAGCTTTGTGTAGTGTTAAAAAAAATAAAAAAAAAATAAAAAAGAGTTAGGGCCAGGGCCCATTTGGGAAAGCACTGGGGAATTATAAAGGTTGAAATCAGCACTTAAAGCCCATGTCACACTGGCCAACGGATGCAAAAAGGACACAGCGGAAGAGCAAAATGTTCCATCCGTTGTTATCCGCTCTTAAAAGGGGCAAAAATTTGCATAACCGGAGCGGATAACACGGACGTGGGGAGAATGCAGGGCGGATGCAAAGCAGATGCGGAACAGAAGCCCAGCGGATGGAAGCGGATGGGAGCGGATTGCGCAACCGCAGGGCTTCCGGGGGGCCTCAGCAAAGCAGATGCGGAATGGATACAGCGGATGCAGAATGGACGCCGAACGGATGAAGCGGATGCACAGCGGATGCACAATGGATAAAGCGGATGCACAGCGAAAGCCTAAGGGATGCACAGCAGAAGCGGAACGGATGCCGACCGTTAATTGTGCATGCGGGGGGGAAGTATTACATAAGCCCCCCGGATATAAAGTGAAGCAGCTCGCATGTGGCCAGCATTCCGAGGAAAGACCTGCTGCTGGACACTTCGAGTTCCTTGCCTGCCCTGCCAGCCTGCCTTCCAGCCAGCCTTGGTGCCTGCCTGCCTGCCTGCCTTCCTGCTAGGTTTTCTGCCAGCCTTCCTGCCAGGCTTCCTGCCAGGCTTCCTGCCAGCCTTGGTGCCTGCCAGCCTCCCTGCCAGCCAGCAACCCCACAACCATGGGGAGGAAGCGAAAGCCTCAGCAACCTGCTGCCATCCCGGCAAGAGGGACAGGGCCAACCTCCCGCCCCCTGCCCCTGACTCTGCTTCTGCTGGGGCTTCTGCTGAAGCTGCTCCTGGCGATGGTGCTTCTGCTGGTGCTGGGGCTTCTGCTGGTGCTTACTCTGTTGAAGCTGGTCCTGGTCCTGCTGGTCCTGCTCGACCTGCTCGTGCTCCTGGTCTTGCTCGTCCTGCTCGTACTCCTGAACTTGCTGGCCCTGCTGGTGCTTACTCTACTGCTGCTGATCCTGGTCCTGCTGGTCCTGCTGCTGCTGCTGATGATGATGATGGTTATGATCCTGCTGGTGAGGATGATGATGCTGATTATGATCCTGCTGGTGAGGATGATGATGATGATGATGATGATGATTCTGCTGGTGCTGCTGCTGGTGTGGAGGAGCAGCCCCTACTACCTGGGAGCACCTCTGATGAGGGCCCATCTGGTCCAGCCAAAGGGAGGAAGAGGCGTATGCGACAACAGGAGAGGAGGCAATACTATATTGAGGAGGCGCACGAGGATGAGGTGCTGGAGTGGCTGAGAGAGAACGACTATCTGTGGCGGAAGGGACACCGGCTGTACAGGGACACCAAGCGGAAGCAGGCTGCTTGGAAAAAGAGGGCAGAGAGTATGGGTTACACTTCGGAGGTGCTCCTTGGCTGGTGGAAGCACATGCACACCTGGTACAGGAAGCTGCACCTGAAGAAATCTGGCCAGGCCACTGTGAAGCTGACAGACAGAGAGACCTACGTCAAGGCCAGGTGCAGCTTCCTGGAGGGTGAGGTCCGCCACCGAGGAGCACCAGCAGCACCTCTCATGACCCTCTCTCTCAGGCAGCCTGCTGAGAGCCAGTCCCTGTCTCCAGGCAGGTTTCTGTGGAGCGTGCCACGGCGGAGAACCCACGGACAGGTGTGCTAAGCATGGTGGAGTGCGTAGAGGACTCCCTGGTGCGGTGGGAGAAAGGAGACATCGAGTCCACCACAGTCCTAGCCGCATCCACCCCCCCCCAGCTCTGCCTCCTCAGAAAGGCAGAGAGCTGGACAGCTGGAGGGGCAGAGCCACACTGTCCTGCTGGAGAACAGGGACACCATCCGCACCAACATAGATCTCCTCTCTCAGCTGGTCCACACCGACTCCTCATCCTCCAACCGCAAGCCCTTCCGCACCTATGTCAACCAGACCCACAAGGAAATGGCGGATCCACAGTACCAGCAGGTGAAGGACCGGATCACCAAGCTGCTTCACAACCCTCCAGACCCAGAGGAACCTGCTCCCACCCAGTCCAGGCCTGCTCCTCCACCCCAGGTGATGTCCCTCCCATTCCAAGGCTTCCCACAGGCCCTCACCTACCAGGGCTACGGCAACCAGGAGGTCCAGCAGCACAGGCAGCAGCCCTTCCCAGTCCAGGCACAGAGTCATCGGGTGACACCGTTGCCACCTGTTTCACTGATGCCACCGATGCCACCCACGACAATGATGCCACCGACGACAGCGATGCCACCCATGCCACAGATGCCACCAACGACAGCAATGCCACCCACGCCAATGATGCCACCCACACCAGTCCTCACCCAGCTGCAGAGCAGACAGCCCCACTACACTACTCCTTCCTCCAACCCACAGCCAAGCCCGGCCTCAGTACATCTGTCATCAGTACTGGGGCTGACACCCCATGGCATGGAGGAAGGACCTCTCAGCATCACGGGGCTGAGCCAGCTGTCCGAGAGCTTTCTCAACACACCGTCCCCTGTTGTCCTCTCGAGGCCAGGCACTCCAGCACCACCCACCACCACAGCACCTGGACCCTTCACCCCTGAGACTGGGCACACCTCTGACTGACCAAGAAGAGTGTCAGAGACCGGGTAGATGGCTACCTGTGGACTTTATTTGGAAACTTGACTTTGGTCATTTTTTTTTTACAGCTTGTTGTTCAAGAAAGTTTATCTTTGCTTCACATACTTGCTTAATTTGTTTTTTTTAATAAAGTCTTGGTGGAAACTTTTAGAATTGGCTTAAGCCTTTGCATGCTTGTGGGATGGCACAAGATAGCAGTGGGGTGGGCAGGGATACCTGTGGAATGAGCAGGGATACCTTTGGGGTGGCTAATAGTTGTGGGATAGATAAACCTCCAGTGCAAGCAGGTGCCACACCTATGGCCCTTCATTATCAATAACAATGTAAGCATTGATCCACACATGTCAACATAAACACAACTCTTTATTAAATGCCCTGTTCATTGTAGGCCCACCCAACATACATGGCCCAATCTCATCAGTGTGATGAGACAGGCTGAAGGAAGCATCCATTAATCATCCATCATCCTGTCTTGCCACTCCACTACTCCAGCTGGGAAGTTGCACCAGTGTTTCAGGAGGTTGCCCTGCTTCTTCCCTTCACGTGAGGCTCTGTTGGGGCCTTGTACATCCTCAGTGTCTATCAGGTTTTGCCCTTGCCTCCATTCCCCAGGCTCCATGGCCCCATTGCCTTGTTGACGGTCCACGAGCCTGTTCTGCAAGACTGGGTAGCGGGTGCACATGAGATTGTGCAGGATGCAGCAAGCTTCCACGATCCTCCTCACGGTCTCTGGGCGATGCTGCATGGTGGTGAGAAGTACCTGGAACCTCTTGGCCAGGATGCCAAAGGCGTTCTCCACCACCCGCCTTGCCCTGGACAGCCTGTAGTTGAAGATCCTCTCTTCACGGGTCAGGAGTCTGGAAGTGTAGGGCTTCATGAGGTAGGTTCTGAGGGAGAAGGCGTCATCCCCCATGATGAAGTAGGGCACATCTTGCGTGTCATTGAGCAGGGGGTCTATATCTGGGAAGCCCATGATGAGGTTGCATTCCAGCCCCTCCTTGAGGTTACTGGCGTTGTATACCTGGGCATCTGAAGATGAGCCGTTGTCTGAATCATTGATGTACATGAACTTGTAGTCAGCATCGACCATGGCGAAGAGGATGATGCTGAAGAAGCCCTTGTAGTTGAAATAAGTGGACCCCGACTTGGCTGGCGCTTTGCAGGCCACGTGCTTCCCATCTATGGCTCCAACGCTGTGGGGGAAGTTCCACCTCTGATACCACTGCTCTTCAACTTTCTTCCATCCTTCTTCAGTGGAGGGGCACTGTAGGAGCTCCTCCAGGTATTTTTCGATGATGGCCTGCACCACTTCTCTGACCACAATGCTGATGGTGTTGTGTGGCACCCTCCAGCCGTACTACATGCTCCTGTAGGTGGTTCCTGAGGCCAGGTGGTGCAGAGTCAGTGCCACCTTGAGCCCAGGGTCCAGGCTGGGGCAGAAGTTGGTGCTCTGCTTGGTCAACCTGGGTGTCAGCCACTGCACAACTTCATCAAACATGGCAGGAGGCATCCTCATGAAGTTCTGGAATGCACGAGTGTCTTCGTTCCTGAGCTCCACCATCAGCTTGTTGTACAGCCCGTACTCTGCTCTTCTCCCAATCCATTTTCGGACCCGGACGCTTCTTGGACACCTCTTTTTCTTCCCGTAGTAGAGTTCACAGAGCCTGTAGATGGCTTTGCACTGTTGCAGAAGGATGGTGGCTACCTAAAGGAGTTTGTTACGATCCATGGTGGAGATGACTGGTTGCTGTGGAAGAGGAAGAGGCAGATGAAGGCTGCAGAGGTCTGAACAGCAGGGCTGCTGGTCTGAAAGTGAAATGCAGGTGAGTTGCTCCCCCTTTTTATAGGCAATATAGGTTTTCCCCTATGTGTCCCTTTGCATCCTCTAGGCATCCTCTAGACATCCTTAATATCCGAGATAGGTCCCCTCTGCGAATGTTTTTTCCATTTTAAATGCTTTGTTTGCGTGCTGCATCCGCTTTCATCCTTTCTCCGTCTGTGCTACTAACGCTGCGCGTCCGTTCTGCGTCCGTTCTGCTTCCTCCCTGCGTCCGTTTACCACTGGAGCGGATTGAGTTGCGTGGATTGAGTTGCACGGATGCGCAGCGTATGCCTAGCGGATATAGCGGATGCGTAACGGATGCAGAAGGGATGTCCCCAGTATGCCTAGCGGATGCAGAATGGACGCATTGGATACATTTTCCGCTCAAAAGTTTTGAGCAGCTCAAAACCCTATGAGCGGATGAAACGTCAATAGACGGATGCTGGACGGATAGAGAGGAAGCAAAACGGAGGCAGTGAGTACAGAACGGAAGCATCGTGTTAACCAACGGATGGCAAGTGTTTTTCTCCATTTTACATCCTCTTTCCATCCATTGGTGCAGTGTGACAGGGTCTTTACTCCTCTAGTACATAGTTATATACCACTGTTTTACATCACTTTGTCTTTAGTTGTTATTTAAGCAAGGTATGAGTTGTCCATCCACTGAACCACTGCCTAACTCACCAAAATAATCAATTATTATTTTGTAATATTATTACTTAGTAGTAATAGTAGTATTACTTCTCAAATTTATATCCTCAGATGATGATGATGATACCTAATATCAACTACCAAAGTTTCTTGGTGATTCACTGTTAAAAAAACATCCACACTTGGGAAAACTCAGAAGCATGCTGTTGTGATATTATGCACTAGAGATTGGTGTTTTTTTTCTACTGGCATCCACTTGTCGTCTTACCCCTACTGGATTGCAGGGATGGGCTATTGATTCCGGTGGGGCAGGAATTTTCAGATCTGCTTTTTGGGATTGGAAGATCATTAAGGGGCAAAGCCTGGTGCCTTAAGCTTAACAATGTCCAAAATATAAGTTACAGCCATGGGGTGATAGAAAGCTCTAGGGGCAGAAATGGATTGTTAGAAGCTGCATATGCTAGACAGGTTTTCTACCGTTATATACCATCATATTTATTAATCAGAGTTTACTGTCTTGAACAGTTCCATTGTTCATCCAAACTGATAACCAATGTAAAACTTTGTGGAAATGAGTTTCGTACCCTGATTATGCATTGCTTCATTTTGCTTGGTATGCTCTATGATAATTCACTGGATGATACAAATCTAATATTTGGAGAAGAAAAATATTCACATTCATCTTCTCTACCAGATTCTTGGATACATTATATGTATTTTATGCATAATATGTATTTTATCCTCCTTTTTAGCATTGTTCATTAATTTATTGCCTCTATTTCCCTTTTCTGCCCAACTCTTCTGTTGTGAATTATGTGCCAATAGTTCAATGCCTCTCTTTTTCCTTCTGACACTTCCTTTTCTCTTTCCAAAACCCTCCTGCCTATCCATTCTTCCTCCTTATCTGCTATCATGGATGATTGCTTTTAGCAAAGGTCTGACTTGTTGCAGATGGCATTTAAAATTAGAGTGTATTTACAATGTAAATATAGGACCTCTGGTTGCCCACCCCTACTTAAGAGCCATAAGAAATGAAAATACAACTTTTTCCTCCTTAATCACAACAAGAGGTCTCAATCAGCATTCCTGATAGAAAGAACGACCTGACAAGCTTTTTTTTTTCTCTGAAAATGAAAGCAGCAACACAAAGGGATATGCCCACTGTCTCTCTTATACACAAGACATCTGTGTCTAGTTGTTGCCATGCCATCTTTCCTATGTGCTGCTCTATAGCCCCAGGTTCAGAAAACATTGTGTTAAAGATGTTCACTGCAAAGTGATTTGACAGCTTGCCTAGGCTAAATAATTTATGGATATTCCTGTAAATAATGTACTTTCTTACACAAATAGGAATGCCATGCAACCAAATGTAGGGAAGCCATCAGAGCTTATACTGTCTGCACTTCCAGTATCAATACTGATCCTTGTGTTTGTGACTATAAATAACCTTGAGAGCTTGATTTAAGCCAAAAAGCTGAAGTTAACTTTTCTTTCTTTCCTGTTCTCTTACAAGAATGGAAGACTTGAGGAAGACAAAGGATTGCATCTGCTATTTGCACACGGCCACTCACTGAATCTGATGTCCATGGTTTTAAAGTTCCATCTATTCAGGAACCTCTATGCATATATTTTTAATGTATATGGACCTCAAGTAGACAAATTATATTCCTATTTTTCTGAATTCTTTCATCAGAGTCTACACTCTTGGGGAGGTCACATGTCTTTAGACTTTTGTGCAGATGAGCTCCAGGGGTGGGATAATGAGGTTTGGTGATTCATGATGTGCTTCCCTGAGAGCAGCGCACCTATAAATTATCATCAGCATGCTGCCTGCAAAGAAGCAGCCTTTGAAACAGACCTCTTTTCCTGCTTTTTTAACTGCAGCTGTGCCTTGTTCGGCAGCTGAAGTTGAAAAATCAGGAAATAAAGATCAGGTAAGAGCCCAGGTGGGCGGGTGGCCAAAAACATCAGCAGACATAGAACCGGTTCTATGTCTGCTGCTCTTCAGAGCGACTGGTTCTACAGAGGTGGACAGAACCGGTAGAAACCCACCCCTGATGGGCTCCCTTTTGGCACCCAACAAAGAGTTGGGTGCAAAAAGGGAATAAAGCCAATGTTCCTACCTATCACATACATTCACATGTACATTATGTTTGGGTATATATGTGATTATAAAGTCTATTTACACAGACATACATGCACATTATGTTTGGGTATATATGTGATTATGAAGTCTATTTACACAGACATACATGCACATTATGTTTGGGTATATATGTGATTATGAAGTCTATTTACACAGACATGCATTCTATGTTAGCAACTACAACAGAAAATGCAGAAGAACATAACCAACTCTGATGGCAAGACTTTAATACTAAGATGAAAAATAGGACTCCAAGTTGGAGAGGCCAAAATATAATTTAGTGTCTATAGGCAAGATTGTGAAATCTATTTTTTTTTCTTTCAATTCACTCACTAATAAAACTAATCCTTGAATCCTTGAATTAATTCAGCATTCACATTTGTTTACTCCACTGAGATTGATGGAATATAATAAAGCAGAATTCTACAAAAGAAATATAATGAATAGACATCAATTTATCTCCACAAATGTATCTGAAATGTGGTTCCTTTTTAAATAAAGGTGAATGATTTTGTGTAGTGTCACAAATCTGGTGTTAAGGTTTGACTAAAAGATGACACTAATGTAAATATATATTTTATTTGTGCAATATTCCATACATAGAATTTATTACATGTTTCTTTTCTAACCACCAAGCAGAGGATGCTGTTGCTGGGATCCTTGTAGGCAAATTTGCCTTTGATACTGCCTGGCTGAAAAATATCACCAGCTCTGCTATTGTGCTGCCAAATCTCCAACAGCTGATTGATGGCACTTCAATCCAATGCTCTGTGCCACAACTGACCAGTGGCTATTCTACCACCAGCTCTCTAATCAGCCTTACTGTCAATTCTGGTTCCTGGCTTTCCACATACCTGAGCATACCTTCTTCTTAAATAATCTAGGAAACCACCCTGGACACTTTGGACATTGTGATCTTCCACCGCAATTATGAAGCTCTACAACACCAGCAAACAGTATCTACTTGATCACTTTATGATCCAGAGTCAGATCCAATTTAAATCAGTAGATGGTATTTTTTTATTTAAAAGGTAGAGGTTGAAGATAGTGGGAGGTCAAAGTTGATCGTCTAATGCAAAGATTGATCACTAATTCTTGATAATGCAGAGGTTTATGTGCATATATTTTGTCCACAAAGAAACATGTTCTATCCATGCAAGGAGAATACACATGATAAAATAGATAGTTACTATTCCTCATCATGCTAAGAGTATTAGTTGGGAATTATTTTAGCCTTGGAACTATTAATAAATTAATAATTAGATAGATATCCTATGTTATGTACAAAATTCAAATCTTCCCAAAGAGAATCTCTTCCTGTCCTCTCTACTCTCTTTCTTTCTCTCTCCTTGCAGTTTTAGCTAATAATTTCAAGGGGACGTTAATCTGAATACATTCACTTGATTCATCTCTGCTATTTGATTTTCCTACCTTGTCCATCCAACTGTTAGAGGAGACAAAAAAATAAATAAATAACATACTGTCATAATGACCTTGGAAAAAAGAGAAACTTGACATGGATTTGCTAAACTTGTCTTTCCTCACACTAAAGAAACTGAGTGCAAACAAAAGTAAAGGGTTTCACATTTTAATCTCATTAGTATCATAGCTTCTTAACCTCAATATGCGACTTAATGATACTATTAATGACTGACATTTTTAAGAAAGTTTCACTAATTGTGTTCAATGTTAATTGGATTCTAGAACAACTATCAAATAAATTGGATGGGTTTGGATCCCCCTCCCCTATTCATTACATAAAACATTTGCAAAATTGAGCTGTTTTACTTGCCTCAATTTTATGTTGGTCAAGTAATTGATTGCTAATTGTTGTTTTTTCATCATCTATCACTATTACTGTTAAGGGCAAGATCCATGCATGTGTCCAAATCTAGTGACATGGTCAAAGTCAGGTTTGCATAGAGATGATCAAAACTGAATCTTCAATTATGTGTTAATGTAAGTGCATTTACCATAGATTTCAGCCCCATCATTCTGATTTATATTGGTTGAGTATCTAACCCAGAATAAAACTGATGATCTGTCTTGTTCTTAATGGCCTTATTTAATAATCTGGGGAAAATGAACTTTCCTTTTGACAGGCAGCACAATTGTCATCTCTGCATAAAGAGGCTTCCTGCATATAACAGTTCACAAATTATAGCTATGCTGAGTGTTTTTATCAGTAACAGTTCTACCCTAGCAATTTATGTTTGGCCAGGCAAAACCCATTTGGAATGGTGAAGCACTCTGACTCTCTGATAAGGTGCATTTGGATCTTCAGATGCTTCACATTATAAACAAAGAGAATGAATTATAAGTTGTAAATAGGAACTCTGTTGGGCTTTGGATTGAAAACACATTCTTCAAAGTGCCTGTGTCTTTGAAAACTTTGCATACCATATATCTCCGGTGTCTACTTTTTTTCTTCTACATCAGGATGCAAAAACAAAATGTGTCTTTTTTGTTTTCAGATGGGTGGAGCTAAAGTGTCTGATTCCCTTGCATTTTGAGGTTTGGGGATTTAAGGACCAAAATGATTGTCTTAAACTTTGCAGATACTTAAGCCCATGTCACACTGAATCAACGGATGCAAAGAGGATGTAAAACGGACAAAAAACCCTGCCATCCGTTCAAAAACGCAATGTACTCACTGCCTCCATTTGGCTTCCTCTCTATCCGTCCAGCATCCATTTATTGACGTTTCATCCGCTCCTAAAGTTTTGGGCTGCCTAAAACTTTTGCGCGGAAAATGTATCCAGTTCGTCCATTCCGCATCCGCTACGCATCCGTTACGCATCCGTTACGCATACGCTATATCCGCTTGGCGTCCGCTGCGCATCCGTGCAACTTGCACCTGCCCGGATGCAGGGAGGAAGTGGAACGGACGTGGAACAGATGCAGAATGGATGCAGAACGGATACAGCATGGAAACAAAGTGTTTAAAGCGGAAAAAACGTTCGCAGAGGGGACCTATCTCGGATATTAAGGATGTCTAGAGGATTCCTAGAGGATGCCTAGAGGACGCCACCTGGCCTCAGGGACAACCTACAGGAGCATGCAGTACGGCTGGAGGGTGCCACACAACACCATCAGCATTGTGGTCAGAGAAGTGGTGCAGGCCATCATCGAAGAATACCTGGAGGAGCTCCTACAGTGCCCCTCCACTGAAGAAGGATGGAAGAAAGTTGCAGAGCAGTTGTATCGGAGGTGGAACTTCCCCCACACTGTTGGAGCCATAGATGGCAAGCACGTGGCCTGCAAAGCGCCAGCCAAGTCGGGGTCCACTTATCTCAACTACAAGGGCTTCTTCAGCATCATCCTCTTCACCATGGTCGATGCTGACTACAAGTTCATGTACATCGATGCTTCAGGCAATGGGTCATCTTCAGATGCCCAGATATACAACGCCAGTGACCTCAAGGAGGGGCTGGAATGCAACATCATCATGGACTTCCCAGATCAAGACCCCCTGCCCAACGACACGCAAGATGTGCCCTACTTCATCATGGGGGATGACGCCTTCTCCCTCAGAAACTACCTCATGAAGCCCTAAACTTCCAGACTCCTGACCCTTGAAGATCTTCAACTACAGGCTGTCCAGGGCAAGGCGGGTGGTGGAGAACGCCTTTGGCATCCTGGCCAACAGGTTCCAGGTACTTCTCACCACCATGCAGCATCGTCCAGAGACCGTGAGGAGGATCGTGGAAGCTTGCTGCATCCTGCACAATCTCATGCACACCCGCTACCCAGTCTTGCAGAACAGGCTCGTGGACCTCCAACAAGGCAATGGGGACATGGAGCCTGGGGAATGGAGGCAAGGGCGAAACCTGATAGACACTGAGGATGTGCAAGGCCCCAACAGAGCCTCACGTGAAGGGAGGAAGAAGCGCAATCTCCTGAAACACTGGTGCAACTCCCCAGCTGGAGCAGTGGAGTGGCAAGACAGGATGATGGATGATTAATGGATGCTTCCTTCAGCCTGTCTCATCACACTGATGAGATTGGGCCATGTATGTTGGGTGGGCCTACAATGAACAGGGCATTTAATAAAGAGTTGTGTTTATGTTGACATGTGTGTATGATTGATTACATTATTATTGATAATAAAGGGCCATATGTGTGGCATCTGGTAGGGTGGACCATACAGTCCCACTATGCTTGCACTGGAGGTTTATCTATCCCACAACTATTAGCCACCCCAAAGGTATCCCTGACCATCCCACTGCTATCCTTACCCTTCCCAGAAGCATGCAAAGGCTTAAACCATTTCTAAAAGTTTCCACCAAGACTTTATTGACATAAATAAATGAAGCAAGTGTGTGAAGCAAAGATAAACTTTATTAATCACAAGCTGTAAAAGAAAAATGACCCAAGTCAAGTGTCCAAATAAAGACTACAGGTAGCCACCCAGTCTCTGGCACTCCTCTTGGTCACTCAGAGGTGTGCCCAGTCTCAGGGTGAAGTGTCCCGGTGCTGTGGAGGTGGCTGGTGCTGGAGTGCTGGTCTGAAGCACCACTGGGATGCTGGCCCCGAGAGGACAACAGGTGACAGTGTGTTGAGGAACCTCTCAGACAGCTGGCTCAGGAGATCTATGCTGCTCCTGATGGTGTCCCTGATCTCCAGCAGGACAGTGTGGCTCTGCCCCTCCGGTCTGGCTCTCTGCCTTTCTGTGGAGGTGGAGCTGTGGGTGGATGCAGGTAGGGCTGTGGTGGAAGGGCCGTCTCCTTTCTCCCACTGCACCAGGGAGTCCTCCACGCGCTCCACCATGGTTAAAATATCTGTCCGCGGGTTCTCCGCTGTGGCACACTGGCTGTACAGGGACACCAAAAGGAAATAGACTGCTTGGAGAGAGAAGGCAGAGAGTCTGAGCTACACATCGGAGATGCTCCTCAGCTGGTGGAAGCACATGCACACCTGGTACGGGAAGCTGCACCTCAAGAAATCTGGCCAGGCCACTGTTAAGCTGACGGACAGAGAGACCTATGTCATGGCCAGGTGCAGCTTCCTGGAGGGTGAGATCCGCCACCGAGGAGCAGCAGCAGCAGCCCCTCTCATTACCCTCTCTCTCCGTCAGCCTGCTGAGGGCCAGTCCTCTTCCAGCCGAGAGTCAGCTCCTGTCTCCAGGCCGGTTTCTGTGGAGTGTGCCACAGCGGAGAATCCGCGGACAGGTGTTTTAACTGTGGTGGAGCACGTGGAGGACTCCCTGGTGCAGTGGGAGAAAGGAGATGGCACTTCTACCCACAGCTCCACCTCCACAGAAAGGCAGAGAGCCAGACAGGAGGGGCAGAGCCACACTGTCCTGCTGGAGATCAGGGACACCATCCGGAGCAGCATAGATCTCCTCTCTTGGCTGGTCCACACTGACTCCTCATCCTCCAACCGCAAGCCCTTCCTCACCTATGTCAACCAGACCCTCACAGACAGGGCAGAACCCCAGTACCAGGTGGTGAAGGACCGGATCACCGAGCTGCTTTACAACCCTCCAGATCCAGAGGAACCTGCTACCACCCAGTCCAGGTCTGCTCCTCCACCCCAGGTGATGTCCCTCCCATTCCAAGGCTTTCCACAGGCCCTCACCTACCAGGGCTATGGCTACCAGGAGATCCAGCAGCACAGGCAGCAGCCCTTCCCAGTCCAGGCACAGAGTCATTGGATGACACCGTTGCCACCTGTTCCACCGATGTCACCGATGCCACCCACGCCAATGATGCCACCGACGACACTGATGCCACCCATGCCACAGTTACCACCAACGACAGTCCTCACCCAGCTGCAGACCAGACAGCCCCACGACACTGCTCCTTCCTCCACCCCACAGCCAAGCCCGGCCTCAGTACATCTGTCCTCGGTACTGGGGCTGACACCACATGGCATGGAGGAAGGAGGTCTCAACATCACGGGGCTGAGCCAGCTGTCCGAGAGCTTCCTCAACACACCGTCCCCTGTTGTCCTCTTGGGGCCAGGCACCCCAATGACGATACAGACCAGCACTCCAGCACCACCCACCTCCACAACACCTGGACCCTTCACCCCTGAGACTGGGCACACCTCCGAGTGACCAAGAGGAGTGCCAGAGACTGGGTGGCTACCTGTAGTCTTTATTTGGACACTTGACTTGGGTTGTTTTTCTTTTACAGCTTGTGATTAATAAAGTTTATCTTTGCTTCACACACTTGCTTCATTTATTTATGTCAATAAAGTCTTGGTGGAAACTTTTAGAAATGGTTTAAGCCTTTGCATGCTTATGGGATGGGTTAAGATAGCAGTGGGATGGGCAGGGATACCTGTGGGATGGGTAATAGGTGTGGTATGGGCAGGGATACCTGTGGGATGGGTAATAGGTGTGGGATGGGCAGGGATACCTTTGGGATAGGTTAAGAAACCTGTGGGTTGGGTTAAGATAGCTGTCAGATAGATAAACCTCCAGTGCAAGCTTTCATCCTTTCTCCGTCCGTGCTACTAACGCTGCGCGTCCATTCTGCGTCCGTTCCGCTTCCTCCCTGCGTCCGTTTACCACTGGAGTGGATTGAGTTGTGCAGATGCACAGCGGATGCCTAGCGGATATCGCGGATGCGTAATGGATGCAGAACGGATGTCCCCCGTATGCCTCACAGATGCAGAACGGACGCATTGGATACACTTTCCGCTCAAAAGTTTTGAGCAGCTCAAAACCCTATGACCGGATGAAACGTCAATAGACAGATGCTGGACGGGTAGAGAGGAATCAAAACGGAGACAGTGAGTACAGAACGGAAGCATCGCGTTAACCAACGGATGGCAAGTGTTTTTCTCCATTTTACATCCTCTTTCCATCCATTGGTGCAGTGTGACAGGGGCTTTACTGGAATTAAACCTAAGAATTAATGCTAATGGACCATATGCTAGCACTGCACATTATAGGCACCTTTTGAAAAATTACTCTATGTGGTCAAGCTTATGATTTCAGCCACTTGCTTGCCCAAGGCATAGCCAGCTGTCATGTTTTGCAGCTTCCTAAGTTCTTTACACTGGTTGCGGCAGTTAATAATTTAATATGACATTCCCTCTGACTTTCTTGCCTGCTTTCAACACTCGCTACTGAGAGAGACAAAATTTACATTTCCAATTCATTGGCAATCCAGTCCATTTGGTATAACAAGTGAATGAACCTCGGATGTAACCTACTGCAAGCATGAGTTCGCTGAATATTCGTTTTAACTGATTGCCTCATTGGGTGTATCTAGAAGCCCCTGCGTGGCCATGGTAACAGGTTTTGCTTAAATGCAGCTGAACAGTGGAATTAATTTGAGATTAGAGGAGGAGAAGACTGGGAAATAGAGCTGTTTGAAAGGAGAGATTCTTTGCCATTTTATTTTCAAATGAGCATTTGTAAAAGAAAGATGTGATGAAATGCATAAGTACTACTAAATGATTCATTGCAACGGAAGTGTACAGACAAGAGGAAGAGCTGCAGATTGGACAACCATCATGCAAAAAGTTCCTCAGCAAATGGAAGGGAAAAGGGCACGGCAAGTGTTTAGTTTGGAAGCTGCAAATTTTCCTGCATTTCTTCTGTTTCCATTTATATATATAATTCTTGAAACTGTCCACCCAATCAGGTTAAAATACCTTTACCCTGATTTTAAGGTTTGTGTTGCAAAAGCTGATATTAACAATAATATGAAAAATGATTAGAACTAAAGTTTCCCTTTAAATTATTTTAAGAATGTTATATCTAGTGATTCCCTATTTGTCAGTTTTTACTTACTGACAAAGTCTAGAATTTTAGCTCATCAGGAGATGAACAGCTACCTGATCCATATCTCAAGAATGGAGTCTGAGGAACAGAAACGACTAACATTATGTGACTTGATGGTTCATGCTGTGATTTATGGTGTACATTCTAGCTGCAAAAACCACTAAGCATTGGGAGATTATTATTTTTTAACTGTCTCTTCCAACATCCTTTTTATTAGTCTGCTTGTTTGGACAAATTTCCTTTTTTTTCTTTGACGTTCAATATGATTGCATTGTATCTTAGCAATTTTTCTCATATGCACCTATTTTTACAGTATGTTGAATTTCATAGTGCTGTGGGCCCTGTTTTGTTGACTCAGCAATATTAGATTTGTCATCAGTTCATGAACTCCACTTAAAATTAATTCCAGAGTCATTTCTCTTCAGTACCTTTAAGTATAGTCATTTATCTTTCCTCAGTACCTTTAGGTATAGTCATTTACACCATCCAAAAATTTACTTTTATCATCCTAATTACATCATATATTTATCCAAATAATATTCCCATGCTAATTACATGTGTCTATAGTTTCATCTAATAAAATTGCTTAGATGACACCTTCTTGAAGGAAGATGAATATAAAGCCAGCCAGACCCCTATAAGGCCTGGTCCCACTGCCCGACGGACAAAAAACGTATGCATAAAGGACACAGTGGACGAGCAAAATTTTGGGGGTGGCTCCATATGTTGTCATCCATTCCAAAAAGTGGCAAAAATTTGCATAAACAGAATGGAAAAGAACGGAAAAGAACGGACATGGGTAGTATGTAGCGGGGATGTTAAACGGATGTTCATCGGAAGCCTAGCGGATGATAGCGGATGGAAGGGGATGACACCTCCGAAGGGGTTACGGGGGATAATTGTGAAGCGGATGCATAGCCGATGAAGCGGATGCATCACGTATGCCTAAAGGAAAGAAAGGGGATGCCGCGCAGATGTATATAGGATGCAAAACGTTCACTGCGCATCCTTTCTATTTCTGTGCTACTAATGATGTATAGACGTTCCGTGTACCTTTTGTTTCCTTCCTCTTTCTCTTTTCAGCTGCAGCGGATGTGAGTTGTGAGGATGCCCAGAGGATGCAGAGAGGATACAGCAGATGTTTAATGGATGATAACGAACATAGAACGTTTGTTGCTCGTATGTTGCGGATTTACATTGTACATGGCGGAAAGTTCATCCATTCACAAAGTTTTGTGCAGCTCAAAACTTCTTGCGTGGATGAAATTGCAATGGACGGATGCTCGATGGATAGAGCATATGAAACACATATGCAATGAGTACACAACGGATGCATCGCATTCCAACGGATGGCAAGCTTTTTTTAACGTTTTACATCCTCTTTGCATTAAGTGCAGTGGGACTGGGCCTTAAGTGGTTATTCATATAATCCCAACTGAAATGAGGACTCTCAATTCTAACTTTGGTGACCATAGAATGGCATTGTAACATAGCTGAGACTTACTCACCCCGTAGCAGAGATTCTCACTCAGAGGCATGTAATATATCATCAAAGTTGGGGAGGTTGAATATCTTGGCCAACTACATTTTAAAAAACCTTCAAAAATACAGCTCACTCTGTTAAAAAAATAATAGGAGCAACAATAAAGCATGTCTATTCCTAATTTAGCACATCACATACACACACACACACACACACACACACCTTATTTTCTTTGAGTCATAAATGAAGATTGGAATCCCCCAAACCTGTATACTGTATGAGTAAAAAAGAGGGCTATGAAAATATTTGTAGACTCCTCACATCCCAGACATAAACTGTTTCAACTCCTTCCCTCAAAATGACATTATATAGCATTGCACACCAGAACAACTAGACACAAGAACAGTTTTTTCCCAAAAGCTAAACAAATCACTGTTGATAGCATCACTCTGCTAAACAAATAATTCCCTCAACACTGTCCAACTATTTACAAAGTCTGCACTACTATTACTATTAATCTTCTGATCATTCCTTATCACCCATCCCCTCCCACTGGTGACTATATGACCAACTTTCTTGCTTGTATCCTTACGATTTATATTGACTGTTTCCTAGTATGATTTGATTGCTTATTGTACCCTATGACTATCATTAAGTGTTGTACCTTATGATTCTTGATGAATGTATCTCTTCTTTTAAATATACTGAGAGTATTTGCACCAAGACAAATTCCTTGTGTGTCCAACCACACTTGGCCAGTCAAGAATTCTATTCTAAGGTTGCTAAACCCAAAAGTTAAGCCAGGTTGCTGTTGCATAGAAAGACATCAGATAAATGATTGGATGAGCTAAGATAACAGGCAGTAGGTGAGAAACAAGCTTCACAGTTTGGTGCATAGAGAAAAGATAGAAACAGTCTGAAAAATAATATGTGAAGCTGAAGATCAAGAATCCCAAACACAAGCGCTTATACAATAAAGTTACTATAGCACTGATTTGCAGCAGCAATAGTGTTATATCTAGTAATGCATAGTCTAGAATATTCTACAGCATTAGAAGACTTGCAACTTTTGCTACAAATGAAATCTTGCCAAGGCTGATTGGTGAGTGAAAAGGTTTGTAGTTTCAGGAATAGTATTCAAATATCTTTGAAACCAGGTTCATCGTCTCACAATATATTGAGCCACATTCCATTTATCTGCAAAACAATTCACTATAAGCTTAGTTTATACCACATAAAAATGGTAAATCATGATCTACAGACAATAGTAGTTGGATTTACTAAGCCCAAATCAACCAGACTACTTTGCCTTAATGTGCTGCATGAACCCACACTCTCACACATAACAAGAAGGTCTTTGACTGAACAGTCAGGACTATTGTCTTCATTTAAGACATGCCCCATACCCCACCAAGGAAATAGATCTATTTTATTTTCTGTTTTACTAAATTGTTCAACATATGACAATGGTGTTTGTATGGCCCATGTTAAGGTAATTCCCCATTAGGAGAATGGTGCACACAGGGAGATGTAGTGAGACTGATGTTGAATAACACACGACCAACACACAGGTACACTGAATGGTAAAATGTAGATGTTATTTCCTCTAAATGGTTAAGCAAAGTCCAACAAATGGTCCAAGTCATTCACGGTTAAAGCAGTCAGTTTTCAGTCCAGGGATAATCCAAATAACAAAATCCAGTATCATACACATTTCAGTAACAGACTTATAGCAATGCAAGAAGAAAGATTATCAGCAACAGTCAATAGGGAAAAATGCAGGAACCAAAAACAGCGAATATCAGAACATCTAGCAACTAATAAGAACAGAACTAACAACCCAGGAACCACATCCAATTACAATTTTAACCTTCCCTTAAAGATACAGTATTAAGTGCCCATCCTGGTTTATTTATTTCCAACCCAACTGTTAGGTGACTATCAATTCCTAACAGCTCCATTATCAGACACTAGCACATTGCGTAGGCCATGGGTGGTGAATAGTTTTCTTAGGGCTCTTATGGTGGCCTCTGTTGTAGTAGACTTCATTGGTACTACTTCTAATCATTTAGAATAGGCGTCTACCACTAGCAGGAAGGTTTGCCCTTGGCATGGCCCCCCAAAGTCAATGTGCCCAGGGGGCTGAGAGTTTTCCCCACTTCAGTGGGGATGCTGCAGGAGGGGCTGGTTGGGATTCTTGGCAGGGTGGGCATGTGGCAACCCAGGTTTCAATTTCCTTGGCCAGTCCTGGCCACCATATGTCACTCCTTGTTAGGGCTTTCATCCGCACTATGCCCGGATGACCCTTGTGAAGAATCCCAATACTCTTTCCCAAAGGCCCGGTCCCACTGCACTTATGGATGCAAAGAGGATATAAAACGTTTAAAAAAGCTTGCCAACCATTGGAAAATGCTATGCATCCGTTGTGTACTCATTGCATACATGTTTCATACGCTCTATCCATCAAGCATCCGTCCACTGCAATTTCATCCACCCAAGAAGTTTTGAGCTGCACAAAACTTTGTGAACGGATGAACTTTCTGCCGTGTACAATGTAAATCCGCAACATACGAGCAACAAACGTTCTATGCCCATTTATCATCCGTTAAACGTCTGCTGTATCCTCTCTTCATCCTCTGGGCCTCCTCACAACTCACATCCGCTATAGCTGAAAACGGAAAGAGGGAGGAAACAAAAGGTACACGGAACGTCTATACATCGTTAGTAGCACGGAAATAGAAAGGATGTGCAGTGAACAGTTTGCATCTGATATACATCCACGCAGCATCTCCTTTGTTTCCTATAGATGTCCATGATGCATCCGCCCCTTCTGCTATGCGTCCGTTTTGAAATTCTCCCCTGGAACCCCTTCGGAGGTGTCATCTGCTTTCATCTGCTAGGCTTCCTATGAACATCCATTTAACATCCCCGCTACATACTACCCATGTCCATTCTTTTCCGTTCTTTTCTGTTCTGTTTATGCAAATTTTCACCACTTTTTGGAACGGATGACAACGGATGGAGCCACCCCCAAAATTTTGCTCATCCGCTGTGTCCTTTATGCATATTTTTTGCGTCCGTCAGCCAGTGGGACCGGGCCTTTAGCTATTGGGTATGATCACCCTCTCCCCCCACAACAAACACCCCCTCAATGCTGATAATTCCATTTGTTTATTTTTAAACAGTGTAAATTTCTCTCCCTGTTGACTCCAGCCATCCCCTCCACACCCAATTCAAAACCTGCCCCGAGCTTCTGTCTTTAGCTGTGAGTCTTGCGATTTCTGCTGCTATTAGTAGGCCTGGTTCGAGATTCTCAATGAGCAAGTGGAAAGTTCCAGGTGTTCAATGAGGTCAGGCAGGGGACATCTGCTGAGGGCATCTACATGTGTTATTTCTTTTCCAGGCTTGTGGAGAAGCTTGTAACTGTATGCTGCCAGGAAATCTGTCCATCTTAGCATTCTTGGTGACAGGATGTTGGGTGTAGGTCTGTCCCCCACGAGGATGCCAAGTAGTGGCTTGTGGTCAGTTATCAGTTCAAAAGGTTTGCCATAGAGGTACTTGTGGAAGCATTTCACTCTGGCTACGGCAGCAAGGGCTTTCTTATTGATCTGACTGTAGTTTCATTCTCTTTCTCCTTTTGATAAGTTTTGGAGTAGTATGTGATGGCAGCTTCCCTTCTGTTGGGTAGCTTGTGGCTCAATACTGCAGTGATGCCATACAGGGACACATCACAGGTTATGGACAGTGGTAGTGTTTCACTATACTGGATGAGTACAGTCTCAGATGTCAAAATGTTCTTAATTTTGTTAAATGCTGATTCTTCATGGGGGGACCATGTCCAGATTGTTTCTTTTTTATCAAGCAGTCTGTAGAGCGGTTCCGCTATTGTTGCTTTCTGTGGCAGAAATATATTATGAAAATTAAGTAGACCCAAGAACGTTTGCAGCCCTGTTTTATTTTGCAGCTTTGGGGCTTCTTTAATGACTCTCAGCTTGCTGCTTGTAGGCTGGATGCCAGAACCATCTATTAGGAATCCCGGGAACTCCACTTGGGGCACAGCAATGTGGCATTTGTTTTTCTTTAATTTGAGCCCTGCCTCTTGGAAACACTCCAACATGACCCTCACTCTCTGCATTAGTTGTGTCCATTTTTCAGCAGAAATTATTACATCATTGAAGTATGGGACAACCCATGGGATATTGTGCAGTAGTCTTTCCATAATGCTCTAGAATAGACTGGGGGCTACGCTAACTCTGAATTGGAGCCGGTTGCATTTAAATGCACCCTAATGTGTCACAATAGTCTGGGCTCCCACAGTTGCTTCAGCCACAGGCAGCTGCTGATATGCCTGGGC
The DNA here is from genome assembly GCA_015471245.1 of Laticauda colubrina. Lineage (NCBI taxonomy): Eukaryota > Metazoa > Chordata > Lepidosauria > Squamata > Elapidae > Laticauda > Laticauda colubrina. The sequence goes on from BLBF01000062.1 coordinate 11,382,060, forward strand.
TAAGTCAAATTTAGCAAAAAATTTCCCAGAATGCAAAAGGTGCTGAACTACCGGCACTGGATATGTGCTTTGCTCTAGCGCAAGATTCAAAGTACTTTTGTAGTCCACACAGATCCTGACTAACCCATCTGGCTTGACTGGAATCACTGTAGGTGTCTCCCACCTCACATGGTCGACTGGCTCGAGGACTCCCTGAGCAACCAGCTTGTCTAGCTTGTCTTCCACCTTGGGCCACAGACCAAATGGGACTCTGCGTGACTTCAGATTGACAGGCTATGTAGGGGTCTAGATTGAATGTTATTGTGGTCCCCTTATATTTGCCCAATTTGTCACTGAACACCTCGTAGAATTCCCTCTGTAGGGTGTCCAGGTTGTCTCATCTGGTTGGCTGGGTGGTCATTGTTGTATGGATCCCCGTGAGGCTGATTTGCAGGGGTGTGAACCATTCTCTTCCTAAGAGGCTCAAGAAGTCCTGGTCCACAATTGTTACAGGCAATAGTCCTTAGAAATCCCCATATTCAGTGTTGCAGGTTTTCTTTCCTAGCACCAGGCTTCTGCAGCCTTGGTAGTCCTTGAGGATAATTCTTTGTGGCTGCAATTGATTCCAGGTTATGCTGGGGTTGATCTTCTTCAGGTCTGCCCAGGAGATCATGGATCTGTAAGATCCAGATATCTGTAATATCTGGCAGAGGATTCCATTGATTTTTCTTTGGTCATGATCTTGTTTGTTTCATAGGCCTCACCTGCACCTCATTTGTCTCACCTGCGCCTGGGCATATCCCATATCCCATGACGGTGTAGTGGGTTTCTTCTTCCTAGGCACCATCTTTCTTTTTGAATTTCCTGCCCTGGTGCTTTTCTCCATTCCTTTGTTGGTTGTATTGCCTGGGGGGGGGGGGGGTGAATAGACCTTTCTGGTCTGTCGGTTTGTTGGCTGGCTGGCCCTACAAACCTCTGTGATGTGGCCTTTCCACTTACATATTCTGCAAATCATTTCTTTGAAGCCGCAGGTAGACCAGGGGTGATTTCCTCTGCAGCCTCTGCATGGCTTGACTCCTTGGTGTGCTCCCAGCTCCCACAGTGAACATCTTCACTGCTCTCTGATCCAGATGTGTCTTGGAATGATCGCCACTCAACTTGAGTTGAGTGCAGCCTCCCATTTCCTTTTATCTGGGCCACAGAGCTGTCAGAAGTTATGGTGGCTTGGGCTTCTTCCAGGGCATCTTTGAACAAGACTTCTTCTCTCACCAGCAGCCTTTTCTGGAGGGTTAGGTCATTGTTGAACTTACAGCATTGTTGAACTTACAGTTCTTAGAAAGTCTCCTTAGGATGGCCACAAAGTCATTTATGCTCTCTCCTTTTCATTGGCTTCATATACAGAAGTTATGCTGGTTTGCCAGGTACGAAGGGGTAGGATCAAAATGTCCCTTCAATGCCCACTACAGTTCATCCCAGGAGATATTTCCAACTCATCTGTGATGAGGGCTTCGGCTAATTCATATAATTCAGAGTCACAATAAGTGAGGAAGAGAGCTCTCTTCTTTGCATCTGGGGCTGTTTGCAGTCCATTTACCTCCAGATGCAATTTAAATCTTCCCATGTAGGATGACCATTTCCCCCTTTGTTGGGTCAAAGGGAATGGACATTGGTTGATAGGCCATTGTGGTAGCTGGGTGTTCTGGAAGCAGTTGGTTCCAATGGTTAATTGAAGATGGCCGTGGTGCCATGAGGTCTTTTGTTTTCCTTCAGTATCCTACCTTCATCGCCAGTATAATATGGGCTGAAGTAAGAGGCAGGATCATAGATAGCAGGCAAATTCTTTATTTAAGGTTCAGGAAGAAAAAGTGGAGAGCTGAAACAGGCACTAGCTTTTATAGCTGGTGCTAACCAACATTTCAGCCATTGATGATGTTTTATTATTCCCGCCACTGGCTGGACCAATGAGTGGAGTTTGAGTCAGACTCCACTTCCGTATATAACCTACATGAATATTAATGAGGTGTCATGCATATGTTTGAATGGATTTTAGACAAGGGAGGAGATAGAAAAATTGAACAACTGATTGTTATAGGGGGCTGAGATAAACTGTGCATTTGAAAGTCCTGAAATGTATTTTAACTTATTCTATGAGAAACAGATTATATAGGACTACTGTCTGAGGAGCTGATATTCTCACTTCTTAATAGAACACTTTTATTCAGCATACACTGCCCTCTTTATCATGGATTTTCTTTCAAGGATGCCTCCTAGCCAGAGATAGCCATCAGCTCCCTTTACTTTTGTTCTGTTCCTGTAACATTGCTAGGATAGTGAGAGAACAGGAAAAGGGGAAGGATGGATGGAAAAATTCAGTATTCATGTAAATGTAGAGCTGATATAAGAACAGCCTAACAATGTATTGAGGCTTCTGGAAGCAGCTTTGCTGGTGTATTTCATTTATAAATTCCAATGCAAGAGTCACAGGTACCTTTACCCTTTTTAGCAAGTCTGCAATGTTAAAATTGGTAGTATAAGAGGGAGCCTCTGCTGTGCTTCTGTTCAATACATTTTACTGTATTTTTCATCTTTCTCATAAATCTTTCTTGAAGACAGAGTTCCTTTTTTGTTTCAAATGATTGAATTCATTTGGAATTTTAAGAATTGGTCGTGTCAGTTGCAAAAAGTGGATGCCATGGTAGGGTATCATAATCAAAGGCTGCATATAGAGGTAAAAATGAGATATATGAATAAACATGCAGAGTGGGGAAAGAATTCTATACACCGTAGTGTGTTCCTTGGAGGGAAAATGCAATAAATCATTTTAAATAAGAATGCCAAGGCTTTTGTTTTTATACTTTCCAATCTAACTGATAATTTCTAAAGATTCTTATTCAAAAAATCAGGGAGAAAAAGAAATGTTGGAGGTTTTGTCAGTCTACAAGATGCATTGCAGAAAGAAATGCATTGGCCAGGAAGAATTAATTTAATTGTATCCCCTCTCACAAACAGAAAGTGTTCTCATTTTTCTTTGTTTCAGGATTTAGTGGATACTGATCCATTCTCATGGGTTAGGTAATCACTGGAGCAGCCTGGCCTCAGAAATTACTTAGTAATCCATTTGTTGTTTGTGGAACTACTTTGTACTGAAGAGAATTTGATGGATTGATAGCTGTTCCCCCCTTCAAACCCATGACTCCCTTGGGATTAAAATATAAAGCAGAGATTCTAAAGCTAGATTTTTATCAATGCTGTAGGCTAGTGTTTGTGTGGTAATTCTAAATCATCGCCTACATCGAAGTTACAAATCTATATACTACTAAAATTCAGTGTTTTTCTGTTTGTAACCTTCAATTGGGTGAAATGGTGCAGCGTAGGGCAATAATGCTTGAATCAATGTACCTCAAATGGCCTAATTTAAAGAATGCTTCCAAAATCTGGGACCATGACTCTTATGGATTGAAATTTGTTAGAGTTGTGGCCATGTCAGCACCATCACATCTTCCAATTGCAGTTATGCCATAGATAGCATAACACAATGAAATAGGAAGGGGCATATAGCAACCATCTTTAATGTCTCCCTCTCATCCCAATTGACTGAATAGAGAGGCCCAAAGGGTAAGCAGCAACTGACTGCTTTGGAACTGAGAACAAAATTTAAATTTTTCTTAATGTTGATAGATGGTGAAGGAAAGACACTGGAAAGACCTGGATGTCTGCTGGTGAGATTGGGCTGGCTGGGGAAGAGCACCATAAGTCGATGGGTGAGCCCTTTTCATCACTTGGGAATACATCGGGATGGGAAATGTGATGCAGTTTTCCTCATGATCTATGGCTTACTTTGTTCCCACTCCCCCCAGCAAAGTGGCTAGCAGTTCTGTAGGCCAGCCAAGGAGTTATTTCCAGTGCTTTCTGCCAGAATCCCATAAGCAACATCCTTGGGGAAGTCAGCAGGAAGTTCATCCTGTTCCCACCACTTTTTGTTATTGTTGTTAGTTTTTTGCCTGCTCCCTGTCATTCTGTTTCTCTGTTTAGTTAAGGAAATATCTCTGAAAAGATGACCCAGTGGGTAATGGGTCGTCTATTAAAATTAAACATGCAGATGAAACAATCACATTGCTTTCCCTCTATCATAGAGGGTTTTTTTTTAGCATGAATAATCATATTGGAATCCCAACATGGACTGTAAGAATGTTTTAACCAATTTTTTATTCTACCCATAACCTTACTCATTTGACATGGGAAGGTACTTATATTACAACTCTCTTTCCTATTCATTCACTGATTTTACAAAATTTTGTGTGTATGTGTCTCCCACTCACAAGACCTTAAGCAGCTTATACTCTTGCATACTGCGTTGTGGAGGACTTTAGATTTCAGGGCACAAAGATGCTTTTGAACTTATCTTGCAGATCCTTAAGCCCATGTCACACTGAACCAACAGATGCAAAGAGGATGTAAAATGGACAAAAAACCTTGCCATCCATTCGAAAATGCGATGTACTCACTGCCTCCGTTTGGCTTCCTCTCTATCTGTCCAGCATCCGTTTATGGACGTTTCATCCGCTCCGAAAGTTTTGGGCTGCCCAAAACTTTTGCGTGGAAAATGTATCCAGTTCGTCCGTTCTGCATCCGCTACGCATCTGCTAGGCATCCGTTACGCATCAGTTACGCATCCGCTATATCCGCTAGGTGTCCGCTACGCATCCGCAGAACTCCATCCACCCGGACGCAGGGAGGAAGTGGAACGAATGCAGAACGGATGCAGAACGGATGCCTAGTGGATGCAGAATGGAAACAAAGCGTTTAAAACGGAAAAAACGTTCGCAGAGGGGACCTATCTCGGATATTAAGGATGTCTAGAGGATGCCTAGAGGATGCAAAGGGACACATAGGGGAAACCTATATTGCCTATAAAAAGGGGGAGCAACTCGCCTGCATCTCACTTTCAGAACAGCAGTCCAGCGGTGCAGACCTCTGCAGCCTTCGTCTGGCTCTTCTTCTTCCACAGCATCCAGTCATGTCCACCGTGGATTGTAACAAAGTCCTTTTGGCAGCCACCATCGTTCTGCAACAGTGCAAAGTCATCTGCAGGCTCTGTGAACTCTACTGCGAGAAGAAAAAGAGACAGCTAAAAAGAGTCTGGGTCCGAAAATGGATCGGGAGAAGAGCAGAGGACGGACTGTACAGCAAGCTGATGGTGGAGCTCAGGAAGGAAGACACTCGGGCATTCCAGAACTTCATGAGGATGCCTCCAGCGATGTTTGACGAAGTTGTGCAGCAGCTGACACCCAGATTGACCAAGCAGAGCACCAGCTTCCACCCCAGCCTGGAACCTGGGCTCAAGGTGGCACTCACTCTGCGCCACCTGGCCTCAGGGACCTCCTACAGGAGCATGCAGTACGGCTGGAGGGTGCCATCCAACACCATCAGCACTGTGGTCAGAGAAGTGGTGCAGGCCATCATCGAAGAATACAAGGAGGAGCTCCTCCAGTACCCCTCCACTGAAGAAGGATGGAAAAAAGTTGCAGAGCAGTGGTATCAGAAGTGGAACTTACCACACACTGTTGGAGCCATAGATGGCAAGCACGTGACCTGCAAAGCTCCAGCCAAGTTGGGGTCCACTTATTTCAACTCCAAGGGCTTCTTCAGCATCATGCTCTTCGCCATGGTCGATGCTGACTACAAGTTCATGTACATCGATGCTTCAGGCAACGGCTCATCTTCAGGTGCCCAGGTATACAACGCCAGTCACCTCAAGAAGGAGCTGGAAGGCAACCTCATCGTGGGCTTCCCAGATCCAGAACCCCTGCCCAACGACACACAAGATGTGCCCTACTTCATCGTGGGGGATGATGCCTTCTCCCTCACAACCTACCTCATGAAGCCCTACACCTCCAGACTCCTCACCCGTGAAGAGAGGATCTTCAACTACAGGCTGTCCAGGGCAAGGCAGGTGGTGGAGAACGCCTTTGGCATCCTGGCCAACAGGTTCCAGGTACTTCTCACCACCATGCAGCAT
>BLBF01000062.1:11388067-11398152 GCA_015471245.1 Laticauda colubrina
GCATCCTGGCCAACAGGTTCCAGGTACTTCTCACCACCATGCAGCATCGCCCAGAGACCGTGAGGAGGATCGTGGAAGCTTGCTGCATCCTGCACAATCTCATGCGCACCCGCTACCCAGTCTTGCAGAACAGGCTCGTGGACCGTCAACAAGGCAATGGGGACATGGAGCCTGGGGAATGGAGGCAAGGGCAAAATCTGATAGACATTGAGGATGTGCAGAGCCCCAACAGAGCCTCACGTGAAGGGAAGAAGCAGCACAACCTCCTGAAACACTGGTGCAACTCCCCAGCTGGAGTGGTGGAGTGGCAAGACAGGATGATAGATGCTTAATGGATGCTTCCTTCAGCCTGTCTCATCACATGGATGAGATTGGGCCATGTATGTTGGGTGTGCCTACAATGAACAGGGCATTTAATAAAGAGTTGTGTTTATGTTGACATGTGTGGATGATTATTACATTATTATTGATAACAAAGGGCCATAGGTGTGGCACCTGGGAGGGTGGACCATACAGTCCCATTATGCTTGCACTGGAGGTTTATTCATCCCACTGCTATTACCCATCCCAAAGGTATCCCTGCCCGGTGGCGGATCTCACCCTCCAGGAAGCTGCATCTGGCCATGACGTAGGTCTCTCTGTCCGTCAGCTTAACCATGGCCTGGCCAGATTTCTTTAGGTGCAGCTTCCCGTACCAGGTGTGCATGTGCTTCCACCAGCTGAGGAGCACCTCTGAAGTGTAGCCCATACTCTCCGCCTTCTCTCTCCAAGCAGCATGCTTCCGCTTGGTGTCCCTGTAGAGATGGTGTCCCTTCTGCCACAGATAGTCATTCTCTCTCAGCCACTCCAGAACCTCATCCTCGTGTTCCTCCTCAATGGAGTATTGCCTCCTCTCCCGTCCCCGCATACGCCTCTTCCTCCCTTTGGCAGTACCAGATGGGCCCTCATCAGAGGGGCTCCCAGGTAGTAGGGGCTTTTCCTCCACACCACCAGCAACAGCAGCACTAGCAGGATCATCATCATCATCAGCAGCAGCAGCAGGATCATAATCATCATCATCAGTAGAAGCAGCAGCACCAGCAGGATCATCATCATCATCATCATCATCAGCAGCAGCAGCAGCAGCAGCTGCAGAACCAGCAGGACCAGGATCATCATTAGCAGAGTAAGCACCAGCAGCGCCAGCAAGACCAGGAGCACGAGCAGGACCAGGAGCATGAGCAGGACCAGGAGCACGAGCAAGACGAGCAAGTCCAGGAGTACGTGCAGGACCAGCAGGACCAGCAGGACAAGGAGCAGCTTCAGCAGGGTACACACCAGCAGAAGCACCACCGCCAGGAGCAGCCTCAGCAGAGTAAGCATGAGCAGAAGCACCACCGCCAGAAGCATCATCATCAGCTCCTCCAGAATCAGAAGTAGCAGAAGCCCCAGCAGAAGCAGAGTCAGGGACAGGGGGCGGGGGAGTGGCCCTGTCCCTCTTGCCAGGGATGGCGGCATGTTGCTGCTTTCTCTTCTTCCCCATGGTTGTGGGGTTGCTGGCTGGCAGGGAGACTGGCAGGCAGGCAGGCAGGAAGGCTGGCAGGCAGGCAGGCAGGAAGGCTGGCAGGAAGGCTGGCAGGAAGGCTGGCAGGAATGCTGGCAGGAATCCTGGCAGGAAGCCTGGCAGGAAGCCTGGCAGCAAGGCTTGCAGGCAGGCAGGCACGAAGCCTGGCAGGCAGGCAGGCACCAAGGCTGGCAGGCAGACTGGCTGGCAGGGAGGCTGGAAGGCAGGCTGGCAGCAAGGCTGGAAGGCAGGCAGACAGCCAGGCTGGCAGGGAGGCTGGCAGGCAGGCAGACAGCAAGGCTGGCAGGGAGGCTGGCAGCAAGGCTTGCAGGCAGGCATGCAGGCAGGGCAATCAATGGCAGTCAATGCGTTCGGCAGCAGGTCTTTCCTCCGAATGGTGACCTGCTTCCAAGCTGCTTCCCTTTATATCCGTGGGGCTTACGCAATGCATCTCCCCCGTATGCGCAATTAACGCTCGGCATCCGTTAGTCTTCCGCTGTGCATCCGCTAGGCTTCCGCTCTGCATCCGCTTCATCCGCTGTGCATCCGCTGTGCATCTGCTTCATCCGCTCGGCGTCCGCTCTGCATCTGCTCTTTCTGTTCCGCGTCTGCTTTCCTAAGGTCCCCCGGAAGCCTAGCGGATGTGCCATCCGCTCCCATCCGCTTCCATCCGCTAGGCTTCCGCTCTGCATCTGCTTCATTCACTGTGCATCCGCTGTGCATCCGCTTCATCCGCTCGGCGTCCGCTCTGCATCTGCTCTTTCCGTTCCGCGTCCACTTTGCTGAGGTCCCCCGGAAGCCTAGCGGATGTGCCATCCGCTCCCATCCGCTTCCATCCGCTAGGCTTCCGTTCTGCATCCGCTTTCCATCTGCTCTGCATCCTCCCCGCGTCCGTTCCTTTCCGTGTTATCCGCTCTGGTTATGCAAATTTTTGCCCCTTTTGAGAGGGATAACAATGGATGGAACATTTTTCTCATCCGTTGTGTCCTTTTTATTAACGTTTTGCATCCGTTGGGCAGTTTGACAGGGCCTTTATATATAATGCTTAAGGGTTCCACTATGGCAGATGAGAGCTTTTTTAAAAAGTATGCACATAATCTATCAGGGCCAATAGATAGCGATGGTTTTAAGTTACATAGTGCCTTTTCTAAGTTATCTTCTGTAAAGTCAATGTGTAGTAGGTCATTACAGTTAGTTGTGGTGCAACTAGGAAATGTAGGGTATGAACCATTGCTGTTTACAAAGTCTGAACTGAGGAATGTGTTGAAGAGATTAGCTTTTACAGCTTCATTGTTGCAGTATTTCCCATTTGGTGCTTTTAGGGGTGGGATGGTTCTTGAGTCTTTAAGTTTGGTGTTAACAAAATTATAGAAGGTGCAGGTTGATTTTGTACGTAGGTGGTTTTCCTCTTGCTTGCAGTGGTAAATTTTGCATTCTGCCCTTATCTGTTGGCATAGGGTGTTGTATTGGTTTTTGAAGTTTACTACATAGCTAGTTTTGTTTTTACACCATAGTGATCTTTTTTTTTAATTGAAGTTTCCTTACTGTTATGAGTAATTTGGGTTTTTTTTGTTTTTGGGGGTTACTAATGGTGTAGTAACCATTAGTTTAATGGTTTAATAGTAACCATATAGTTTAATTACTCTTCCAAGTTCAAACGAGAATGCATAATAAGGGACTTCTGTAGTATTACAGCTAGAAAACAGAATGTGAGCAACTATGAGATCATAGTTGGCTTTTTTGAAGTTGTATTTTGGGGATCCATCATTATGGTCCTCTTTGTGAGGCCATAAATTGAGACAAAAGACGATCATACTGTGGTCACTGTTTGAAAAGGGTTCTTGTCTTTGTAAGCCATATATTGAGTTTGAGCTATTGCAGAAGATAAGGTCGAGGCAGTTATTGAGTCTAGTGTGGTTAGTTACTAACTGATCCAGTCCCATTGTAGTAACGGCATTGTACAGGGATGCATGTATGGATTTGGATGTTTTGGGTCCATTTTATAAGAGATAAAGTGAGGTCACCAAGGAAAATAAGAGGCTGAGGGCAAGAGGCAGCTCACGTTAGCAGTGAAGTTAACTTGTTTGCATGAACTATGTCATAATCAGGGGCTCTGTAGCATAGTAAGAAGTAGATGGTGGTATTTGAGGACAGTTCACAGACAATGGTTTCTGGAAGAGCAAGTTCCTGTGTAATTTGAATCTTTTTTAGATTTAGTGATTTTTTGTAGAAGATAGCAATTCTACCTCCTCTAAGGATTTCATGATCTGACTGATAAACGTGATATTTGTTGACTGTGGTAATGGAGTCTGGAAAAGATGCATTCCACCATGTCTCACAGACAAATATAATGTTGAATGTGATCATGCCTAATAAGATGAGGAATTCGTGCATTTTGTTTGCAAGGTTTCTTGCGTTGAGTAGTTTGCATTTTAGATATGTAGTAGTAGGTCTGGAAGAAGTAAGTGGCATGCATGCCTAATGTTGGATGTTGGAGATGATGGTTATTGGGATGTAAATTGAAAGTCCAGCTTTTGATACTTTCTGTGCGGTAGTCAATGTATAGGTTTGTATTTCCTTGTTCATGGAGTCTTTTGAGCTCAGGGTGTAGTTCATGAAATTGTACACGTTGCTGTAAGGTTAGGTCAGGATGAGAACCGAGGTTCTTATGGTTGCTGTTGCTCTTGGCAAATAAATTTATAGTGTAAATGAATTTACATTTACATTGATTCATTTTTGCAAATGACCTTGCAGAAGCATGGGGCCATCGAGCCGTCACTGTTTTTGAACTCTGGGCTGATATGGGAAATGTCAAGTATTTCATCAGGTGAGATGGTTGATGCTTTATAGTCACTGATGATGTTGCAGACAATTGTGTTGTCATCATTGTCATTGTTGTCCTCTAGACCAAATAAGATGACGTTTGGACACTTCTGTTCACTCTTGACAGCTTCTTTGATGAGGATTGGGATATCATTATTTGTTGGATTTGTGGTTTTTTTGTGGATTGGGTTGTGGTTATTGGGTAGAGATGTAGTTTGTAGCTATTGGATGTTCAGTTTTTTGTGTTGTGTCTTTTTTTTCAAGGTTACTTAATCTTTCTTTAAAGTGTCCAGGGATGCTACTATAGTGTCAAGGAATGTTATTCGTGTTTCTATGGTATCAACTCTTTCAAACAGGGTAATATATTTGTCCAGTTTGGGTCTGCATGATGGGCAGAAATATTGAAATGCATGGTTGGATGATTCTAGGAATTGAGTAATTTGCTTGGGTAATCCCAAGCAGCCATGATGAGCATAGTTGTCACATAGGGAACATTTGGTGGAATCGTCATTATCCTTTAATGAAAACTACAGTATTTAACTATTTAACTATTCCCTTTGAAACTCATAGGATGCATACAGGACATGAGGCAGACTGATCAAATACATATCATACCTTCCTGTGATGGAGAGCAATAGCAGAAATCACCAAGACTAACAAAAAGCATTTCAACCATGCTCAGGAATTGATGTTGACATCTCTCACACTCAGATCACCTTGCTACTGTTCTGAGGCAAAACCCAAATCTAACACATGACCTCTGTTGTGTGTTGGTCTCTCAATTATCTGGGTCACATTCATGAAGTCCAGTTCTACCTTTGACTCTATATTCAAAGAAGACAGCTTGAAGTCTCTCAGTACTAAAAGTCTGTGAATCTCAAGGTCCAGTTAACACAGAGCAAAGGAGCCCTGACAGGGAAGCTGCCAAGCAGAAATGACTTTGGCATAATAGCAGCCAACCCATCTGACCCCAAGAGCTGAAGTACACAAAACAGAGTCTTACATCTGGTTACTTGTCAAAGAGTTCCTTTGAGAGCCAGCACAAACTCTTGGTTGTCTATAACGTGGGCTGCTGTGGGTTCACAGTGGTTCGGGAGAGCCCCCAGCTAAGATTCTGTGTAGTTCAGAGAACTCTCAAATCCTACTTCTGGCTGGCCCTGCTCACCCCACCCCACCCCTCCCAGGAGTTCCCATGCAGCCTGTTTTAGATGCAGGCAAGCGCATGACATGTGTGGAGGCTCGGGGAGGGTGAAAAATGGGCCTCCCAGAAGTTCAGGATGGCCATAAATGGACCTGTTTCCAGCTTCCAGACAGACTCCAGAGCCCAGAGAAGCCATTTTCACTCTCCCAGAGGCTCAAGGAAAGCCTCTGGAGACCAGGGAGGGCAAAAAGCCCCCACCCCAGCCATGGTGCAGGAGGCGGACAAGGCCACACCCACCATGGCCACACCCACCCAGATACCAGGCAGAGAGCCCTTTGCTAAAATTTTTGAAGCCCACCCCTGTCTATAACCATTCCACATCTCTGTCCTGGGTTTGTAGCTATGCCAAAATCCAAATCTAGGTAGGCACATTTCTGAGAGAGATGCCTTTTTCCCAGCCAAGTCTTGGCTATATAATCCAAGTTGGTCCACTGATCCAGAACCAGGTCTTGGAGGAACCAGGTCTTTATTGCAAGCTATCCTGGTACTCAGCCCAACAGTGGAAGACTCCACAACTGACAGCCCAATAATTGCGGCAGAGCCCTGAAAATTGTAATGAGGAATCAATGTCAACTTGCCATGTCTTCCACCATGTTTTATTCTGCCCATCACCATTGCAATATGATTACCTGCCCCATTCCCAACCGTGTGATCCTGGGGAACAATGTAGCTGCACGAAGGAATTATAGATGGTGTTGTACAGGTCACCTTCAAATTACAACACTTCATTTAGTGACCATTCAAAGTTACAATGGCACTGGAAAAAAGTGACTTATGACCATTTCTCACAGTTGTGACCTTTGCAGCAGCTCCATGATCGTGTGATCAAAATTCAGTTGCTTGGCAGCTGGTTCATACTTATGACCATTGCTGGGTCTCAAGGTCAGGTGGTCACCTTTTGCAACCTTTTCACAAGCAGACTCAATGGGGAAGCCAGATTCACTTAACAACCAGGTTACTCATTTATCAACTGCCAGTGATTGACTTAACAACTGTGGTAAGAAAGGTTGTAAAAACAGAGCAACAATCACTTAACAAATGTCTCACTTAACAGACATTTTGGGCTCAGCTGTCATCGTAAGTCAAGGACTATCTGTTCAAGTGCTTGTTTGGAGGGAGAGTGATAAAGCTGATTATTCTGAATGGCTTTTTCTTAGTCTATATTTCTGCATCAGTCATTCAACAAATAATAAAGCATGTCAAACATCAGGTGGAGGGTCCAGATGAAACTGATAATAAGCTACTGAAACATCAATTTTATTCAAGTTAATCAGGGAAAGAAATGTATTTGATTTTTCAGTCCCTTATTTCTTCTCGTTTTTGATTTGTAATGCCTTATTCCTTGGCTATTTCCTTTTATTCTGCTTTCCCCAGCAACCTTCCCCATCTACCTTTATGCCTGCCCATATTAGAATGGTAGGACAGATTAAAGTTATTAGCATCTTCTCCAGCAATTTCTACTGAAGATGCTAAGGTGTTTTTTTTTTAAACAAAAAACAAAAATAAAAACTAATTCAGTAACAAGCACTCATAGATGGAGGAGTTTTCTGTTTTGTTTTAATGGATGCAGAGGAACCTATTGAGATTGATTAGTTAACATTGTGATTTGTAATTTTGCTTAATGCTATTAAAGAAAAGCATTGACCGCTCCTAGAAGAGAGTTTGGACAGGTGCCAGATTTTGTATAATGAATTCCAAGGATTAATCTCATTAGTTTTCCACCTTCTCATTCTTGTTGCTATCCATCTGAAGGCAGAGCAGAGATGCAAGTTTACAAACAGCCAGAGACTGGCTGGATTGCATCTGATATCTCAGAGTTCTTCCTTCCTGTGTTGTCAGATAACAGTATGACTCAGCACATGATGGCAGGTGAACGGAACAATGGCAAGATCATTTGAAAGTCTGGATATGCAATTTAAAAGCTTCTGATAGTTGAAAAGTATTGCACGAAAGAGGATCAAAGGTCATGCTCTTACATAGATTTATTACCTAGCTATAAATGGCTATGCATGAGAGGAGATACAAAAGCATAAATTGAAGTTACATGGCAGCACCACTTTAAAGAACACATAGCTGCAAGGCAGGTCTATTAAGGGAAAGGTTATAACAAAATGGTGGATGTCTTTCTAAGCATAGCTTTAAGTGTAGGTGGTTCGAGTATATTCAGATTGAGATTAACATTTATGGAAGTAAATGGAATCTCAGCCAGTGAGTCATGCTTAGAAGTGACATTCCCACCTGTGCAATCAATTGTTTGTCTATCATTGTTGAAGATATTATGTGAGTTTTTTTAATGTTTTAACGAGTCCAGTGACGATGGATCAGGCCAATTCAGGCCCAGAATATTCCTGTAAATGTTGTCAGTCCTTGCATAGTTTTGTGCTAGTAGCTCTGATCTTATGTAGCTAATGATTATGTTCTGCTTCAGCAGAACAGGCCTTGTGGATGAGGTCACACCAGGTAGGGTAGTTTTGTGCCACCACTTCCCAAGTGGTCATGGTATATCAAGCAAATTCAGCAAGGCCTTTATTGTGTCTTTGTAACATTTCTTCTGCTTCCATATGAACATCTTCTAGCAGGGAGTTCCCCAAAAAGAAATGGTTGGGTATGCGCTTGCCTGGTATATGAATGACATGACCTGCCCATCAGGTCTGTGGTCTCAGGTCAGCCTATTCTCCAAAGCATCTGAGGGTAGGGTATGAAGCAATGGATGGAAACTAATCAAGGAGATATCCAACATAGAACTAAGGAGAAATTTCCAGATAGAACAATTAATCAGTGGAACAACTTGCCCTTAGTTGTGAAAGCTTCAACACTGGAAGTTTTAAAAAAGTAATTGGACAACCATTTGTCTGAAATGGTATAGGGTTGCCTGAGCAGGAGTTGGGCTAGACTAGAAGACCTCCAAGGTCACTTCCAACTCTGTTATTCTGTTGTTATTCTGATGCTAGACATTGTCTAAATAACATATTCAGCCTGGTACTTTGTATAGCCCTCCGATACCTAATATCCTGCAAAGAGACATAATGTGGAAATAGTTTGAGCTGCCTAGCATGTCTACGCTTCACATACCTACAGAAGAACAGTAAGTATCACAGCTTTGTAGTCCATCAGTTTTGTTACTGAGCTGATTATTCAACATACTACACAGTAAAGCACACTGTGGAGCTTCCCATTTACTCTGTACTTGAGCTGACTCCAACATCAGTATCCTGGAAGGCATCATTCAACATAGCAGTAAACGTCATGTTGAACAGTATGGGTGAGAACACATAACTCTGTTTGACAATATCAGTGCCTGAAAATGCTCAGAGCAGGACTGTCAAACTCCTGGCCTGTGGGCTGGCTGCATCATGTGCTGGCCATGCCCATGCCTGGTTTAGCGAAAGGGAAAAAAGTCCTGATACGTCACATGACGCTGCCGTGATGACATGAGTTTGACGCCCCTGCCTTAATGGATTCCTCATTGTCAAGCATTCTGACCAACAGCCATCATGGAACAAGTGTATCATGTGAATGTATTTAAACCAAATTTTGGCTTAAACGATCCTCTACAGGTCTTGCTGATTAACAATGTCAAGGATTTTCATGAGATCAACATGATTCTGCTCCTGACACTTCTCATGAACTTGGTGCAGGCAAAAATCATGTTAATAGTCCCAATACCTTTGCAGAAGCCACATTGTAACTCTGGCAAGAGGTCGAGTTCCAGATGAACGACCAGATAATTTAGCAGAATTCTTGCAAAAGTTTTTCCTGCAAGGGAGAGCAGCAAGATTCCTGCATACTTGCATACTTACCAATTGCCCTTCCTCTTATAGGGGTGTACAATAGATATATATTGTGTGGAAAGCAGGAGCTTAGACTGCTCTTAGATTGGCTTACACTTTTCAAATCTGAATCAACAAATCAGAATTTGCTGTAATAGGTAATGATATTGGATATAACATATAGAACAGGGATGGGTTTCTACCGGTTCTGTCCATCTCTGTAGAACTGGTAGCTCTGAAGAGCAGCAGACATAGAACCGGTTCTATGTCTGCTGATGTTTTTGCCCATTCACCCACCCACCTGGGCTCTTACCTGATCTTTTTTTCCTGATTTTTCAACTTCAGCTGCCGAACGAGGCACAGCTGCAGTTAAAAAAGCAGGAAAAGAGGGCTGTTTCAAAGGCTGCTTCTCTGCATGCAGCATGCTGATGATGATTTACAGGTGTGCGGCTCCAGCGTGCAGGGAAGCTTGTAAATCCCAAACCGGTAGTTAACCCTGTCGTATCCCACTCCTGATATAGAACTGTATTCTTTGCAAAAAGAACTCAGAAGTCACCTTTTTGTATATTTTTGTTTCTTTCTACGGTTTTCTTTTTTGCATTTCTATCTCTTGTCTCTTTTTCTTTCTATCTTATCTATTTTTCTCCCTGGCCATTTGTTTTGTTAGTTTTATCATTGTTTCATATATATGTGTGTGTAAATATCTATCTATCTATCTATCTATCTATCTATCTATCTATCTATCTAT